>OY982544.1:13877626-14477626 GCA_963859965.1 Ceramica pisi
AGAAAAAATACGGGTCAAATATTTTTTGATAACCTAACTGACGGACTAATTAGATTTTTTTAGGAAACAAGCCCATTGTACTAATTTTCACATTCGCATCTCAATCGCAAACTGTCAATAATGAAAATTAAGGCTTTTTTGACAGTTTGCGATTGACATGCGAATGCGAAAGTTGTTTAAAAGTTAGTTGAATTGGCGCTCAGTTCTTATATTAAAACTAGCTGACGTTTTACTACGGACCACTAGTACTAGGAAGAACTGTAACAATTCATTTGTATAGTTTACCAACTGTGCCCTGGGGGCTGTGACTGCCGTAGTGTGTAACCGCCCAAAATCACAGTTATGCTACTAACTAACTTTCCTTGTGGACTCATGCGGAACTAACACGGTACAGAATGTTTTGAGTTCAACTCATCCTGTTACCAACGAACGTCCGTAAGTAAGACGTAGCTTGCGGACGGAAGTCAGAGTTTTTGGATGATTACAATAATATGGGCTTAATGAACTAGTTAATAAAGTTATGGTTTGATTGCTACTATAATTATCTCGCTTGTGGGGAATAGTTTGTTGTTAGTTACTTTTGCCAAAAAGTTTCATTAAGTTAGTTTTGGTGGCCTTTTTTTGTCTAATCAACTTTGCTTTAGTAAGGTATATTAACTTACTTAATTATAAAACTTGAGGAAAATGATTTGAAAAGAATTAAAGTCAAATTTTAGTACAAACAAAGCTAATAAAATCTTACAATATGTACCGATCTAAAAGGTTTTCAGCCCCCGTCTCACAGCGTATACCAATGCCACCATGGTTTCATTGTGTGCGAGACAGACTTATACAGGAAAAATAGCACTCTTTCTCACAACGTATTCATGTTCACAATAAAACGGCATGGTACCCCGGCAGAACATCCTAAAAAACTAATAAGTATATAGGTAGGTGTAACTACATTACCTTTAAATTTCATCTCTACAAATTTCTGGGCTTCATTTATTATTCAGAAGGGGTCCGAAACTTTCAGCATGTACAGGTAGGTAGATAACATTTTTGCGTTTATGCCAAAGTGGATTTACTCGGCAATATAGTTAAAGAACGTTGATTAAACAACACGCGAAATTAAAGTTGTTTGCTTAAAAGGATACTAGCAATTACTTGCCTTGCTACTTATAGCTTGGTTATTTTAGTTACTAAGGCTTATTACATAAATAGGAACGGATATTTTTAGTTTAAAAAACTGGGTAAGGGAACGTTTCCTCAGTACTTTCAATGCCTACCTTGTAAGCACTGAAGGAAGGGCCAGTGTTTGGCAGGTTTGTGGAATTGTTTGAAAGAGTGACCGCGACCTTGTCACGCAAAGGTTTTGAAGGAGCACGGGTGGGTTATAGTCAGTAGGAAGGGAGAGTCAGACTCCATCTGACACTCCCTTCCTGTCGCCCAGAGAAGGAAAAGTCATTTGATGATATTCCTTCCACAAAAAAGCACTGAAGTAACGTTACGTGCCTTAGATAACCGTAGCGCTATTGTCTGATGCCGAAAAAGATGATGTTGAAAATCTGACACTAGTATTGCCAAGGGGTACCTTGCTTTCCCAGTTATTGGAGTATGAAGGACTAATTCTACAAATATTTTAGAAACGTTCAACGATCAATAAAAGCCTTAATTTCCATACATATTTGACTGATTGCGACTGACATGCGAATCCGAATGTTGCTTAAAAATCGGCAAACTGCAAGTAGGACTCGCGGACTATAGGTTCCGTATATATACAATTATCTATAAAAACGGCAAAAAATCACGTTTGTTACCCTACAGTATTTATTTTATTCTGTTTTTTAGTTTAATTTGCTGTTATAGCGACAACAGAAATACATCATCTGTGAAAATTTCAACTGTCTAACTATCACGGTTCATGAGATAAAGCCTGGTGACACACGGACGGATGGACGGACAGCGGAGGCTTAGTAATAGGGTTCCGTTGGTTACCCTTTGGGTACGGACTCCTAAAAATAAGTAAAATTGGTACTCAGATTGGCAGGCAGTTAAATACTGGTACTGAGCTGCATACGGTTGCGGAAAAAACGAAGCAGACTTGTATTCATTGACTGCCACGAAATTCGGTCGCAGAACCATAACTCTCCACCTGCAAACTGTCAATATTGTTACATGTCAACGTTTATTATTAATTTGTACACCCGTAACAGACATAAAGTTTAACGGCTTCCATCATAGTGCAGCTGAATTTATGGCGTAGTAAACATACGCGGGGAATTAGTTATTGTTTGCACGGAACCTCGTTCCTATGTATTGTGTGCGTAGCTTGTAACGGCAGTGGCGTAGCGATACGCCATCTTGAAACGATATTGTTAAGGCGAAAAATAATGCAATTTTTTCAACTTACGAGATTGGAAGAGATTCGTTTTTAGACTCCAGTTAAATCGGATTCGATTGCTCCTCTCGAATTTTAAGCATCACGATAAGTGGGACGATATTAAAGTGGGTGAATCAGACGTGATACTGACAAAACTGTTCAAATAATTAGGTGCCTACGTGTTCTGGGTAAAGAAATAAGTTTTTACTAACACGTTTTCATTTACAGGGAATATTTGTAAAAATGAATAGTCTGAATAGGGCCGCTTTCTGAATTAAGCATTTTTTAGTTAAGTATTTATCGAAGCCTATTTTATTTATGTCTGTTAACATTTGGCACTAAAGTAGTGTTGAACCAGTCCTTCACACAAAATACTCGATTCAGAAATACTCAATTTAAAAAGTTGTGGGAAAGTAATTGTAAGTATAACAAATAACAGTGGACTCAAACCATTCTTTAAAAAAAGAGCTTAAAAACGACTTAACAACAACAACCAACGCACAAAATTCACCGCTAATTTCAAACATAGAGCCAAGCCATTGTTCGATCCATAGCCTCCGTTGCAAAGCAATTGAACGCATACACTGCTCAATGCAGATAATAGACTGCTCCTACCGGTCGCATTGAGCGCGCAATGAATAGTCCTGACGAGGATACATCGGGTTCTAAGCATTCACGAGTGGCACTCGATTTAACAGAAGCTCTCTGATACTCGGAATGCATGCTGTGATGGAGCTCTTCAGTAACAATAGAACACGTTGTTAGAGAGGAAATATCGGGTTGAAAAATAGATGTTTATATTGGAGTTGAAAGAAATCTGCAGTACCTACTGTACCTATCTATTTTTGTTTCTTTACCGTATCTGCTGGGTATTATAATTACTGGGTTATTCAGGTCTTACTCGCTCTGTGTGAAATTCTGGTACTCAGTTGCATCCAGTTAGGTGGAAAACCGATCGTAACATAGTTGGGAAAAGACTCGGGAGACTGATTTTCGGTGTCGGCTGTGACGTAAAGAGTCGGGAGACGACGTGACATTAATATCAGTGATAATGATTATCCAAAAAGTCCAAAAAACCACTTCCACGACCAGCAACATGAACACCAACACTCAAATTCGTTTCATCATAAAATATATAAATCACGTGTCACGTTGTTTGTCCGCGATGGACTCCTAAACTACTTAACCGATTTTAATCAAATTTGCACACAGTGTGCAGTTTGATCCAAATTGAAAGATAGGTAGCTTACTACATCTCAATTTTTTTTGCAATCTTATTTAGGAGAGGAAAATGTGACGCAGGCGAAGTTGCGTGGGTCAACTAGTAATTATATATAAAAGCAGAATTATCTATATGATACTTCTAGCTTTTGCCCGCGACTTCGTACACGCAATTTATTCCATTTATACCTAAATCACGTGTCACGTTGTTTGTCCGCGACGGACTCCTAAACTACTTAACCGATTTTAATCAAATTTGCATACCGTGTGCAGTTTGATCCAACTTGAAAGATAGGGTAGCTTACATCTCAAATATTTTGTTGCAATATTATTTAGGAGCGGAAACTGTGACGCAGACGAAGTTGCGCGGGTCAGCTAGTATCATATAATAATCGACCACTACATGTCGACCGACACAGAGTAACTACGATTAGTTAGAGACTGATAAGCAGATTCTAAATCCAAATTATCTGTAAGAAATGAAGAATGATTCTTAATTTTTTACTACATACTTAATGTAGCACTCATGATGTAGCTATAGTAAACATTCGCTTCCATAAAAAAGCAAGAATTAAAATAAAATCTTATCAAGTTGCCTCTTTTACCACGACAGCATTCATAAAAGTTGTGGAGACCGACTAGGAGTTTCCTATGGACATTTTAATTAGAACAGATCCTGACTATTCCTGACCCAATAAACCGCTAAGAACTCTCCATAAAAAAACGACTTTCCGATGCCCTAGATTCCGTCAAGATGAAGACACAAATACAGGAGGATCTAGTAATTATTCGATAGAGGAGAAAAGATGAGGAATACAATTTAATGGGACTACGAATATCTTCAGTGAATAATTTCCGATAAAATAAACGATAGCGTTGTTTTAGCTTAGTTTTTTTTTTTACTTTTGATTGGCACGCGTTTGACCACTATCAACTAGTTTAAAATGTAACTAATTTTTTTTTTATCTCCCATTCTGTTTTATAGTTGATTTAATTTGTATGTTTTAAAATAATGTAATGTGCGTCTGGGAGGATAAAACTAATCTTTATTTTTCTTCTTTTTTACTTAACCTCGATATCAGAGGTCTTGGGGTTTTTCAAGTGACGGTATCATTTATCATTTGCTTTGTTTGTGATATATTTCAAAGAATAGGTTAAAATTTCGCTCGGTGGCACTGAAAGAATTTACAACGACTAGAGTCACTTTAATATTTTATTTTAATTTGCCGTTCAAAAGTGCTTTTTATTGTCCAGTTGAAATAAATTATTTGACTTTGAATTTGAATTACTTTTTGCGATTTTTTAAGCAAAGAAACCAAACATTTGAGCTCGGTAATCTATATATTTAAAATTAATTCCTATGTACCTTGGGTATCGAATCAAGCGTAAACGGCAGGTATGATTTCGCTAATTATTTTTTGTTGTGTTTGTTACTATCAGGGGAAGGAGAAGATAAGGGAGTGAAGTCGCGGAAGATAGCTAGTATACACCATAAATTAACTTATTAAAATCTTTCGTATCGTTTTTTTCTTTCGTCAATCTTTTTTTTTTTTTTTTTTTTTAATACAAAACGGGGAAACTCTTGGCCCAAATCTCACCTGATGGAAAGTGATGATCAGGCCGAAGATGGAAGCGAGTTTCACCCGGAATCCTCTTACACAAAGGAACTGGCTATCATACCTCTAACTGCCGGAACACAACAATGCTGTTAACATTGTTGTTATGGCGACAGACTTAGACATGATGGTGGTAGCTTGCCAGGCGGACTTAGAACAAGTCCTACCACCAACCAAACCGAGCAAAAAATTTGCCCCCGCTGGGAATCGAACCCGGGACCTCTGGGTCTGAATCAGGTGGTATAACCACTAGACCACGGAGGCGGTTAGTGTCACCTGTTTAGCACCACCCGGGGACCACGTGTAGGGATTCGCTGAAGGGTATTCTCCTACGGACGCGGGTGACTCGGCCCCCCAATAAAATCTGCTTCTCATTGTTAAACGATTGACCTTTAATACAAACAAAACACTTCGTTAAAACAGGATCAGGATGGAATTGAACCTCTTAAATGTGACCTTTCATAAAACAATGATGGGACAAATAATTAGTACAAACGTTTCTAAATCGTACCGTTCCAAGCAGCAATTTGGTAACACCTACATTTAACGTGTAGGGGGGATATCTGTATAAAGAGATAAAATGTAAATCATTCTATTATTTTTTTGGTTCTATGATATTGAAATATTATTCGTGGGGGCAATTTGATATCTTCGATCAAGTTCATGATATTTTTATTCAAACATAATATCATGAACTTGATACACGTAGGCGTATGTATACAGAAAAAAAATAAACAAAGTAATGGGTGAAGAAAGAGAACTGGTTGTACTCGTACATGACAAACGAAAAAGTAAAATAAAGTAAGCAAGCAAGTAAGCAAAAAATCAAATAGTCGTAGTAGTGTCTACTTACTACAGTACAAGTATCTTATCATTGTTTTATAAAAACGTTGACTACCGCCCGCCGATTGTAGGGTCAGCGACCGCCCTTAAATAGAAAAAAAAACCCGTCAAATTGCAAATCGGAGTCACACATAAAGGTTTCCACACTATTAGCCGAAAAAATCACGTTTCTTGTAGAAATAGGCGTGAAAACGCCTTTATTATTGTTTTTTTTTTTTTTAAAAGTGTATCATTTGCTATTCACATATTCGGAGTTTTGACAGGTTATTTGGCCATGTATTTTTATTTCATTACAGTTAAAGAGAGCTCATAATTACCTAGTACATAGTGAATTTTATCAGGTGCTAATAAGTCAACTGTCAAACTTGTACATTCCATTCGGCGTCATTAAACTTATGCGTTTCTTGTATAAATGGGCACTTTAAAAATTTTGTTAGAAAGCAAACTTCTACCGAACTATTTGGTGTTGTATTGAAGTTTATTCTGAAGTACTAGCAACTTAGGCGAAACTCGAAAACAAAGTAAGGATAGGTACGCTTAAAACCTAGATACCTTTATGAAATATTTCTATATTATTGGTTACTAGCTGACCCACGCAACTTCGTCTGCGTCACATTTTCCATTAATGCTCGGCTCCTTTTAGTCTTAGCGTGATGATATATAGCCTATAGCCTTCCTCGATAAATGGGCTATCTAATACCGAAAGAATTTTTCAAATCGGACCAGTAGTTCCTGAGACTACCCCCTACATACAAACTTACAAACAAATGTTACCTTTTTATAATATTAGTATAGAAGTATAGATAAAAATATTTCCATTATTTTTATCTCTTTTCGTTCAGTCTTTGTATCCCAAGGTGTTTAATGGGGGCACAGAAGTTTTTTATAGTCCGGTATAACACATGGGCTGCTTTTTATCCCGGGAGTGTGTTCCCTTGGGATAATTTCCGAAAATCAGGCAGGCGAAGTCGCTGGCAGAAGCTAGTCTTTTATAATATGCAGAATTATGTATTTGGAAAGTTCGCTGAATCGATTGCACTGCCAGGTAGGACGCTGCAAACACAACATGGCCAAATGGGGTTTATAGACCCGTCGGGTACCCAATGAAAGGGCGGTGCCCCTGGCCAGAACATGATCACATATACTTTGGAGACTTTGAGGAATGCTCCCAACGCTGCAATTAACGTAGCCACGTATTGGGTGCATATATTATCTAGGGAGTTAACACATCAACTCACAAAGAAGATGTGGAATATAATTATTTCTACGCAAAAAAAAAGGGTATCGAAACGTGCCCAATCGACGGTGACTGTACAAAACATGTCATTATAGACCGAGTGAATAAAAAACGTTAGGTCCTTTTAGCGTGAAGGCCTTTGGAGCGTCACGTCCTGACTATTAAGTGAGCTAGCTGCCTGATATGAAGGGTTATCAATATGAGGAGACGTGCCGCTATTTCAGTGATACCTAGTAATGGGCAGAATTACCTACACGGTTAATCTACTTTTAACTGATTTGCAAAACCCGTTTCACGATATGGCGGATTTTATAAGGTTTGTTGTGTCTGTAGTCTTTGCTTTATCAAATGACTAGGCAGCTTTTTGCCCGCGACTTCGTCCGCGCATATCCCGTGTTTTTCCCGTTCCGTAGTAGTAGTTTCGGCTGTGCATTGCCTGTCCGTCACTTAGGGCGAATTTCAAAACTCAACGCGATCAGCATAGAAATCATGTATACGAGCTGTCAGCGTCGTTATTTTCTTTGATGTAATGAACCTGACAGTTCTTGAACGCTGTTTAGGTGCACAGAGGACCAAATCTACTAATTTCCAAACCACTTTATTCACATGTCTATTTCTATTTTGCGATTATCTAGTTTGCGAACTGTCAAAAAAGCCTCCATTTTCATACATTTTTTAGCGTTTGCGATTGAGATGCGAATGTGGAAATTAGTAAAATTGGCACACTAATTGCGTTCAGTTTCAAGATTGGTGAAATCCGCTCTTAGTCAATCAGCCACGAAAGACTTAACTATTAGGATTTGAAAGTACAACTAACCAGTTTGGTCTATGGTAATGATCTAAGATTAAAATATTTACGTGTGTAGTTATTATTATACCAAGACAAAGTTGCCGCTGAAATGATGTTTTTTACTTTTTGCTGATTTTTATTAGTTTTTTGGGTTTCTTCCTAATACGCTTTGCGTATGACGCATACGCAAAGAGTATTAGAAAGGAACGAAATTACGCATACGTAATACCTGGCGCAAAAAAAAAAAACTATTTATCTCGTTAAGGCGCGTCCCCGAGCAAAACGCAGCGCTAGCCGTTTTTTGTGCAGTTTTTTGGAGCTATCTACTCTTTATCCAAAAGAAATATCAACTAATAAAAAATACATTAAATTTCTACATAATCTTGGCTTCAAAATGGTAGATTTAATTTTTTATTACTAAGTATAATGTTTAAGTAATCTCCTCACAACGAAACCACAGAAATGAGAAAAAATTACTGAAAACTAAAGATTATTTGGATTTTGTACTTACACTAATGGATAGGCAATTTAATTATGAACATTTTGGTAGAAGTATTTTTTCAAACGACCAAAATTAGATTTTATAACGATTTTATTCAACATTCTGAGCGTATTCGCTATTGTATCTCTTGCGCTGTTTTTGAGGGAAAAAATGCTCAAGGTTATTTGCTCAGGGTACGGCCTTAAGTTTGAATAAGCGTCTTCTACCCGCGACTTGGCCTGCGTGGACTTGAGATCGGGATGGTAAATATTCTGTGTTAGTTCAGATTATAACTATCTCCGTGCTGGTTTCACCCAAATCCATTCGGCTATCTTTAAATCCATCCCATAAAACTTTTAGCATCCCATTGTTAATAAATTCACATATTATCGTCGTCACCCTAACTTAAATACGAAAATGAGTTTGTTTGTTACGCTTTCACGCCTGAATCGTTCAAATCATTGAACAGATTTTGATAAATTAATCGAAATCTGTAGAGAATACTTATTTACAATATTGTCAGTTGACTCGCCAACGCACCACCGCACAGGCCGACAGTTCGACCACGACTGCCCGCCCCACCACTCGTACCGGTATTTATAACCGAGCGACGTGTGCGCCCGAGGCAACGTCACAATACTGTTATCAGTTTGTAGGTAGTTCGAAATATTGATATCTACATACACTACATTCCCTTCCTTGTTTTAAGTAGTTGTATGTAACAAGATTTTTTTAGTAAAAACATTTAGCATATTTTATTATTTTGATTAATAATTTATTGACATGTCTGGCATACAAAATCACGGCAGAATAATATTTAAAAATAATTTTATGGTTTAATTCAATGTTTCCTTTTACCCTTCCTCTTCTTCTATTTCATTTTCTGATTCGCTTATATCTTTTTCTGTGTTGATTTCTTTATTTTTATCACTTATGTCTGTGTCTATGTGTGTGTGTTATAATCATAATTAATCAATCTCATTAATGAAGTAGACGTATGATAAGATTTAATGCCTTGGTTTCTTTATCATTAAAAACCGTCTACCGACGCTTGTTTACTCTCAGGGTTATTAAAAACTTTAACTTAACTCACTAGTCGTTCAGTCAATTAGCCGTTTGACAGTTCAAAACTGGCTGTTATAAATGCTTTAGGTTTGACTCGTGATTCACTAGTATTCGTGATTACCAAGTCCAAGCACCACTGAAAGTCACTAAACTCATAATTATTTGAACAAAGAAATTAAATAATCTTATTCACAGTCAACAGCTAACTCATAGCTCAGCACAACACACTTCCTATACTGGCACCTCCCCATGGGAAGAATACCGAGAAAACACTTATTTGTACCACCAATAGCTACGACAACGACACCCTGAAACAGACTCCCTCATCTATATCACTCTGGGATGCTGATATGATACCCTGGTACGCTCGCCAACCCACAGAAACAAGAACCTGGTCCCTCAAACTAATTTGATGCTACCTCTTAATCTACTTCATAACATCACGTGATAATTGACCTTGGCCATCTTCCCGACAAAGAGATTTTAAAACTCACCAACCGGTAAGCTATGCACATTAGGGCCCACAAAGAGAAGAGAAACTAGGCCTGACATGTTTGTGTCTAACGTTCATGTGAAGTAGCTACTACGTTCATGAATTACTACGGCAATCTACAAGCATTACGGTCATGACTGCACCGCATACTTCGAATCAATTGATTTTATTTCGATCTAACTCATAGTAGCTAAAATGTGTAACTAACAAGCAACCCGAAAGGGAAACATCTATTTAGAAATTGTAATAGTACAGAATTCTACACACTCTTATAGCTTTATTCAATGTCATTAATATCAAGTTGCTATTTTAAATCGTTTACAATCGAATTTACTAACTGAATTTAGTAACTATTGTTATGTATGGAAAACTGTGACCCACACGTTTATATAAAAAACCTAGGTTCAATTTTTTCACTAAACACGTCGCATGCGGTCAGTTTGCTTGTGTGGCCATCTTGCCATCCAATATCTCATTATTTAAGTTATTTTATTATGCAAATGGGAAATTCTTAAATTACTCGCTTATTTTTTTATATTATTTTTGTTTTATTTATCGGCACGCGATTGACCACCATCTCACCCACGGGCAAGCGATGACGCGGTCGAAGACGGAGCACGCCTGTTCAGACCACCCAATAATCACTCCTGATCAAAGACTCCAAGGATGCAACCATCGGGAAACACAGACTCCGACAGTGAATTCTACTCCAAGTAACTCACGTTTGCACGAGCACTCACTTTGCTCCCCCTATGAAGCCTGTATCTAAAAGATATCAAAGGGAACCGACGATGATGGTTTCGTGATGGTACAAAGGAGAGAATGCCGCCAGCGAACCAACTGGAACCGCTGCGGCACGACACCTACCGAACCCAAAGTAACTATACGTACCGCGAAGCCGTAAACACTCCAGTATATATCTCGCGGCTACACTACACCACTAAGGCAGAGGGAATTGTGGAGTATGTGCGCCAAAAGACAAGCTACACGCCGAGAGTGCAGTTGCTGGAATCGCGCCCTAATGTCAACGTCAACGCGTTTGTGGTGCGGGTACCAATATGTCATGGAGGACTTTTGGCCGCAGGTGTCACCGTCACTCCCGCGGACATGTCCCACCAGAGCGCACAATGACGTAATGCTTAGTGAAGTTTTTTACTTAATTTTGTAAGGTACATAATATCTATGTGCCACAATAGCCTGAAGATAAAGAGATTTACTATTTTTATAAGTAAGTAAGTAAGGATTGCAAAGCTCAAAATTCCAATAAGAATAATGGAAATTCTACTAAAACTTTGAGTCAACAAATATTTCACAAAAGCTTATTTATTAGCCGGCCCAGATCAAACTCTTACAGTAGTGCGGCGCCTTCTAGCGACACCAGTGAGACGATTAACCTAGTAGACTCTGAGAATACTACTGAAGAAAACTGGGTGGAAGTACCCGGTCGTAAAAGGCCGCGCAGCCCAGATGAACTACCGAATAGCCAAAAACAGAGTAAACTAAACAATTATTGGCTGAGTGCTCCCGTCACTACCACCAATCGATTCGCTAGCCTTGATGTCACAAATAACGCTGAAACAACTGAAAAACCCATCAAACCTCCTCCTTTGTTCATAGACAAAGTAAGCAACATCCAGCCACTCTATGAAATGCTTTATAACACAGCCACCGATCAGTATGAACTCAAGATCCTCCGTGGGGAACAAGTGAAAATTCAGCCTAAAACAAGTGAAGCATACACAAAAATTTACAAAGAACTTCAAAAGCGAGATACTGAATTTTACACCTACAAACCCAAGGAACAAAGAAGTTTCAGGGTTGTCCTCAAAAACATCCACCCAACCACCGATACTAATGAAATCAAAATGGCAATCGAAGAATTAGACCACAAGGTCACAAATATCTGGAATATAAAGGACAGAAAATCCAAAACACCCCTCCCACTGCATTATGTAGATCTCAAACCAAACCAAAACAATAAAACCATTTATAATGTGAAGCGCCTTCTCCATTGCTGCGTTGTATTTGAACCACCAAGACCGAAAAGAGAAATTCCTCAATGCTCCAACTGCCAGAGGTATGGACACACGCGTAGGTTCTGTCACCGCCAACCCAGATGTGTCAAGTGCGCTGGAGAACACGCCACTCATGATTGCACCAGGAAAGAGAGATCAAATAGTGTGCGGTGCATTCTTTGCGAAGGAAACCATCCTGCTAATTATAAGGGCTGTGCGGTATATAAGGAGCTGCAAAAAATTAAGTATCCCCCGCTGAGACCCAAAACCAAACAAAGCAAAGACTCTGAAGACAAAAATATGACTACATTAAAATATAGCACAAATAAAACCACTGCCAACAAAACTTATGCAGAAATAACAACAGGTATTCCTAACTCACTTAAGGGAGATACTCAACCAACAGCTCATCTGACTCAGCAACTGCCGAACCAGTCTCCAGACATAAAAGAACTTATGCATTCACTCATGAACCAGATGATGCTTATAACTAAGATGCTGGGAGACCTCATGTCCATGCTTCCAAATTTAATACATTAAATTTGTGCATCTGGAACGCTAATGGCCTGACACACCACTCAGAGGAGTTGAAACTTTTTCTTCATCAACATGAGATTGATATTATATTAATTTCTGAAACTCACTTCACATCAAAAAGCCATATGGATATCCCTGGATATATTCTTTACCACACCACACACCCTGATGGGAAGGCGCATGGTGGCTCAGCCATAATAATCAGGAGTAAATTAAAACATTACCAATCAGTATCATACTGCAAAGCATCTATACAAGCCACAACTGTTATAGTTGAAGATTGGATAAGCCCTTTAACTGTGTCAGCTCTCTACTGTCCACCGAAGCACATAATTAAGCAGGAAGAGTTTAGTGAGTTCTTCTCTTCCCTAGGCGATCGGTTCGTAGCTGGCGGGGATTTCAATGCAAAGCATAGTTATTGGGGTTCAAGGTTGATTCTCCCCAGGGGCCGGGAGCTATTAAAGACCGTACAAAAACTAAAAATGGAAATTATATCAACAGGTGAGCCCACCTACTGGCCCGCCGACAGGAAAAAAGTACCTGATCTTATAGACTTCTGTGCTATTAAAGGTATATCAAAAGCATACTTTAGGTGCCAGAGTAGCTGTGAGTTATCTTCGGATCATTCACCAGTCTTAGTCACCCTATCAAGTCGTTTCAAAGAAACTCCAGAAGCTTGTGTTCTCCATACCAAAAAGACAGATTGGGAAGTTTTCAAATCAATGGTCGACCAGGCTCTGGCATCCTCAGTCAGATTAAAAACGGAAGATGATATAGAAGCAGCCATTGAATATTTCAATAATTCAGTCCAAACTGCCGCCTGGCAATCTACCTCTACTAATGAACTGAATAACAGAAAGAAATCTATACCATATAATATACTGGATAAAATAACTGAAAAAAGAAGACTAAGAAAACAATGGCAACAATATAGATGTCCTGGCGATAAAACTAAATTAAACCGTGCTGTTAGACAACTCAAAAAGCTTCTAGAAAATGACAGAAACAATAGTATCCAAGCCTTCTTGAGTAATCTGGATTCTACAGCTGCCACTGACTATTCACTATGGAAAGCCACGAGAAAACTAAAACGACCCAAAACAGCGTCACCTCCACTTTGGCAACCCGACGGGAGCTGGGCTCGAAGTAACGTGGAAAAATGTATAACATTCGCCGAACACTTAAAATATGTTTTTCAGCCCCACCCCTATGAAGGGCCTCCAGACCACAAAGTAAAAGTTGTTCGTGAAATACAGCTAGATTGTGATACATCTAAAAGCCCTATCAGAAAGTTTACGAAGCAGGAACTAGTTAGAGCTATAAATAACGTAAAACCTAAAAAAGCCCCGGGCTATGATCTGATAACCGGTATGATCCTACGACAACTTCCGGATTCCGGACTGAACTTCTTGTTATCCATTTACAATGCTATGTCAAGACTTCACTTTGTTCCCCCTCAATGGAAGACAGCTAAAATATTAATGGTTTCGAAACCAGGAAAGCCACCTGAAGATCCGAAGTCATACCGACCTATAAGTCTGCTCCCGACAGCTTCAAAAATTTTTGAATCGCTCCTCCTATCGCGGATACTGCCAATAATCCAGGAAAAACTTTTAATACCCGACCATCAATTTGGGTTCCGACAGAGACATGGCACAATAGATCAAGTCCACAGGCTGGTTGCTAAAATTCATAGTACGTTTGAAAATAAAGAATATTGTGCAGCTGCATTCCTTGACATTTCTCAAGCATTTGATAGAGTTTGGCACGAGGGACTCCTGTACAAAATTAAAACTAGTTTCCCAAGGGACATCTTCCTAATTTTGAAATCATACTTAAAGGGCAGATATTTTTTCGTGCAAAGTGGCGAAGCTTCTTCAAAACTATATCCTATTTCTGCTGGAGTTCCGCAGGGAAGTGTACTTGGGCCGATTTTATATTTGCTTCATACTGCTGACTTACCAATATCAAATCTAGCGACTACAGGAACGTTCGCGGATGACACAGCTATTCTGGTGTCTCATAGTGACCACAAAGTAGCAACAGATATGCTACAGACCTGTTTGGACGACATAGCCATCTGGCTCAAGAAATGGAGGATAAAAGCCAATGAGACTAAGTCAGTAAATGTCACATTCACTAAAAGAAAGGATACTTGTCCACCGGTACGACTCAACAATATCTTAGTTCCTCAAGCTGAACATGTTAAATACCTTGGTCTATACCTCGACAGACGCCTTACATGGAAAAAGCACATTTTCACGAAACGCAAACAGCTTGGACTAACATTGAGAAACTACTACTGGATAATTGGCCGGAATTCACAGCTTCACCTGCAAAATAAAACCCTCTTATACAAAACTATAATCAAGCCTATTTGGACCTATGGCATCCAGCTGTGGGGAACAGCATCACACTCCAACATTGAAATCATACAGCGGTTTCAGAACAAGATACTAAGAATTATCACAAACGCGCCTTGGTATGTCCCAAATGAGGCTCTACACCGTGATCTGACGATTCCCTCAGTCAAAGAAGAAGTTAAGAACCACATCCAGTCATATAAGGAGCGAATTACGCGTCACCCAAACATCTTGGCAAGCCACCTTATGGATGGAACAGGGGCCAGAAGGCTTAAGTACAAAATACCTCAAGACTTCGTAAGATAAACATATCCACATATGCTACATAAATAAATAGGATGTGTTATTGGACACATACCGACCAAGACATATAATCACGTCAAAAAAATTACTTATTGTCCATTAGCTCTGTGACAGATTGTAATAAGAGAAGAGACAAAAAAAAAAAAAAAAAATTTTTATAAGTATACCACGGCAGTTTCTTTCCCAAGACATGACGTTTAAAGTTGCATTTCCTAAAAGTGTTTACTATTTTTATATTTGCGTCAAATGATCCTGTTAGGTTCAAAGGTTTCTTAGTTTAATAACAATAATAGTGTTATTGCACTGGATGTTTGGTTACGAGCCTGTACTTTATTTTGTTTCATATTTTCCCAGGTTTTGTGTGTGACCAACATTATTGCATTTACCTACATCTAGGATCTACTAACATCAATCGAAAAGATTGACGTTCTCAGATCTTACTTTGTTTAGATGTATAGTTTGGTAATAGCCACACCAAAGACATCCACTCCATCAGCTGGTGACATTTACATTTGCTGTATTATTAAACTTACCGATCCACGCAACCTCGTCCGCGTCCGATCCCCCATCAATGCCTCGCTCCTATTGTTCGCACCGTGATGTTAGATCCTAAAATCTTCCTCGATAAATAGGCTACCCAACACTAGAACAGTTTCTCAATTCAAACCAGTAGCTACCGAGATCAGTGCCACACACAAACAAACCCTTCAGCTTTAAAACATTATTATAGACATTTTAGTCCGCAAAATTTAGCAATTCTAGTCCACAAAATATAGCAGTGAAGCACGTTTCTTCTTACTACTCTCGATGTCAGCAGCCATTCCAGGTAGATCAAGAGTACCAGCTTCCAACGTTCCCCTCTCTTTCTTCTGTAGTTCAATGACGACTTCTCAATTAAATGACCAGTAGGTATATTCTACTGCAATTATTGTCATTCTATGATGACTTGACAATTTAATGTCCGGCAGGTATATTATACTGCAATGATTGTCATTCAATGATGAGTTGTCAATTTAATGATCAGTAGGAATCATACCACAATTACTGTAATTCAATGACGACTTCTCAATTAAATGACCAGTAGATATTCTACTGCAATTATTGTCATTCTATGACGACTTGACAATTTAATGTCCGGCAGGTATATTATACTGCAATGATTGTCATTCAATGATGACTTGTCAATTTAATGACCAGTAGGTAATTATTCTACTGCAATTATTGTCATTCAATAATGACTTGTCTATTTAATGACCAGTAGGTAATTATTCTACTGCATATCCGTCATTCAATGATGACTTGTCAATTTAATGACCAGTAGGTCATTATTCTACTGCATAACCGTCATTCAACGATGACTTGTCAATTTAATGACCAGTAGGTAATTATTCTACTGCATAACCGTCATTCAATGATGACTTGTCAATTTAATGACCAGTAGGTAATTATTCTACTGCATAACCGTCATTCAATGATGACTTGTCAATTTAATGACCAGTAGGTAATTATTCTACTGCAAAACCGTCATTCAATGATGACTTGTCAATTTAATGACCCGCAGCAATGCTGCTTAATATACGTATGCGGTTGCTTGTTGGCACAAACAAGCAACACTTCACGTTGGTCGCAACGTGCTGCTCCAATGCCAAAGACCAAGCCCAGGTCCGCCAGTACGGCTGTTCAGGCAGGTTTGATGAGGAGCGCCAAGCCACGTCCGAAGCACAGGCAGAGCCGATCGTACGCAGACGGGAAAAGTGATGGCCGGATGAGAAGAAAGGACGTGAGCTGTATCGCTTCTTCCCGGACGTGGCCTCAGCTCCATGTGATTTAGGAAAAGATTGCATGACTTTCAATGGCATTCAATTTAATGATCAGCTATGCTGCGTTTCACCATATCAATTGAATTATCAGCAATGCTGCGTTACACCATATCAATTGAATTATCAGCAATGCTGCTTAGTATGGTATCAATTTAATGATCAGCGTTGCTGCTTAACATCGTATCAATTTAATGATCAGCAATGCTGCTTAGTATGGTATCAATTTAATGATCAGCAATGCTGCTTAGTATGGTATCAATTTAATGGTCAGCAATGCTGCATAATAATTAATCCATTTAACTATCAACCATGTTGACTTAGGTCACGTGTCAAATCAGCGTTGCTGCTAATGATTAAGTCAATGTAATGATCAGGTATAGTAAATAAATTTCAAATTAAGTTATTCGGAAAAAAAACATTTTTTCCACCAACCCATGTTTAGGCAAGCGGCACTTCATGGCAAGACTGGAGTCAGATTTTACTGGCCTCCGATTATCCGCAACCACCTAAGTTCCACAAATGACAGCCGGGGCCTACGGCCCAACGTGCCTTGAGGCACTTTGGTCTTAACACTTACTTATGACGAAAGTGTAAAAACATATAGCCGAAATGCTTCTATCCATTAAAGAAAGCAGCACTTCGTTCCTATTCTTTCCCCTTTTTTTTCTAGGAATTACTTTAACTCACAGTTTAATCCTCGTCGCCAATGTAGAGAATACTTATTTACAATATTGTCAGTTGACTCGCCAACGCACCACCGCACAGGCCGACAGTTCGACCACGACTGCCCGCCCCACCACTCGTACCGGTATTTATAACCGAGCGACGTGTGCGCCCGAGGCAACGTCACAATACTGTTATCAGTTTGTAGGTAGTTCGAAATATTGATATCTACATACACTACAAAATCTATTTAAATAAGGCGTGAAACCGAAATATATGGTTATACATTTTTGCCAAAATAGTACCTAAGTACTTTTTTGCGAAAACTGTAGCCTTTGAGACACAAATCTGCAATATTGCGAGCAAAGCCGCGAGCAGAAACTTCTTGCTAATAATATGCTTATTAGAATATAAAGTGCCTAGGTACGACATAGTCATATTAAAAAGGAAGTCGATTTCCTATGCCGTAGGCCCGTCGCCTTGACAGTCACATTAACGGCTTTCATTAGAACTTAATTTTTGTTGTTGATGGTTAGAAAAAAAATAAAACTGTTAAGCTAAGTCGTTATCTTTCTTTGGAAAACCGTTTAACTGAAGTTTTATCTAATTAGTCTGTTTCATCTGAAGATTTGAAAAAGATCACAGAGGCAGCACAAGTAGGGCTTTTTTTTAAGGATTGGAAATCATCAAATTACTCCTTCCACCCTGGGTGAAGCAGAAGGGAGTGTCAGACTCTTACTGACTAAAACCCATACGTGTTCCTCCTAATGCCTTTTGCGTTCCAGGGTCGCGGTGACTCTTTCGAACAAATTCTGTAACTGGTGGGGCGTACACATAAAACATTTTCCACTCTAATGCTGTGTTTCTCAGCTGACCAGTAAGCAGAACATCACCAATGACTAGACTCGAACATAAAGTGCCTAGGTTACATAGTCATAGTAAAGGAAGTCGATTTCCTATGCCGTCGCCTTGATAATCACACGGCTTTCATTAGAACCTTCAGCATTTAATCCAGAAATAACTTATTGTTCCGTACTTGTAAATAAATATTAATTAAACGAGTCTATTTATATATATTATAATTAATATTTAAACCTACTCCTTCTAAGGTCTCTTAAAGACAGCAATAAGTTTTTGAAAGAAGAAATAAAGAAAAAAAATAATGACAGTCCATCAGGTATACAGGCATAAAATAAAATTGATAATCATTAAAAAAAATGTGCCTAACAACTGCGCCAAAAAGGATCACTTCAGCGATGTTGCCGAACAGATGCTGTTTGACGCTGGTCTTCAAATGATAAATTTGTAGCTGCAAGTCTTGAAATGTCGCACATCACTATTTATTTTTAGATTATATGTGTATACTTTAATAAAAAAATCAATCGTTGAAGTAGGTGATACCCTACATAGGTACCATTATTTATCCATTAACGACGAGTCTAATACCAAGCGAGCAAACCAAAAACAGTCACAAATGTCACTGAACATTATTCCTTTCTCCAACTTTCTCTGACCCCAATGACCTTAAATAAAGTTCGTCTAAAAATCTGTAATGGATTCTTTGATCACGGTCATGTTCGTGAACGAGTGCCGTCAGTTTGGACTGCCGGTCGATTCTGTAGACATCTCAACGTGATCACTTAGTTGGAGTGAACGACAAGTGAGCTGTCATGCCATGCCTTGTTTGTATGGTTTGACAGCTCACTTGTCATTCACTTCACCTAAGGGTTCGACATGTTCACAGAATCGCACTGGAGGTCATTTCTCAGCTGCCACGGTTTATTTTAATAATTGCGCGCATAGCAACTTTGTAACACTTTTTATATTTTTGCACGTTCATCTCCATAGAAATCTTAGAACATGCAAATAGTTTCATCTTTTTGACCGACAGGTCCAATTTAAATAAATGCTTTGAGTTTGAGTTTCAGTTTATCTTCATGAATTAAAATAAAGTAAGATTTTAATAAGAATGTCAGGGCATTTGATTGCAACTTGTTTTACAAAACTTCAAGATACAATGTTATCTTTGGTCCTTTTTTAAATGAGTTCTTATGGAGCTTCAAATTTTGATGAGCGATTGCTGTAAATTTTGCTTTTGCAAGTATGAATACTGGTGTTTCCTTTTAGATTTACAATAGCGGTCATTGACGCACATGTATTTGCTGACATTCCTAAGTTTTTATCTATATTGCCACTCCACTTGGCGTATTTGGCCAAATATTCGCGATAATTCGAATTTCAAAAGTACATTTTGTTTTGAAAAAGTGAAGTGAATATTTGATTAAATAGACCAAGTGTGTGCCAGTACAACGTTTGTTACTACAGATGGACTCGCACAGATGGGTTCCGTATAATAACCGTTTATTTTATTATTTGTTCTAATAGCGGCAATAGAATTACACAATCTGTGAAAATTTTAACCTACAGTTCATGAGATACAGGCCGTTGCCTGACTGGGTACGGAACCCTTCAAATGAAATGTTATCAATAAGTTGCGGTTTAAGTTTTTGATAACTGTGACCTGATTTTCCATCTAGACTTTGTCCCGGACGAAGCAAATCCTCAACGGTTAACTGTGAAGACACGACATTTTATATGCTTACACCTAGAATATATAAACTACTAAAAGCGAGCCACACCTAAGCATATTCTTACGCTATTAGGTGTTCGAATTGCGCAAAGTCCATATCTCACTTAGTTTACTTAAAAAATCCACTTAACTTAACTTGACCAGAGAGTTTGTATATTTGATTTTAAACCTAAAACAATATAACCTCTTCCTTAATCGAGTTACTTTTTGTTGTACTTTGTAGGTCAAGGGTGAAAAGTTTAGAAGTATTTACACAATCTTTTGCTTCTCCGCGTTATACAATTTACGAGCAGTAACTAGTTTATGTTCTTTGGCAATGACTTTTCAGTTGTTATTTCAGTGGGAGTATACGCTTAAGGGCACTATGAGCAGCAAAGAAAACACAAAAAAAAGTTTAGTAAAAAAAAAAATTTGGGACAGTAAATTTTTCGTTTTTTTTTTTTCGGAAATTCCCCATTTTTTTGCAGGTTCGGGTTGACCTTGACCATAGAAATTATTTGGATCCTCAGAACCATGGTCCTACGACGCACCGTTTCCGAGTTATGGTCCTCTGAAAGTTGCTTTGTTTTATCTACAACGCTCTATATTTCCGAAATGGTAGCTCGGATGAAAATCTTTTCTGGAAAAGAATTGTTGCTCTAGTTGAAAGCTATGAGATGGTATAAAAAAAACCGACCCGAAAGAGAGAAAAAAATTTTTTTTTTGAAAATTTTACCAAGTCTAAGCCCAAGGATACACAAGATAAAGATCGACCTACACAGAAGAAAATTAAAAAAAAAAAAAATTCTCTCTTTGTTCAAGTCCTCTCGCCATAGCACTCCTAAGGCTACACTCCAACCATTATTTCAGGCTGATTATCTAGGCTGAGTAGGTACCGTATTCTCCCTACTCTAATCCAAATTAATTCATAATTGAAGGTTTGAAGCAGCTGGTCATCCTTCCACAGCACGTTTATCATCCGCCAGTATTAGCTTTCTTTCACTCAATATCTTTAGAAATACTCGTAACTCACGAAATTAAACAGAAAATACAAAAGAAATTTTAGAGTTAATAGCAACGAAAATTCTATTCAACCTAGAGTGCTACAGAGAACCAATTCATCACGACCATATATCAACCGTTTAAACTCTGGTTAGAGATGACATAACAAGAAACTCTCGTACTTACTAACTCAACAGGTGGCCAAGTCATCATTCATAATACAATTGGGAACTTTTTCAAATAACTAATGCTTGACTTGGTGAAATTCCTGTTACTCAGTGTAAATTTAACAAAACAATGTTTTAAAGTTTTAGTTATGTACTGTTTTTACCCAAGGGTTGATTCCCGGGGCGTTTCTTACACAAACCGAGCATTTTCTGGAATAAAAATGGCCCATAGAATATACATTCAAAAATAGTATAATTTTGTAAGAACTAAAATCGGATAACTTTTTCATTGATGCATGCCTGGTCTTTTCCCAACTAAATTGGGTTCGGCTTCAAGTCTAGCCGGATTCAGCTGCCTACCAGACCTACACAACCCATTAACTTTTCAAACAGTTCCACGCACCCTAATATTTAAAAAAAAATATTCGGACAGTACACTGTCTGAACAAGTCAGGAATAATTCAATCTCGGGGCTATGTAGGTAAGTCATTTTAATATTTATAAGTTGCGAGGGTCCTAGAAGTGTAAGCCCTTGGTATAATCAGCATCATCCTACCCTTAGCCTAATTTTTTCGGGGTCAACGCATTTTGGTATAATGTAAGTGCAGTATATAATACCTCGTTACAAATCCGTTCAAGCGAATCGACCCATCTTTATAAAATTCGTGGTATTTACTATTTCTGAAGGTTCGCATTATGTCTTCAGTCGTATTGATTTGACGGCCGTAAGGCTTAGTATTGTACACAAGCCAATCTATGGGTTCTTAGTTAATTTTATTTATTTATTGAAACTTTATTAAGTTCATAATGTAACGGGGCATTGTCTACCAGCCAAACTTTTGGTTTAAAAAGAATACAATGAGGTAGAAAGACTATACAAATTTATGCTTAATATTATAAAGAGGAGAGATTTTTTTGTTTGTAACAAATAGGCTTCGATACTACTGGCCAAATTTTCACCAATAGTCTCACTAAATTATCTGAAAGTAACATAGGATATTATCAAAAAAATTAGAGATCCTTAAATAAATTGCAGCGCGGACGAAATCATGTGCAAAGTGTTAGTAATATATTCTCTGTACAATTTTAGTTTAGACTTATAAAATACATAAATGCTAAATTCGTCTATGGAGAACTGTAATTATGTACTTGTAAAACGAGAAAAGATTTTTATTAAACTGTGTTACGAGCTATTGCTAATGTCGTAACTAAAAGTTTTGAAGTTCACATTTCCACTGGCCGAACTACACACTCCAAAATTGTTGCATAATTTTGATTAATAGTGAAAATGTGAAAAAGTGATTCGCCTAAGCATATAACAAGGAAGTGATATTGGTATTTGATTAAATTTTTGACTAGCTGTCTGTGTCATTTGCGCGTTTTTAGTTTCGTGAACATTAAAAATTGCTGTAGAGACAGAAAAACAAAAAGTAAGTTAGAAAGGAAAAAAACTTTCCTACAGATATTATGATTAAAAGAGATAAGGGCTATTGTCAGAGCTCGTTTTGGATTTGCATACATATTTAGGTAACTAGTCTATAAATTTTTTTTAGATTCACACCGTCACTCACAACACCTATGCCGTTTGAATAAAATAATTATGAGCTTCATTGCTTCGGCATTTACAACAGCAAAATTAGAAGGTAATCATCGATATCATCACGCTCGTCAAAACAATTGAAGATCGAGGTTTGTCGTTGTAAGCCGACAGGAACCAAACAAAACATATTTGAAATGTTTTTATTTATTTTCAGTTCATTAAATATTCATGAGACGCAAAATCAAAAGGAATATTATGATAAAAACATAAAAAACCCACTGTAAGAAGATATTATGATCAGAAAATAATTGGATACCACTCAAAATAAACGGTTGACAAAGATTTCGTCCAATTAAATATAATAATAGACAAAATGAGACGCTTCCGTCAGTTCCATACAACATCATTTGAATATTGGAAATGGAATTTTGTATTACTGGTTCGAGGAAATTATTTAATAGGCAGTTTAGGATTTTCCTGGTTTTCACTGAAAAAGGGAGATATTATTTTCATGCTGTGATGATTTCGTGTAAAGTGTGATATATGCATGGTATATATATCGTGACAGGCCGTCTACCAGGTAAACCGATGCGTCACCAGATCAGCCGGTTGATTCAATTAACATCTCACCGTGATCACTTAGGTGGAGTGAACGACAGATGAGCTGTCATGCCATCTTGTTTGTATGTTTTAACAGCTCACTTGTCGTTCACTTCACCTAAGTGTTCACTTCGACATGTTTACAGAATCGCCCTGCTGGTGAAGGTCACGGGGAATCTGTAGAATACCTACGAGAAGTACAGGACCAGTGGACGTAGTGACGCTTGGGGATGCCTATTTCCAACTGTGGAAGTATTTTGGCTGCAGTGATGATGATGACACAATGTTGGTCAAATATCAAGAATATAAACAAATCATTGTGCGATTCTGTAAAAGTGTCGAAATGAAAACTTAGGCGAAGCGAACGAAAAGTAAGCTATCCATACGAACAAGATGGAATGACAGCTCACTTGTCGTGTTCACTTAGTTGGACATGCCGACAGAATATACCGACTGTCCATAATACTTTATGTATAGTTACGGAGACGCTTTCTAGTATCAGTTCAGTAAGTCACCATATTAAAATACTAGCTGACCCACGCAACTTCATCTGCGTCACATTTTTCATGAATGCTCGGCTCCTTTTAGTTTTAGCGTGATGATATGTAGCCTATAGCCTTCCTCGATAAATGGGCTATCTACATACAAACTTAAAAACTTACAAACTTACCAACAAATGTTACCTCTTTATAATATTAGTATAGATTAACCAATTGAAACTGAAAATTGTACAGATAAATTTCTAATATTGTTACATACCTATGTTGGTAGAGAACAGTGAAAGTTTGGGGATCGCGAATTGATAATAATATGTTTGCACGCTTTTTGTCTTTTAAAAAGAGTAACAAATGTTTAATGTGCCATGATTTGTAAGGCATAGAAGAAAGAAAAAAATGGAAAGCAGCAGATTACGTTTAATTTTTTTTAATGAAAGGATTTTGCTGCCATGACGTCAGCCTGGATTAATTTACTGACCTTATTTTAAAGCTGTGTGGTATATTGCTCCTTTTTATTCTTTTGAGGGCACACAGTCGAATACTAATCATCAATATACATATATAAACTCTTTCGTTTCTGAGTGACTGACAGAAAACGCACAGCCGAAACTTTTGGTCGTAGAAAGCAGGAATTTGGCATGTACGAGTATGTATGTTTGGCTGTTAGAGTGTAGGGGAGCACTGAGAGGGATTTCCCGAAATTCTTACACGAACGGGAAAAAAACCGGCCAAGTGCGAACCGGACTCGCGCACCGAGGGTTCCGTACAAACCAGTAGGTATTATATTATAAGCAGAAGTTGCGATTTACGATTTATGACGTATTAAAAAAAAAAATCTTACTAGATCTCGTTCAAACCAATTTTCGCTGGTAGTTTACATGGTAATGTACATCATATTTTTTTTTGTTTTATCATTCTGTCATTTTAGAAGTTAAGGGGCGGGCCATTTTGGAAGTGTCTCTCGCGCCAACTATTCAGTTTAGAAAAGAATGATGTTAGAAACCTCAATATCATTTTCGAAGACCTATCCATAGATACCCCACACGTATGGGTTCGATGTTTTTTTTTTTTTTTTTTGAGTTTCAGTTCTAAGCATGGGGACCCCAAATGTGTATAGTTATTTTTCTATTTTTGTGTGAAAATCTTTATGCGGTACACAGAATACATCTACTTACCAAATTTCAACAGCATAGTTCTTATAGTTTCGGAGTTAAGAGGCTGTGACATACGGACGGACAGACAGACAGACAGACAGACAGACGGACAGACATGACGAATCTATAAGGGTTCCGTTTTTGCCATTTGGCTACGGAACCCTAAAAAGAGAAATGCGCGTACGAAGCTGCGGGTAAAAGCTAGTATATGCATATTTTATAAAGAAATCCTACGTTTGACATATAAAATTAAAAAAAATGAATCATCATCATTATTTTAGCCGAAAAATGTCCACAGTTGGTCATAGGTCTAAGTGTCTCTTACATCGAACGGAGTAATGGACCTGAGCGTCTCGCATCTCACGGATTCATTCATCTCCATCAAGGCAGGTACGCGGTTGTGACTCTAGAACCTTTTGAAGCCATTGAATGTCTGTTTTGGTAAAAACAATCTTTGTAAAAAAATCCCGTGTGATCAAAACAAATATTGTGAAAGAACCAATAATGCAATACAATGGGAAAACTATCAAAGCTGCTTTTAAATGTTTTCTCCTTGAAATTGACAGCTCGCTGATACAGCAAGTTTTCTACGCCCACTTAATTATTGCTTATACAAGGTCCTTTGGATTATTAAACCTAAATACTCGTACTATAGCAAATCTAGGTGACCTACAAACCCCTAGAAATCTTTTCCATTGATTGTAATACATGACAAACCAATAGGCCCTTGTGTTGGCCTTGGAACATTTTTGATTAGCGAATCGACATGCAAACCGAAGGCCTTCAAATATTACAAATTACTTTCTGTAGGCTAACCGATTCGGTTTGTTGAAAAGGTCTTCAATTTCTGTTGGGAAAAGTACATTAAAGTATGTTGTGGTATGACGTAGTTAAGTATGAGGCAATCAAGCTTTGTCTTAAAAATATAATGAGTGAAAATATTGCGTGTTCAATCTGTTTGTAAAAAAATTATTACAGGTAACTTTTATTTTTTTCCTAAAATATGATTTTGCCAGTTTTGCCTATAAGGATTATGTAAGTAGTTCAGTATTAAGTTTTGGGTAAATTATACTAGATAGCCACACCACTCAAATATTTATACATATTCTGGTGCGTCCAGTGAAGATGGAAGCCGACCCCAACATAGATGGGAAAGGATTGGGCAGATGATGATGCTTTTCGTTTTTCTTTATTTTATTACTAAACAATATTGTTATGAACAATTCGATACTAATACTTTTTAGTCACTTTCTGCCGTAGGTGCCAATACAAATGGGTTCTTTAGCTTTGAAGCTCAAAGACGGACTACTCGTACATACATATTTAAAAAACACTTTTCATTTTTATTAAAAAAAAAATGACCCGATTTGATGGAAAATCCCGTTGGCACATATCCTAACAAAAACCATACGCAATATGTAAAGCACATATAGTAATTAAACATTAATATGCACTTATTTAAATACCACCCCCGATCCGAGGACATATCAATGAGTGCTCGCAACGTATGCATATAATGTACATATAGTATGCATATTATATGCACGCGAGGGTGCTTAAAGCGTGTAGGGGTGCGACCTTCAGTTTAGAGTACTCCATCATATTGTGCGGACTAAGTTGGAAATTTAATGTGTTTTACTGTTAATTTATATGTTAAAAGGTCAGTGGAAGTGTTTAGTTGTTTTGGAAACCAACGGTAATCGTATATCCGAATAGTTCGCGAGATAGTTATGGACTAAAGAGCTTGGCCACAGGGTATAATTAAGTTATGCTAAGACGTTGATTTTGGCCCATAAATTGAGTCAATTTTTTATTGTGATTAGAACTTGTCGATATTTTACCGAGTTCTCTAGGCAAAGTGTCATTCTGATTGTCAAATCCAAAATGAATGAGTATGACTATTGACATTTCGATAGAATTAAGTCAATTCCGTGAATTATTGACTTTTTGACAATCGTTGTCACTGATGGAATAAAATGTCACTATATCAACGTTTTTCCAGCAACTCTTTCATACCCACGATCCATATCACTAGAACTTGAGTAACATAATTTAGTAAATAAATAATATGAACATGAGGTTAGTTTTTAAACAACCTTCACACACTGACGTCAGTTTTACGTCGCATGTTCATAGTAATTAATATTTATAAAGTATGACGTTCAGATTGATGATTCCGCCTGCGAATATAAATATTTAAACATACTAAGTAGATATTTATTTGTTCATAACCTAATCGTTATATTAAAAAAAATAGGATTCACGATGAAAGCTTCCTCAAAAAATAAACTATATATTTTACATGAGCGATTACCAATCAGACCTACATAATATTAGGGCCAATATTTTTTTAACAATGTTTACACGAATTGAAAAGCTGGTATCTAACTGGGTAACATAATACAAACCCCTTTCTGCCCTCAAATTATTCGCACTGAAATATCTACAAAAGTACTTTCCGAGGCTTGGAAGAGTCTCGGCCCGAAATGCATGGCCACCCACCCATCTATGGACTGATTTCAGCAAGCGTTTACTTAGACTTACCCTTAAGATCGTCCCGTGCACGCTATAATTATTTAGCCTCGAGCTACTCCATAAAAACGTAAAACACAATCTCATAACTATTGGACCGTAAAAATCAATTTATAATATCGCTTAGAGTTTTAAACTTGTACCACACGCCACAAACTGTGGCCGGCAAGCACGCCGTACCATCATCCCATTAATTTAAGCCTCTCTGCCGATGACGCGAGTTTGCCCGATACTGAAGTTAAAATTAACGGATGCATACCTTTATGTTTAAAGCCAGAGTGTCCATTATGCACTGTTTTAGCTTAATTAATAGTTATAAAATGTTTTATGAAAGCTTTGTGGCTTGGAGCTCGTGCAATGGAAGTTTGTATGTATGTTTTTTAAAAACGTTTTAGCGGCTGCACGGATTTGTATGAAATTTGGCACACAGGTTGTTTATTATTGAGATTCAAAGATAGGATATCGTTGGAGGGCCACAAGGTGAACCGACAATATGGTGATAGTATGGGAATCTGCTGAAGGCGAGACGCTTAGGACTGGTCGATGTGGCGCCTCTTGGAGGACTTCTATTTCCAGCAATAAAAGTAAAGACCCCGTACTCTTGTAAGAACATTTTGGTACATTTTTTAATAATTTTATTAATGTTTCAGCTTTTATATTCCCTTTGAGAATATTTCTCGTGAAGCAGTGGGTATTTATGTAAGGAAGTTTGGTTTTAATAGTTGCAGAGAAATACGACACTAAACAAACTATTTTGTGGATCTTCCTTTTAGTTTGAGTTTCGGAGTAGCTTTTGAGTTGTTGAAAATTATAGTTTGTTTTTGTTTCATTATTATAATTCACGTGTTTTTCTTTCATTGGAGCATGATCCTATCTTAAATTTGGTTTATTCGGCCGTTATATGTATGTTTCTATCTATGTTTATTTTTGCACCCTCATCCTCGCTTACTCTTTTAAGGACTCACCAAGCACAACGTTAAAGCCGATCTACTATACGATCCCAAAGGCGTATAAAATGAAAGAAGTTTCTTTATTTATCTTATTGCTAGTTCTAAGACCAAAAGGTCTACGTGCTACGCCGTAGCAAATAGCTACGACGTAGCAAAGTGCTACGCAAAAACTACGTGACGCATTCCTTGAGAATCTGATTCGGAACTTTAATAAAAAGAGGAATGCAATAAGCTTAATACAAAGAAAGATACGTAGGCAAGATTATATTTTGTGTTTGAATCATGTTTATCTGTATATCAAATAAATAGGTACTATTATCTTTTAATAAATTGTTTGGGCTTTCCTTTTATGAGTCAATAGAACTTGATGTGTCTTGATGAGTAGTATACACGAGTATATGTAAATATAGTATGGTATAAAAACGAGTTTTTTACAAAATAACAAATCCATTTTCAATTTCTTGAAAGTTTGCTAGATTCAACTGAATATCCTTGGACATTTCACACAACGCCATATAGTCCCAAGCTAAGCAATCTAATGCTTGTGTTATGGTAACGAGATGGCTGATAAACTACTTATATACAATTTTTTTTTTGTAAATACATACATATTATAGATAGAAAAACACCCAGACTCAATATTTTGTAACTCGAGGAAAATTTGTGTTATGTTCGTAATTCCATGAACTAGTTTCTGGGTCAACCTCTTCAATAAGAATCGGAAATAGGGGAAAAAAATTCTTTGTTCTCTTGCTTTATTATGACAATAACTCAAGCCGTGGGAAATTAGAAAGCCAGCAAATATTCAGCGGGGTCGTGTATTGTCTTAAAAGTATGTAACTACATTTTAAATATCGCATCTACACTAATATTATAAAGAGGAAAACTTTGTTTGTTTGTTTGATTGTAATGAATAGGCTCAAAAACTACTGGACCGATTTTAAAAATTCTTTCACCATTCGAAAGCTACATTATCCACGAGTAACATAGGCTATATTTTATTTTGGAAAAAAATAGGGTTCCGTAAGATATTTGGGTTTTTCGGACACAAGGTGTAAAAATCAACCGGAAAAGTTACTTATTTTGCGTACGCTGCCTAAACTATTAAAGATAGAACCATACATTGTTCTAATTAATTGTAGATCTTATAAATATCTACAAAAAAGTCCGCGACACACTATACCTATCTATGTCGAGTGAGGCACAACAACCATTTTTTTTATTTAAAAATCTTGATTTTTTTTGGACTACATTTAAACGCGTTTATTTTACTCATGCTATTAATCCTTATCAAAATAAACTACTTCATCACTAAGTACAGTTTATGTAGATAATATTTGGTCTTTGAATGATTAAAATCGGACGTTTGGTTTTGAAGTTATGGCGAAATTAAAATATTACGATTTCTGCTGCACGGCCCGTTGCGAAGTGGACGTCACCAAGGCGGGGGTGCGCGTGCGGGAGGGGAGTTTAGATCTATGAGTAAGGTAATACGGCTCCCTACGCAGCGGTCGTGCGCGAAGTCTAAATATTCTAAAGAGGATAACTTTGTTTGTATGTTTGTTTGTTTGATTGTAATGAATAGGCTCAAAAACTACTGGACCGATTTTAAAAATTCTTGAATCAGCTCATATACCAAGAATACCCATGATCCCTACTGATTTGCCTATACCCTTCAAAAGGCTCCAATAGAATAGAATAGAATAGAATAGAATACTCTTTATTATGTACACCATATAAGTAACAGAAAAAATATTAAGTAAACATTACATAGGGTGACACAATGGGCGGCCTTATCGCTAAGAGCGATCTTTTCAAGACAACCTTTGGATGGATTTTAAAGAGAAAGGAAATACAGTACTGTAGGTAGTCTTAGGTGTACGACTTAAATGAATAAATACATGATAGATAAATAAATACAATTAAAATTATGAATCAAAAAGCATAGAACCCAAGTTATATCGATCATAGAGAAAGGTAGTGATGTTTGACCATTGTTTTAAAACTGGACAAAGATTGAGCACGTCTTACTGACTCGGGCAATGCATTCCATAGCCGCACCGCTTGAACCGTAAAAGATTTGTCGTAGAAGCTGGTGGAATGCTAATCTCAAGCTTTCCGATGACCTCAGATATCTATTATGTGTGTCATGAAGGAACTTAAAACGTTCTTTAACGTAAGAGGGGTTTGTAGGATTGAAAAGAATACTGTAGAGCAGAAATAAAATATGAGAATCCCGGCGAAGACGAATGGGAAGCCACTTGAGCTTTGTGCGAAATTCAGAGATGTGATCACATTTGCGCAGGCCAAATATAAATCTTATGCAAAGGTTTTGAAAACGCTCAAGTTTATCGAGTTGTGCCTCAGTGAGATCGAGATAACTGACGTCAGCATAGTCAAGAATAGGAAGCAGAAGGGACTGTGTAAGCGCAATTTTAGTGGCAGTGGGAAGAAAGTTCCGCAAACGTCTAAGAGACCTGGCAGATGCAAAAATTTTGCGACTTACGTCCTGGAGCTGCGGACCCCAAGACAGATGTTTGTCGATCCAAACCCCAAGGTTCTTAACCTTTTCACTGATTGGGATAGTAGTACCGTTAAACTGAACCTGGGGAAGCTGTGACCAATTTACTTTTGGAATCATCCTAGAGCTGCCAACAACAATGACCTGGGTTTTCCTGAAAGGATTAACCTGAAGCCCAATTTCCAGTAAAAATTTCTTTCGCACTAACCATAAACAAAGTCCAGGGCCAAACATTCAAATTAGTAGGAATTGATTTACGAAAAGAATGATTTAACGTCAATTAATGTTGTAGAGAAGCTCTACAATAATCGCTTTAGTTATCTATCCTAAAACAAAGGGTTGCACTCCTGGACTGCCGGCAGAAGTGAAAACTTAGTATTAATTACATTTAAATATTTTCATCATTAACAACTTTAACATCCACAGAAAGACAATCTGTGCAGCCTGCGGATAATGACTGCGTCGTCGATGTTAGTGTCGGTGTCTGTGATTTGACCTGGGAATCATTTTTCTGACCGTGTGTTTCCTGGGTAGGCTTTTTGCAGCGGTAACCGACATTCCGATTTCTTTTTTTAAATGTGTGAGAAAGATTAAAAATGACATTCATAATCTCTGATATTATATTCGTACTATTTCATTAAGTAAGTTATCCTACTCCTGCTATATATTATTTAATATAATAAATGCGAGTTTGTGAGTGAGTTTGTGTATATTTTTGTTACTCAATCACGTCAAAACGGCTGAAGGGATCTAGGTGAAATTTGGAACAGGGATAGATTATGATCTGAAATAACACATAGGCTATTTTTTATCCCACGGGAACGCGTACGAAGTCGCGGGCAGAAGCTAGTTTTTAATATAGAAGCAGAGCTTGTTAGTCTTGTGGGATCAATTTTTTCCATTTACAGATAAATACGCCATCGCTGAGTTGCTTAGACTGCTTACATCACACGTATGTATATCGAAAAAAAGCTCAGCTTTTGCATAATATGCAAGTTATTGAGCAGTTATCGCTCCGCAACACGTATGGATCTATCTGGAGCAATTAGTGGAGAAATGTGCAACAATTTCATTCAAAAAGTGGCTATTGTTTAGGCAATATCCCTGTATATTTAACCAACTTCCAAAAAAGGAGGACGGTCTCAATTCGGGGGTATTTTGTTCTTTGTTTTATGTATATTGTACACCGATTACTCCGAGGTTTATGATTCTACTAGCTGACCCGCGCAACTTCGTCTGCGTCACATTTTTCATTACTGCTCCGCTCCTATTTGTCACAGCGTGATGATATATAGCCTATAGCCTTCCTCGATAAATGGGCTATCTAACACTGAAAGAATTTTTCGAATCGGACCAGTAGTTCCTGAGATTAGCGCGTTCAACCAAACAAACAAACAAACAAACTCTTCTGCTTTATAATATTAGTATAGATTTGTGTAATTCTTTTTTGCCATTTGGTCCCGTAAAAATTTAATTTAGTTTGGCTTAGTAGTTTTTATTTTATAAACATTTTTGCTTATTTCAATTTCAGCGTAGACGAAGACGTCGCCCTACTATCACCACTTTGGAACAAAAAAAACACTACAAAGTATAAAATAACCATAATTTCGGAAGTAGGTGTTAAAAAACTAAGAAACAAAACTAAAAAACCGACTTCCGAAATTAAGGTTATATACTTTGTAGTGTTTTTTTGGAAGTCGGTCATATTTTTTGTAAAATAGTTTTTAATTTTTAATTTTTTGTTTAATTTTTTTTCAACTAAATTACTCTTATAATTACCTAGTTTCTTGGAGTTTGACATATCGCTCAATGTTTTCATTGCAAATAAAATAGCCAAATTCGCCTTTGCCGTAGATTATTTGCTATTTTGTGACGTCACTGTCGATCAGTATTGCTTATAGTATGTCAATTTTCATTGCCAGTGTAAGCACACCTGTACGGTTTATATTCCATCCATTTAGGAAAGCACTCGTTCCCAATAGTGTGATCTATAATATGACGTCACATTGAATATGTTATCGCACGCCGTACATTGCCCTCGTTACTGTGTCTATCGGTTTGTGGGTAAATAAACAAACTAGTATCGTACGTTAGTAAACATAGTGTTTGGTAATTTAAACTGTTTGTTCTGTGTTGTTTGGAGGAGAAATATGTTTGAGTTCTTATGCTGTAGTATGGTTTATTGTTATTCAGAATCGTTTGAGTTTTGCATTGTTAATTACGTGGAACAGTTACATGCTGATCGCATCCAACCGACTTTTGGGGTCTTCACCGGGGGGTGAGGACCCCAGGAGTCGGTTTTTCGATAGAGTTTTCATTGAATTCATTTTATTTTAGAGTTAAGTAGTTTTGTTTTGTAAAAACATAACCAACGATGCGTCATCAGTTCGAGCAAAAAATGAATTTATCAAGTCATTACATTAAAACACGATATCAGCAGAAGTTATTTTTATCTTTGCGTAAAACCCACATGTGTTCTTCCAAATGAGCTGTCCCAAACCTCCAAATGTCTTACGGGTACGGATATCAGTCAAAGGTCATAAGAAGACATAAAAACATAGTAGTTTCCTATTAAAGTATATATTTTTTCAGCAGTTGCGTAAAAGGGCAGAAAATATACCACCTACGTAGATGAAAAGTGAAGTACGTTTCAATGGCCACATAGTCACTTCAGGGTCAGGTTTGGTCAGGTCTGACCACTATCGAATTGAATGGCAAGCGATGATGTTATGGTCATTCTTGGGTAAATATGGCACCACCTTTATTGACCTGATTTATAGTTTTTAACTCAAATAAGTTCTGTTTCTTAAAGCACTGTTTACTTTATGCCATGAGACGTATTGTTCTCGGGTAACAACCGAGTGGTTTAAAAATCACTGTTTTTAAGATTTTTTGGCGTGACAGTGTAGCTTTGTGTAAGAGATGCAAATTCGAAAGAAATCAGACCAGTACATTTATAGTTTGCCAAATATTGATTTAAATGCCTTTACACATGACCTTTATTATCACTGTAACATAAAAGTTGCTTTGGTGTACAATTAAGAATGAAGATTTAAATTAAGAATTGATTTGAATGACAGGACACAAAGAGATTGTGTGATTAGTATATTGCAATATATTGAACGTGTATACTGCGTGCAAAGGGAACTGAGACACGATGTTCATATCCTGGTACGAAATGAGATGGAAGTCGGAATGATTAAAAAAAAAATTGATCAGCAGTTTCTTGCTCAGGCTACCAATAACTGTCAATGTGTTGGTAGTAAACTATCATTTTCGATGACAAGCAATCAATGAGAAAACGCCAGTTGCTCATGTTTATTATTCATTCTAAAACTTTAACTTGGGCTAGAAAATCAATAAACTGTAGAAAAATAAGGATATACCTAATATTGTTTATTTATGGATAATTGTTTTACTCAAGTATTAATTTGGGGTCAGCACTACTAATTAATTTACGTTTCTTTGAATTGAGAAACGAATGCCGTGACTTCCTTCATAATATTCTTACCTTACACTTACCTCACCTTCCATTCCAGAAACAATATGTTTTTAAATGTCAGCACTATACTTCGGATATGCCTCAGGGCGGGAATGCAGAGGTCGATGCCATAGAATAGATAATACAGAAAGTGAGCCGGCTACATCCAATGAGCGAAAACACACAGTCGCATAGACATACTTCAAACACGGTGAGAGAAAAAGCCGGACTCGGATCTCTAATCTATTAAGCGACAATATTGTGGTCGAGTAGGGAACATGCTTACCTAGCTGTATGGATGATAAAAGTATTGCCAAAACGTTTTGTGCACCATTTTTTTAAAGTGCGACAAACGTACTTCTTAATTTAGCTTCTCCAAAATAAAGAATTTATGAGGTTGAGTAGTCAAAATCCATTTTAGCCTCAAAACTTTTCATACTTGATTAATGCTCAAGTATGAAAAGTTTTGAGGCTAAAATGGATTTAGGCTAAAGTGCATTTTCACAAGTTCATATCTCTAAATCCCCAACATAAACCGGCCCTATGAGATGTGTCCGGAATTGTCTTTTGTCTGCGATCGCTGCTATAAGATTTCGCACGCTATATGAAGCTGATCTTCTGTAGCCATCTATTCTGTGTCAACGGCAAAATCCGCCCTTCCCGAACATCAAGGTCTCGGCCAGTCCATTACGTCATCACAGGGGATGTTGTGGCGCAATGTGGAGTTCGAGTTTCAAGGGGATTCGGTAGTTGTGTGATTCATTTTAGTTTAGTTTGTATACCTTTAGAAGTTTGTGTTTGAATGGAGATTTGTAACGAAGGATTTGGTAGTGGAATTTGTGTTAGTGGTACATGGTGGTCATCTCACACGCACAAAGCAGGAAAAAAACACTCTGCTGGATCTGTATTTTTCAGTAGCTACAATCTAGACATCATCAAGTATCTTAACTTGATGATCTCTAGATTGTAGCTACTGAAAAATAGGCAAGCATGTTCCATCACCAACCATATCATCGCTTTTCGTCAAGTCAGATCGTAGTCAAATGTAAAGCCAATGAACAATAATAAAAAACTCTTTAAATTAGAAGTCTCCTAAAAATAGGTGTTTTAGTTAAGTAAGAACCCGTCTAAACCGCCACACAATAACGTAAAGCACATTTCCCCGCCATAACATTAATTATTCCATCGCATACTCACCATAATCCACTAATCGGTTTAGTCATACGTTACCTCAAATAATAGACAAGGTCGCTGTTCACTGAGGTAAACAAAGCATTATCTCGCTTCTATACCTACTTACGGCCAAAGGGGACTTTATATACGTACTTATTTACACCTCAGTGAGCGTATTAGGGCTTAAGCAAAAATTTTGGTGCTGAGCAACAAAAGGGTAGCAAAGAAATAGAGTTAAGATTCAAGCTAGAGCGTAAACGTTAAGTCATTTTAACTTTTTGTTATGCTCTTTTTTATACTGTACTTATTTAAAAACCTATATATCACTCTATGGTTCGCTGGGTAAGAATAAGGACTTCTAGACTTGGTAACATTATTCACTATGTCGTGTCAATGCCATCTTGATTTCGTTGTTAAAAAGGATATTAAGTCATGATGGTTTGAAGTAAGGGTCACCGCACACGGGCCACCGGCCACAACCACAAAACGCCGCCACCGGCATATTTCCTGTAGTTTTCGTACATTTTATATGGACTCGCCGCACACGGTTGACGCTGGTGGCCGCCACACGCTACAATCCTAAATGTATGAAAACTACAGGAAATATGCCGGGTGGCGTTTTGTGGTTGTGGCCGGTGGCCCGTGTGCGGCGACACTAAGACGTCTTCAAACCATCATGACTCCGGTGGCGCAGGGCTGTCATTGTTGTATTTGTATTTATTTTTAACAAATAAGTATGTCTTCCTAGCCTTTTTCGTACTATACTAGGGTCCGCACTCTTTTAGGTGGATGTTGCCTCATAAATAAAGTGTTGATGGCTCTAAATAAATGCAGTAAAAATATAAGTACCAAATAGCTTTAAGACCTCATGAAAGATTATAGACGCGATGTTTCGGTTGACTATTTGGATCACCAAACAAGTGATCAAAACACAGTTTTAAAAGTAACTGATGGCAGTATACGAGTACTTATCTTTTTGTGGACATTCACTGACACAAAATTAGGCCAATACCAGGGATGCTTGATAAGATTATCTGATTGCAAATTCGAATAGTCATACTGAAATGTAGGTGTCACCCTATTTACATTTTTATCACGTAAGTGTCGATAAATTGAAGTGATTTTAATGTAGGTATAGACAGTTTAACTTTTGTGGATGAACACTGTGAAAATGTCCAGAATTTTTAATTTGATGGTAAATATTATGTATATGTAATTTTTTCTTGCAGTAGGTTGCATATTTATGTGTATTGAATATATGAAAAATTAGGCACAAAAATAATTCTTAGTGGTGGTTTTCAGAAAAGCCAGGTGTTCAGTAAACCTATCGGTGTGCATGTATGAGTGATTCGATTCAGGTGGCGTTTTAAAGTTTCTGTATATCTAGTTATCTACATTGGAAAATCCGTTCATTTTTAAAGCATTAAGGTATGATGATGATGATGTGATCCAACCTATTCGGCCAAGGCGATTGCTTCAAATCTACTGTAGTTACTGTATGTGAGCTTTCATGTGGCTTATGTAGCCAATCTTCTTTGTGAAGATCCTCGCAAATTGCAGGCACGTGAGCACACCATCTATGAAATTATAGTTAATTGCATGTAGTTTTCTTATTTCTATGTCGCTATAAACGACGGGATAAACTAGTACAATACCCTCTCGATTACACGAAATGTCTTATGCACAAACACTGGAACCTCCAACATAATGCCTGTGTTAATACGTCAAACCTCCTTGCTCGAGCTACCTCTACGCAAATACGCAAATCCACCTAAATGTCAACCACTTTGTCTTCAGATAGATCATAAACGGAACAGGTCAAGCGTTTATTAGTCGGCAGACAATCTTGTTCGCATTAGATCGAGTTACCACAGAGATACTATCTTAGGTAGGAGTTTCATTGTCCAAGGACTCTGCCACATACATACACATAGGTAGGATCTGTATACAAGGTGTAATAGGTTTGATCGATTAAGAATGGTTTCTGTAGCTACACTAGTCACATATCCACATAGTTAGCTATACATATGTATATCTCATACCGTCTCATGTATATCTCGTCCGTAAAAGCATGTCATATTATAGTATTGAGCCAGTCGCCAATATACTTGCATTCAAACAACACGTTATTTCATTTATCCAAATCCCAAACAAGCAATAGTGAACCTTAATATTATCACCAGGATAAACGGAATATCTGAAAAGGAATAACTGTACACTTTATTATACTGAAGTTACTCTGAAGTGCTAGGTATTAATCGGCTCATTATGCAAGACGAAGCGAAGCGATTCATAAATTTTATTATCATGGAATTCCGTGTAGAGGTTTCTAAAATAAATTAATTTTAATTGGTGTAGTAACAACCAAAGTGTTTTTCATTTCAAAGACCCGCAGGCCGCCATCCTAACAGGAACATCTTTCAAATCGCGAATAAGACAGTTGTTTAATACATTTTGCCATGTTATCCAAACAAATGTATAGGGCAGTTATTTTTTTTTGTGATTTTAGTGTTTATTTCAGGTTTCAATTATTTTCACCTTGTATAATTGCGGCGGGCTTGCTGGGCAGGTCTGGCTGGCCCTGCCACCATTCTTGCCGCCTGGCTAATGTTAAGAACTTTGTTTCAAACCATATGAAGTACCTAAGTCGTGGGCTCAGCTTCCTTGGGTGAGAATGATTAGGAAACGTGTAATTGAGAACTTATGTGAGTTTTTCCATTTTGAATCTTCATTTTCACTGTCAAACTAGCTACCAATTAGATGCAGAAAAGTGGATTTTTCCAAAAAAACCTCATTGTTCTTTGAATAAGCAGGAATTTAAAGTGTGTATATAATCAGTTAAGTATTTAAAATATAATTTATATAAACGTATTATCCAGTAAGTAAATAGAAAGGGCTGTCCATTGTGTGTACTTACAATATTAAGTTCCCAAATGTAAGTGGAAATGGAAATACTGCGTAAAACCCTTAGCTATATAGCAAAACACGGGGCGCCTAGGGTTAACCTTGAACTTTTTTTGGGTTCCTGCTGTTCCATTGTTCTTGGTTTCCAAAGAAAACTTCGCAGAATGCGTACTACATTTGAATTTGGTAACTACGCAATTTCTTAGTAAAAAGGTTCCTTGAAATTTTTCCTCGTTTAGGCAATGATTTTTGTTCGTTATTTTTCTTCTTTATTGGTTTGATTTATTTTCTTTTTATTATGAGAAATGTTGTTGCGGCTGTGGTTACAAAAATATTGTAATAACAAACATCTTGTTTGTTGTGTGCGTGTTTTCTCTCTTTTTCGTCCTTTTTGTTGGTGCTGTAAAGCTGTGTGTACTGTTTCACCTTAGCCTTCAATGATGCTTTTTATGTCTCTAAAGATACCTACAAAAAGAAAGCTATATTTTAAGTTTTTAGAATTTGCGGGTTGCTTCAATATGTCAGCGGGAATCATAGGACCAAAAACTACTTTTATAAAATGAAATGAATGAAATTCTTTTTATATTTCATGCTGTCTAATTTACACGTGACTGTGGAAACCAGAGCGCAAATTAGAATTAACTATTTCTGTACATTAAAAAAAAGGAAACTAAATTCAAATTATTGTGACAGAATTATGATTCAGTAACCAAAATGTATTACGGACGTAAGTAAAAGCTGCCGCAACGGAATATAAGTAGCAGTAAGAAGGTTTTATCCGCGTTTCGACCTTCAGACCGTGTGAGTGAACCGATATAAAACTCGTACGAAATGACTGATCGTATTTTGTGCGTTAGCTTCTCCGGTGTTACGGTTTTCGTTAGGTTTTTACGGTAAAAAGTGCTGAAATTTCTTGGCTAGCTTTTTTTTTAACTACATAATATAGGCACGTGTTTGACCACTATCTCACCTGATGGTAAGCGATGATGCGGTCGAAGATGGAGCACGCTTGCCTATAAGTGACCACTCAATATTCACTCTTGACTTAAAGACCCAGTCCCAGCTTAATTTTTTTTTGTTTTTAATCAAACTTTTTTCCCAAGGAAACATTGTTTTTTTTTTTTCAAAATAAATCACCTTTCTGAAAAAAAGTAACGGATCAGTACCGACACATTTCCAGACCGTTTCATTATTTATTTTGCATTACAATTGGTTTATTTCCGCAAGAGGTAACTAAACAATTTTAATATTTAGTTCAGGTTTAGATAATGTGGGAGACTCTGGATTGTGGTGGATTGTGGTGTTATATAAACAGTTTTAACCTTTAGTTAAGGTTTAGACAGTGTGGGAGAATCTTGATTGTGGTCCGAACTAAATTCGTGCTCACGTATTATATTTGAAAACTAGAAATTATGATACTTTTCGTTACTTTTATGATTAATTTCCAAGACCGTTGAATTAATATCCTTGGGACTTATTCGGGTTCCTCTGTGTTCTTGTTCTTAGTTTTTTTGTCAATTCGGTGTTGAAGGCCAGTTCCCATATTTTTATTAAAAAAATGACCGTCACATACTTATCTCAACGACAAGTAGTGTCAAAAAGTTTGATGGTTGTAAGAAATTAGAGGGATTTTGATTAGAATGGGATCTTTCTTAAAAATAAGGGAATTGCATTAATGCCGATCGATTCTGTAAACAAGTCAAAGTGAAGGCTTGTAAGTAAGTAAGTAAGTAAAGTTTTATTTGTTTAAACATGGTGTACATGATACATGCAAGATGACAATGAAGTACAGGAAAAAAGTTCTAACATATTCAGCCGCATATCGTGGCGTACAAATTGGTAGGAAGAGATGGTGCATAAACCGTGATATTATTCATCAAAATTACATTTAAGACATGAGTGAGTTTGAGGCATGACTTGAGTGAAGTGTTCACGAAGTGAGCTGTCATTCTATCTTGATAACAAGGATTGACTATTCACGTCGTGATGACTACACCCAAGCCTTCACTTCGACATGTTTACAGAATCGTACTGCTGGTTTACAAAAGTCATGCCCGGGATATCCGAGTTTAGTTTTTTAACCGACTTCCCAAAAAGGAGGAGGTTATCAATTCGGTTGTATGTTTTTTTTATGTTTGTTACCTCATGACTCCGACAATTATGAACCGATTTGAAAAATTCTTGTTTTATCTGAAAGGATATATTTTGGAAGTCGGTTGTATTTTTTTGTAAAAGTTTTTTTTCAAACTAAGACTATCTTAGTTTGAAAAAAAAAAACTAGATATTGGATTATGCTGGATAATTCTGGATAGGAACATGTAAGTGCAGCTTACGCGATGACAGCTAGTTTTATTTAGTGTTATTTTATTGTACAAGTCCAAGTTTAAAAAAAACTAATTGAACACTAGCTTCAGCCACATAAAGCTAGTACACAAGCTAGGGGGGCTACTTTCTAAGCCCGAAGTCCGTAGTTTCGGGATTAGTTCGTATTAACTACGGACTTATGATTGGTCTCGAACCTGCACTAGGAATGGAAGACCATACGATTTTACAGTAACTGTCAAATCGAGTCATTAATTCTTAGTGGATGGGTGAGACAGAGTAGAATACAACTAAGCCCGAAATAACGGACTTCGGGCTTAGAGAGTAGCCCCCCAGAATAGTGAAGTCAGTGATGGGTCATGCTACTAGCTAAAAATAGAGCCATATCTTGTTTAATACTAGCACTTCCATAAATATAAAAGTTTTTTGGTGATAGTCGACGAACCAGTTTTATTTACTGACTCACAAACGCTGTTATTGACTTAGTTCAGCAGCTTTTAAACGAACCATATAAGCTGGCCTTTAAGTTTTAATGAGTACTTAAAACCAGCGACTTTTAAAACGACCAAGGTCAGGTTTATTTGCTTAGTGCTAGTAGTAGCAGTTTTAATGTCCCAGCACTATTTAAGGTATGTTCGTACTAACAAATTTCTGCTTAATAGTCAGTAAATTGTAAAAATTTACGCAGCTTTACAACTTTACGTGTGTTCCGTAGTTAATTTAAGCTAATATTTTACGGAGGTTGGGTAGAAATCCTAATATATATAACTAGCTGATCCGTGCAACGTCGTCTGCGTAACATTTTTTATTACTGCTCCGCTCCTATTGGTCTTAGCGTGATGATATATAGCCTATAGCCTTCCTCGATAAATGGGCTATCTAAAACTGAAACAATTTTTCAAACCGGACCAGTAGTTCCTGAGATTAGCGCGTTCAACCAAACAAACAAACAAACTCTTCTGCTTTATAATATTAATATTATAGTATAGATAGATATTAGTATATTAGTATTAGTATTTATTCTTCCGTTACTGTGTGAGTGACTGACAGACAACGCACAGCCGAAACTACTGATCGTAAGAAGCTGGGCATGTAGGTTCAGGTTGAGGAGTGTAGGAGTGTACTAAAAAAGGATATTGCGAGATCCCTACGGGAACGGGAAAAACGGGATATGCGCGCACAAAGTCGCGGGCAGATACTAATTGTTTATATGTGTAAAAGACTGAACCATAGAACTTTCGAATTTATTGGTAACTATTGCTGAGTGTCAATGGTTTTAACATCGAAAAACTGCACGGTTGTTGTAAGACGTACAGTCGCCAGCACATCAAGCCGAAACTGTCAAAATTTCCCAATCAACCTTGAACCTTACAACTTTAAGTATAAAGTTGAAAATCTAGATAGATTGTTGTAGCTTGATGTGCTGGTCTCGGTACCTACCGCGCGAAGCCGTGAGAAAAACTTGATTACGCTACCTATTTAAAAATTGAGTTTTGGATATATTTCCTCAAATCTTTCAAATTCAAATTCATTTATTAATTTTGTGAACACAGGGTACATACAATGATGTTATATAAAATGTTTCGTCCAACCTATGATCCGCCGAAGGGCATACAAAATATTAATGCAAATGTCAATTTATACAATCAAGATTAAATTCAAAAAGATAATACAATGTCAGCAATATTCTTTTGCCATTTTATTCCTATTTAAAGCCTTGTCATGAAATAAATCAGAAATTAGATGTTCGATTGTTTACCACACACGTTATAGCTGATGGTTTTGATGTTATCATTTATTTCAATTAAAATCCAGGAGGTGTTAAATGTTATGTTTCATTACGATCGATTTTGTCATTGTAATCATCATCATCTTCCTGCCCTTGTCTCATGTTACTTCGGCGCAACACTTTTATTTCTTCCACTCTGCCCTATCAGCCGTCAAACTTTCCCTAACTCCATTTTCTTTCAAATCGCTCCTCACACAATCCATCCATCTTTTCTTTGGCCTTCCTCTCCCTCTCCATCCATCCAAATTTTATGTTCATTACTCTTTTATTAAAAAGCGTTTCCTCCCTTCTCTTCACATGATCATACCAAGACAAGAGATTCCCTTTTAACTTTTCTGTCATTGGCTCCACTTTAAAACCACCTCTAATGTAGTAATTTCTAACTTTATCCATTCTCGTTCGTTTGTCATGGCAACCATTCCATACTATAAAGGCGTAAGCAGTCTCGACACCACAATGCGATTACAATACGTGCGTGTTATATTTTTTCTACGGAGCATACATCTGCAGTTCGATTCGATAAATCTCTCATCGTGTAAGCTTAGGTGAAGTCAATGTAAAGTGAGTTGTCAATCCATACAGCCAAAATGGAATGACAGTTGACCTCACGGTCACTCACTCCACCTAAGTTTACAAGACTGGCTGGTCGCCTGTCTTCAGCAGTCTTCTTATATTCGGCACTTTTCAATGGAAGATTAGTAGTTTTTGAGAAAAAAAAAGCAACGGGTTGCACTTTGGGAGTGCCGGCAGAAGTGAAAACTTGAACATTAACGTTGTGAATTTTTGAGTCATCCGTCTTACGAATTTTCGACCAGAGGGCTAATTCACGTAATGTTATGACGCACCGAGTAAGTTTTAGTGCAGTTGCAATTAAGTTTAAGTTCGAGTGATAAACGGTATTCTTGTAATCTTTGAACTGTGCGTAAACTGCGCGTGAACTGCACGTCAATTGCACGACAACCAAACTACCAAACTTACTGACGGTAGAGAGAAAAAATATTATTCACTAAATAATCGACTAGAAACGAATAAATTTCAATGAATATAGACGTTAATATAATATTAAAAATTAAACTTAAGCTTATAAGCTGTCATTTTGGGACGTCAAACAAATAGTAGAAAACCGATCACGTTGCGTTCCGAAACACACACCAAAGACGCGCAACAGTAGAATGCCATTATTGCGCTCGCGTGACGCGCACTTGACGCGAGCGTGTCTGACAGCGGTAGAGAATACGAAAAGCGTTGTATTGATCGAAACGTAACTTAAACTGCACTGCAACAGCACTTATTTAGTTACGTGAATTAGCCTACTGGTCACGTGTCCTGACGCGAGTTTAACATTTTATACCCATCCCATGAAAAGTGCTCAACGCCGCTAAAGAAGTTTTCACTTCAAAAACAACTATATAAAACGTTTCTCTACCACCCATAATAGTAACATTTTCTTTGTAAATCTCTCGGGTAAAGTTTTGTTCCAGTTACAGTAACGGATATTTTCATCTCATTTTCCCGTATCGGTTTTAACAGGTGGTTGTAATAACATCATGCTGCGATAACCAATTCATTCACGAGGCGCGTTGATTGAGTTAAAGCCCTTAGGTTCTTCCGCGGCCGTAGTGAGGGGCTTTGAGGGTAGTTGGATATCTACTATACTATAACTAGGCTTTGATGGAAAGATGTTACTATTATAAATACACACACGCAGTGCGATTCTTCGAAACATTTTGAAGTGAAGGTTTAGGTGAAGTGATCACGAAGTGAGCTGTCATTCGATCGATTGGTGTATGGTGGAATTTGTTCGATTGATTACTTTGATTGTGTAAAAAAATACGTTATGAGACAACATAATGCGCGTTTTCTTGTGGAATTTCCAAAAACATACGTTCGTACAGTAACCGACTGAAGCACTTTAGAATGGTTTCACTGGAAAAACGCCGACGCATTGGTGATGCAATGTTTGTGTGCAAAGTAATGGCCCATAAAATTGACTGTCCACAAATGTTGCAACTTTTTAATTTCCGTGCCCCCTCAAGAACTCCTCGCAGACAAATAACACCTCTCTGCCCACCGCAGAGAAGAACAGTTCTAGGCGCGAATTCTCCATTTGCGAGGTTTTGCAGGGTCATTAATAGCTGTAGTGATATAATCGATTTGCACTTTGACAGATTGGGAAAATTGAAAGCCAATTTTCATAAAAATCTCCAGTAATTACAATTATTATATATATTTTTTTTTAATTCTGAAGGAAATGTTTATACATAGATTATAGATTAAGATTTAGCCATAAGCCATTTTTATCTTAGATCTCTTGTTTTTATCTATTTAAGAAACTAGATTAGTTAAACATATTATGTATTTTTTTTTGTACAACTTTCATAATTATGCATGCGGTGTTCACCTATAAGTGATTGTTGCACTAATGTACACTCGTTTATTGCATTTTATTTTTAATATAAAAGCAGTGTGAACAATTGTTGGTGAACCAATAAAATAAATAAAATAATTTGCAGCTGTAAAACGTCCACTGTTGACTCCTGGCCTCCCCAAATAATCATCAAATCGAGCAAGGGTACACAATATGTATACCTTAGTATGGTAGATCCTAAGATTTATCAGTGAAATGGCTTTGTTTATTGCTAAAGCTGAATATTATTGCTGGATTACTGCAGGTGTAAACAAAGGAATATGAGGTATAAGTGTACTTCGATTAGATGTATAAATGCATTTTAGCTTTTTCACTGGGCTGGCTACGTTAGTTTAACATTTAGAACTCTACCTATCCCTTTGGATGTAAGAGGAGTGATGCTATGTAATGGTACCATTTAGTAGCGACCGAGAAGTTGCTTACATGATTCGAGTCATAGGTGACAGAACATCAATCGACTTCGCATCAAAACGAAACTTTTCAGAGCAAATGTCATTCGTGTGACCAATAACATAACGATAAAAATAAAGCCATAAAACGATAGTAACGAGTAATAATATCAAAAACTTTATAGAATATCTGTTGCCGTGTAATAAAGGCATAATTTCGCACAGGCAAGTCGGGTATCCGTTATTGTTGGCACAGAGCCATTATCTTCTACCCATATTACGAAAACTTCCTATAATCCCACTTTTGTTATATTAAACCTTAATGTCATAAGTTTACGGTTGAAATTTTGCTGTAAGTGCGCGGTATTTTGTAACAACTGGCGATTCTTTTTTGTTTGAATTTTTTTGACTTGACGATCCTAATTTTTCCAAATTAGAGTATGATTTTAAAGCATGTGGATTTAGGGTAGTTTTTGAGTAGGTATAGTTCTTTAATTAAAATTCGAGTAGATGGTAAGAAGGTTCTATGAGACTGTTAAGAGCCACTTGGAGTACATCATATTTCTCCGGTCAAACTTCCTTTCTTTCGGTTCATTCCCGTGCAATGAACGTCTTAGTTAGTTTTAATTTAAATTTATTGTGACGCAATGAAAACACAATTAAATTTTTAAAGTAAGCTAACTTTGTTGTTTTGAATCTATACTAATATTATAAAGCAGAAGAGTTTGTTTGTTTGGTTGAACGCGCTAATCTCAGGAACTACTGGTCCGATTTGAAAAATTCTTTCAGTGTTAGATAGCCCATTTATCGAGGAAGGCTATAGGCTATATATCATCACGCTAAGACCAATAGGCGCGGAGCAGTAATGAAAAATGTTACGCAGACGACGTTGCACGGGTCAGCTAGTGAAAAATAAAACAAAATTGCCGGCACTCCATTAAGCCAACCGCACATAAAATCACTAATAACAGCAATGCGATAAAATTAGAAGACGTTATTGTTTAAGGCTAGACAGCCTCTTATTTAGCCATTTTTCTTTAGACCTCGATTAAGAAAAAAAAGCAAAATAATATATAACCAAGGTCGACCAAGTTAGACATTGGATCAGCGAGATAGAAAGATTAATTAAACATGGTTGCCTCGCCGATATAATTAATGTACTTGCCAACTTCGTGAGGGATCGGAAATTTTCGGATCGAGGTACAATTCCATCGGTAATGATATTCTGTAAATTGTTTCTGGTATACTTTAATAGCACTCGGTTAGATTCTAGAGTGTGAAAAGTAATGGTTTGTTGTGGGATAAGTTATAGTGTTGAATCTAGATCGAAACATACATGGGCAATATTGAGCTTAATCAAGGCGGAAAATCAAGTTTTCAAGTAGGAATTACACCTTTCGTATTTACCGACATATCATGTTGGAGGCCGGCCTCGTAAACGCTAACTTTTATAACAAAATATTGGCAAAAAAAAAATGTAACAAGACTGTTTTTTTTTTTTTCTAAAATTAGAGAGTAAAACATTTTGAACATGACACATTGAAATTTTAAATCGTTTTTTCATATCAAATCATTCCGGAGTTTTTTGCTATATTGGCAAAAATGTAATAATAAAATTATTTATTTTACTAGAAACATTTAGATTTAAATACTATTCTGACTGCAAAAAAATAAATAAAAATAATTTTAATACTCAGTAATGTTACCAGCGAAGAAAAAAAGTTCGTAAAAACATCTTTATTTCATAGTTCATACAGACATACAGACCAAAAGTACAGACATTACGATTAATATTTTCACAGTTAAATTGCAACTATAGCACCTCTAAACCTTTAATTTTAAACTGCCGACCGTATATTTTAAATCTTTCCTGTCGACTTCAGATTTATTACCTGTTTCAATAAAATAATAGGGAAATGGTATTTTTAAAGCCAGTTATTTTTAAAGCCGGAAAGTCCGTCCATATTTTTGTGAAAGTATCAATTGCGGGATTTTAGTGATTCATCTATTGTTTTATGTTTTACTAACATGTATGATCTACCTTTATAGTTCACAGGTTCATTTCGTTTTAATATTCTATTCTACTATTCAATAGCATCGACCAACCTCAATGGGTATGTACAGAGAGAAAAAATAGTTATTTATGATAGTAGTGCGGTAATTTGGTTTTTACAAACGAGTATTCGAATGTAATGGCTTACTATTGTCACAAGTTTGTAAATACCAATATCTGCACGTGTGTCATACAACGTTTTACAATAAATTTGCGAGAAAAATGACAAAAACTTTTGGTTTTTAGATATCAGTCGAAAAGTCGTAACAATCTTTGCAATTTAAAAATAGACATATCATCTTTTTTAGTGATGACAATGTTGTAATTGCGTGGTGTTGCCAGTGGTTGCGTTGCGGGTGCAATGTTGTGGGTATCGCCCACACGGTCGAATTGTGCGGTAATTAGTGGTCCATGTGAATAAAACTGATCATTTTCATAGCAATTAGTGCCCGCCCAAGTATTGTCCTTGTGGTGTAGTTATAGTACGTGTGAAACCAGCCTTACACTTAACACAATACCATTTTCGCTTAGTAAAAACAACTGAATGTGTTTCCCATTAATTTTATGTGCGCATAACTTAGCTGTCACTTAAAAATAACTTATGGCCTAATTGTTATCGCCCTAAGCTTAACAAGAACTGTACAAAGTTTTCAAACATTTGGTATAATTACTACAATTTCTACAATACGTCAACCATCAATTAAAATTATAAGAACAGATTTATAAATGGAAAACTTATTTGCTTTAGGCTTAACTTATATTAAAAATTATGTTTGTTTTATGAAGTGTGCAGGATATTATGATCTACATAATATGTGCTAAATATCCGTCGATTATGACGTCGTCGCGTTAGACAATTCTCTATACTCATTCTCATTTGATGGTAATCAATGACGAGGCCAACGATAGAGCACACTTGTCTCGAAGTAAGCTATTCCCTCTTGATCTGATGGTATAATAATATCTGGGAGTATTTAAGTCAACATTGAAGAGCCTTCTTCTAGTTTGCGTAGCAATCTGTAAACTCTGATTCCGAGAGAGAAATCCACTCTTTAGCTGTACGCAGAATGAACGAATCACGTAATTACATTAAAAAAAAATATTATTAACACTAACTACTCATAGACAACCATATTTTTGTGTAATGTAGAAGCATATTTTTCAAATTTTGTAAATGTGAGAACCATGGGGCCATTTACCTAATATATATGTGATTAGTTATAATTTTACTTGTTTGACGAACGAGCTTGAGAGCATGTCATGCTCACTCAAATGTTTCGCTGATCGCGGCGCGTGTGTTGGATCATTCGATTTCCTTCAAAATGATTGAGCTGTCTCTTTTCTTGTGCCCATCCCCACGATCTTTAAAACCTTTTTTTACTTGTCCGGTATTCAAACTTCATACTTGGAAAATAAGTAGTCAAACGAGTTAGTTCTATAGGTTGGTTTCTTGAAAGGTTCGTGTTCAGCATTCTATTTTTCATTCTGTTTTCACAACCATCGCAACTTGTAGGTGTTATAAGGAAGGGAAATGGTTTGCTTGTAGAGAAAATCTTCTATTATCTCTATTTATTACTAACTAGCTGACCCGCGCAACTTCGTCTGCGTCACATTTTCCATTATTACTTCTGGAAAACTTTAAATTCAAATATCTTTTGATAGACTGAACCGATTGCAATGAAACAAAAACTAAATGTTACTCAAAGTTACGCTCAATCTTTGTGTGTAAAAGTTATCTACATTGCTTTCGCTGATTTTACTTGATGCCCGAACAAATAAACAGACAAACAGACAAACAGACACAAATTCTAAAAATGCTGGAAATGGGTTCTATTGGCTGTTCTTTAACACCCTAGCTATTTTTTTTGGTTTTTTTTTTTCATGTACAAAAACCACTTTTCTACAGTTTTATTATATGTATAGATAGATATAGATAATCCATACCGAAGTCCTGCGTACGCGACCGCTCCCGAAGATGGCCGACCGCTTGGCGTATTTGCTTCGGTTTAGACGGGCTAATTATGGGTCAAATTGTGGCGTTAGAAAATTCTGATTCACCCTGCACAGGCTAAATTTTATTTCAGAAAATTGTATGGTTTCTATAGGTATGCTCAAAGAGCTAGTGTTATAGTAATAATCGTTTTATTTTACCAAGCATTATCAGAAACCCAGTGAGAACAATAACTGTTAGCTTAAATCCATTAATTAATTCGTGCGCAATCATTCACAATGTTCTTTAATTCTATTTAATGTTGCGGAGCCGTTCCCACTGGGATTTGAGCCAACCGACCGTATTTTTAAATTGTCGCACTATCAACTGTTAAATGGACAGTCAGTGCTATAAATATTGAAGCTACATTCTAGTTACGTTTCTGTGCTGAAAAGATTTATGGCTTGTAGATTCAGGAGCCTAAGGGGCTCAAGTGCAAGAGAGGTTATAAACATAAGTGCCAATTCTACTAAGGAACGTTCGCAATCGTATGTCAGTCATCATCATTCTGCCTAGCCTTTTCCCAACTATATTGGGGTCGGCTTCCAGTCAAACAGGATTCAGCTGAATACCAGTATTTTACGTGGAGCGGCTGCCTACCAGACCTCCACAACCCATTAACTGGGTTACACGGAACTTCTTGACAAGACTGGAGTCAGATTTACTGGCTTCTGACAATCCGTAACGACTGCCAAAGATCTACAAATGACAGCCGAAATCAACGGCTTAGCGTGCTTTCCGAGGAACGGAAGAAACTAGGTATCTTAAGATGGTCACCCATCCACAGACCAACCTCGGTAAGCGTTGCTTAACCTTGAAGATCGACCTGTGCGGCTGTTATTATTTTGCCACGAGCTCCTCCGAATTCGTATATGTCAGTCGCAATATGTTTGAAATTGAGACTTTTTTGACAGATTGCGACTGAGATGCGAACAGATTGCGACTGAGATGCGAATGCGAACGTTGCTTAAAATAGTTAGAATATTAGTCAAACTTTGGGTTAAAAGATTATTTATTGTGATAGGTGCACAGCAAATCTAAATTGTCCATACTAATATTACATATCCAAAGAGTTGTTTGTTCGGTTGAACGCGCTAATCTCAGGACTGACTGGTAAGAATTGAAAAATTATTTTAGTATTGGATAGCCCATCTACTGAGGCTATAGGATATATAACATTAAGCTTTGGACCAATAGGAGCGGAGCATTAATTAAAAATGGGACGCAGACGAAGTTGCGCGGGTCTGGTAGTAAATAATATTTTAAATCGAAACAAGTTTGATTAACCGCATTTGTATGAATAAGATTCATAATTCAGTTTTCACAACCCAGTTCCACGTTTCCAGTGGTCAAAGTTGAAATTATCAGAATCGTAGGACTATAAGTTTGTTAAAACAGTTTTTCTGTTGTAGTTCACAGAAGCAAATTGTGTGCGTTTTTACTTTATACTCTTCCTACTCCTCAGAGCCAAATACCCATGTGCATGTTTCTTAATTTTTAAATGAATGGACATACAATTCTTACTTAATAAGTGCAGTGTGTTTATTTGAATAATAACTGTTAGCTTAAATCCATTAAATATTCGAGTTTCTTGTATTCTTGTTATTTCCCCGCGGACAAGCAGACAAAATTTATCATTGGTTGTTCGTTTCCCGTATCGCTATTTATTTTCGTTGAAACCTTGAGTAGAGCTTGATATAAATATCGTTAGTATTAAAATAAGATGAATATTTTCAGGGTCAGTTTTGATAATAATTTATGGTTTAAATGATAAACACGGACGATGACAATTTAGTTTTTAATTTGAAATAATAAACAAAACAGTCACCGAAACATATTTGGTCCTTCGCGCCGGATATGTACCGGCGAACAATTTGTTGAGTCTCACCTGTTTAAGTGACTCTTGTTTTTGTAGTTGGTATCGTCATAATTTAAACGAGGCCCACTAAGGCCGGTGCTTGCTAAGGTTGCGGCATTTGTTCGAAAGAGTCACCGCGATCCTGGAACGCAAAGGATATTAGGAGGAACAGGGATGGGTTTTAGGCAGCATCTGATACTCACTTCCGTGATTATTTCTCATCCTTTAAAAAAGGTATCTAGTAGGTAGGTTCTTCTTTGTTTTTTTCTTTAGATCGTTTATATTAATTCTAAGATTATAATATCAGCTTGTTACGTCTCACTGAAAAATAACAACCTCTTGTCATACACACAAGATACGATCATTAATCATCTCTGTAGCTTCCTCGTACAAACGATTTCGGAATATTAAGTCCAATTTTCCTTACGATGTTTTCCTTCCTCGACAGAGGTGCCTTAAGTACAAGCTTGATGTTTGAATAAAACATTATTTTATAAAATATCAAAACTCGACCTTCTTTCTTGGAAGTTAAGAATCTGATAGTACACATACAGCTATAAACTTCCAGTGTTCGCTGATCTCTTATTATAAAGAAAGGTTTGCTGATGCTGGAAACTTAACCTTGATATTATGTCATGTGTACAGCACAGTTCTGTTGACCACAAAATTATAGATATACAGAAGTAGGTATTTGGAATAACGCCAGTCTCCACGTCATTTATTGCAAAGTTTATCTATTACGTGGTGTACGTAAGTGGACGAATTCGCAAACTTATAATAGTCTTTAAAACATTACGATACGTTGCTGAACCTAAACTTGTAAAACAAGTGTATTTCGCACTTTGTCAGTCGTTGATTTCGTATTGCATCACTGTTTGGGGTGGCGCTCCGGCTACAGTTATAAAGCGTCTCGAAATCGCTCAACGTGCTGTACTTAAGGTAAGCACTTTTCGTCCATTCTTGTACCCTACAGCACTACTCTATAAAGACTGTGAGGTACTTACAGTTAGACAATTGTTTATTTCGGCCTTAATATTGAAGCAACATCACGAATTGCCTTTTAATCCCCAAAACAATACGCAACGACGCAAAAATAGGGTTTGTGAATATCAAAAACAGTTTCACACTGCTTTCATCAGGAAGTTCTATTGCTCTTTAGGTCCTTTTTTGTATAATAAGATCAATAATATTATTACAATCTATCCCCTTAATAAACACAAATGCAAAAAAACCATTGAAGCTTGGTTACTAACTTTAGAATACAAGGACACTGAGGAACTTTTGGCGGTTTTACGGTAATAAGTTACAATCAATTAAAGTTTGAATCAAATTTAAGTTATAATAATATATATAAGGCAATGAAATCAAATATATACAGTAATAAAATTAAATACAATAAAATTAAAAAAGCTGGTTAAAGGCATTGTTTAATTTGAATACTGATGTATTCATAAGTCAGATTTATGCAAACAATACGCACCCTCTGACACACACACACGTACACTACACCCATATACAAAGAGAGGCCCTCTCACACACCATTTATTTCACTTTTATTTATTTCTATCTTGTTTTCTGTGTAGAATTGTATAAGCTAGTTTAAATTCTGATACTTCGGGGAGTGGCGCCGTATGCCGAAATACAGGTCCTAACCTAGTTTGACAGCGGATGCTATTATATATTGAACCATTGTTAGCTACTAGCTAATAATTTACGACATAATACTGTTTCTCTCAAAAATGTAAAATAAGTGTATTTTTTGGAAATAAAGATTTATTATTATTTTTACTTCTCGGGTCCCTGGAGACCCGGTCCTTTGGTAGGCGTATTATTATTATTATTATTACGTGGTTGTAAAATTTTGCCTGTAGGCGGTCATTTATCTTATGAGTCTGGTTCTAGATATTTCCCCTTATATAAAACATTTAACCTTCTTCGGTTTCAGGCAAGTCCGCTTTTAAGTGTGTTCAAAACGATAACGAGAATAAAAAAAAACTGTAAATAGTTTTCTGTAGTTCAAATACTGATAATTATTCCACTACCAGTACCTGCGTCAGCTGTTTGATATAGATCAATTTTCACAACTAAACAAAAAGACGTCTGAAGAAAAGAGATGTTATCTCCAAATAAATCTTTAGAATAATGTCTGGAACAGCCATAAAACGATCAAGTCGCGAAAAAGAAACTGGCTCGATACCCGTTTATAGTCACGTCGTTTGCTAGTACACTGATAAATTTTCAATTATTATTTTTATATAAATTAGCAGTTATCGTTAAAAAATTGATGTAATTCAAGGAAATTTAGTGCCCAATTTACATGCACTATACCTATTTGTATTACGTGATCCGGTATTCGGAATCATTCTCCGCTAAGCTCGTGTGCGCTGTACTTAATGACTGGTAAGCACGCAATGCTGAGCTATTTTTGGCTCAATTTTTTAACACACTTATTAAGCGTTTTGTACACCAACGGAAAATTCACGTTACACTTTTGGCGCTATTAGCATAGATTTATGAATTTAGGCAGTTATGGACATTCAGAATGAACTGTACCTTGACAAAAATGACCACTTTGTAGAGAGTGACAAAGCGATTATGCGGCCTATATCTAGGTATCTCTTTTACTGTCGTAGTGACAAGTTTGTGTCACAGTCTATTTAGTAATGTTACTTTGAAACTATACTTTGGCGGCTTCTTGTTATCAATAAGTAAAGAATTACAATTATTTGTGTTACTATTTTTAATTTTAAATTATGAAAAAAAAATTTTTGAAATCCACAATACGTCCTTTCATTTTGAAAGGGACACCGCGGCCCAGGAACACAAAAGACATTTGCAGGAACAGACTTAAACTGGCTAAACCCATCTGGGGTTTAGCCAGTTTAAGTCTGACATTCCCTTCCGCACCAATGATGTACCATCCTAAAAAAATCTTAGCTAGATCGCGTTATTCCTTTCACAATTTTTTACACATATCCACTACCCACATTAAAATAGCTCAGTGCATTCTCTATATATATGGAAAACTACTATTTCCCAATTTAGTAACCTGTCATAAAAAGCTAGCCCAGTTCGTTACAAAATGGCGGTTTAGAAATTGGCTGTCAAAACTTTTAGTAACGCAAAAATATGTTCAGTTGGATAGAGTGTTGTGTGTGGTCGATGTAATTTATTATTTAAACTTTATGTGCTACATAGGCGGACATATTGCAAGGTAATGTAAAATGTTTGTAAGTCTTAATATGTGTAGCCACTTCGAAATATTTTTGTGTTACATTGCTTAGAACTATAAACTTCACACAATCATCCGATGATCAATACCATAATCAGCTGATAATGACAGTTAATGAAAAGACGTATTTTGAGTTTCAAAAAAACATATCTAACTAGCTGTCCCCCGCGGCTTCGCTCCCGTCAACTACCCATTTTTTTTTTAAACCTTCCCTGTATTCTGGCGAACTAAACAAAAAAAGAATTACCGAAATCGGCCCAGCCGTTCTCGAGTTTTAGCGAGACTAACGAACAGCAATTCATTTTTATATATATATATAAAGAAGAAGAAGAAGAAGAATAATGCTTCAAATTGAGAGTACTGTTGATGAAATAAATTATAATATAAAGTAAAACGCCTGCTCCTTGCGTGTGTTATTAACAAATTTTTATATTTTTTTTTTCTTTTCACTCTCCATCCCTCTCTTAAGTCAATTAATATAATCTTGATAAATTTTGAAACATACTGAGCTGCTGAGGTCATAAATCCAAAAGGTTAATACGCCTATAATTCTAACTCAACGACCCTTATATTTTAACACACGCAGTTCAAATTAGACTGTCGCATTTATTACTCATTTAATTAATATCTTCAGAGTATCTTGTCATCAATTTGATCTCACAATAATATCTTGAGATGAAACAGGCTTTTATAAATATCCAGTTTTATATGATGTTGGGATACTTTGACGCAAGCGAATCCGCGGGCGAAATCTAGTATGTTTATAACATGACGCCGCGCGCCGGTTTTTCCGAGGGATAACGTAATCTCACATTTCGCCAGTTGTGTTTAAATCCCATTTAATTGGGGGGGAGGGGGGAGAAAATTACCATCAAGCGGGCACAGATCTTTACACCGGGCTCTGGATGGAAAAAACCAATATAACTTTTATCCGAATCAGGAGTAGCGCTTAGCAATAGCGCTTGCGACTGATACTAGGACGTTTTTCTTTCAGTCTGCCAGATACAACAAGTCAACTGCAACAAAAGAAAAAAAAATCAACAAAAATTTCACACGACTCTCAAAGAATTCACAGCTAGGTCACAGTGTCAATACTAATTTTAAAGCAACGACGTTTGCATTCGCACATTAGTCGCTGTCGGTCAAAAATGTATGGAAATTAAGGTTTTTGAGGTTTTTGCTTAAGGCGCAGATACGGCTTAGTAGCTGATCTTAAAATGAGCATCACGTGTAAATGGCTAGTTCTAATGTTTTTAATAAAGTGAATGTTACATTACACTATTTTCTTAATAATTAGATAATATATGAAAATGTTGTATTTTATTCGTTCAACATAGTGTTATTAATAAGTTCAGTTATTTCTAACACGGACCTAGTATTATAATGGATTTTCACTATCTCAAAGAAAATTTAACTATCTACATTTTGAAAAATCGCAATTTTTTTTAAAGTCATAGAATAAATTAAAAAAAAAAACTACCGAATTTTGGGTCGCGCGGGTATGTTATGAGTGCGCGTTTCGTTCCTCCAAGGTCACTGGCGGATGTCGCCGTCTTAATTTTTTTTAGAATATTGATCCTCTGATTTGAGTAGTTTAAGTTGGTAGTCAATTGATTGATGCCATTCATTTTCCAGACTACTTTAGTAAATCGTTTGAAGTAATATCGACTCCTGACTTTAAAATTCAACCTCGTTTCGGCCTATTGACGGAGGGTAATTTAGAAGTATGCATTAATAATGAGGGCTGTCCGTCGATCTGGTTTGATGTCGCAGTACCGAGCGACGTTTATGTCCAGAATCTATATTTACGGATCGTTTGATCTACGTTACATCAAAAAAAAAGAAAAAGAGTTTTTTTGCGGTCAACATGAGCATTTTACTAAAAGTTGTGCTTCTGGGAATTTTTACATAATTTGGAATTTTACATCGAATTGCGCTCTTCAAAACTTAAAGTAAATGCATAGTGAGCATAGTTTGCAAAGACACACATTCAAAGGCAACCACCAATACGCATCTGGCCTTTGTGGTGGTGTGCTACCCACTCGTGGTTACATTTTATCATAATCAATCATGTAATCTATACATATAATAAAATAGTAGAGGTTTGGGTATATGTTTCCAATTGGCGAAAAAACTACTGAACAGGGCCAATTCTACTAATTTAGAAACAACTTACGCATTCGCATGTCAGTCGCAAACTGTAAAAAAAGCCTTAATTTTCATACATTTTTGACAGATTACGATTGCGATGCGAATTTGAAAATTAGTATTTAGAATATGGAAAAAGGTTATAGTTATAACCAAACCCAAATGGAATCAGTTAAGATATAGTCAGTCGTAAGTAAAACATCAGTTTTTACGGATATTGGACCCGCTCAATACCTTTAAGCAAAAATAGTTAAAAGCATCGCTTTAAATAAACCCGGTTTCGGATAACTGCAGTGCAAATGTTCGGGTCACTTATTATTAGACTTTATTTTAGCTTTGTTCGATGTGTTGAACTGTTGAGTATCTATAACCATCAACCACAGTTCGACTTAATCCACTGCTGAACATAGATCTCTATTTACTTGTACCTACGATCTGTAATACATGTGAATAATATTGTTATTGTATATGTAGGTATCTATAAGAAAATACCAAACCACGGCCTTTTCTTATAGATTAAGACCTTTAAGAATATGAATTGTATGACAGTGTTTGTAGTTTTCGTTTCGTGAAGAAAAGAGTACCTAACTAGTCCCGCGACGTCCCTTTCTACCTTCGCGGTACTGGTTTGTATCAGTAATCGGATCAGAATTATCCAAAAGCCATATTCTTCCTTTGGAGAGGTTACCTCTTTAAAAAAAAAAAAAAAAATCATCTTACATCATCCACCACACACCATCAGACAAGACCTGGGTCAATATGTATAGTAAAAAATCATCTTTACAGAGGCAGTATTATTTTAGTTACAGGCACAGGTACTTCTTGCCCATTATCTAAGGCAAGAAGTGCATCTATTGTCACGAAATCACTAGTGTAGACAAGAACGTTCTATTGTTTCAATACAGCGCTTTATAAGCTGTATAAAGTGTCGCCTGAACAAACATAACAGCGCTGGAATAAAGCTGCAAATAGCGCTGGAAGTTAATTTGCTTGTTACCGTAACCCGTGTCGTCTGGGGCTTTAATTTACTTTCTAGCTATATTCTGACTGCTAGTTTATTGTTAAGTATATTTATTAAGAATTAACTTTCTTTTATATTATTTTGCTGGTAAGTTATTTTTTTTATAATTTGTTCAAATCATTAACTATTTTATATTAAATAGGTATTTTCGACACAATTAAAAGCAAGTCAAGTGATGTGATGAATTTTTGAACATTCGTGTCACTAATCACAACAGATAATATGCTGAAAGTATGTCACAATTAAATTAGGCGTAATTTTTGATCCGGGGTCTTAATAAGTGCGTATTCAGTGTTTGTCAAGTCATAAAAATGAAGTTATTCTTATCTATTATCAATAGGTATTTATTAAGTTAAAAAAAAGTTCTAATACGTGGTTTCATATTTTTGCTCTCCCGAAAACCTGACTTTTTCTAGGTTCTTCCATATGCTTTTCATGTCCAGACCACCACCACCATTACCACCACCACCAGCACACACACAGTTATTTGCACCAGTACCATTTAATTACATCATTCAACCAGCTTTCGCCCAGGACTTTGTACGCGCATATCCCGTTTTTCCCGTTCCCGTAGGAATTTTGGGAAATCCTCTCTTAGTGTACCCCTACATAGTCTAAGGAAGCTACATGCCAAATTTCAGCTTCCCACGAGCCTTTTTTTTTGCTTTTATATATTTAGATTTAGTTGTTGTTTTTTACCTTCTTGTTTAAAGTGATAGATTGCTTTCAACAGACACTAAGTTGACACTATTAAAGAAATACGTTTCTTTTCAACATATCAACTAGCCTTAACTAAATCTCCGCATTGGGCTTTATAGATAGACTACATCTAAAGCTAAACGACTATTCCGAGACCTATTTTCCAGAACGTATAAAAAGAAAAATCCGTCGAACAATCTGTACCAAAAAATCTCGTCTCCAATCACTTTGAACCGAATTAGAAAAGTGTAAAAAACTCGTATTTTCTTCATTTATCTTTGGACGAAGTCTTCAGAGTCTATAAAGCTTTATTTCACGATGGTGTTTATTGGTGCCCAGAAGTCTAGCAGACTGTCGTTGACATAAAATTTTAATGTTATGTACTCAGCCTTATTCTTGGCCCACTAACCGCCAAATGTTGGTAATTTGTCCTCCTTTATTACGGATAAAATGAAATATTGGTATATGAACTTCGGAATATTTTTTCTATAAAAACTTTTAGCTTTGGTTTTATTTACGTTGTTGCATATCGAATACTTGTTGTATTTGTCACCGATTTTGCGCGCGTGGAAGTCGAAATCAAACAACTAAGAAGAGCCTGCAGTGCGATTCTATAAACATATTACCCTAGGATGGGAAATCATCAAATGATTCCTCCCGGTCTGGGTAAAGCAGAAGGGAATAACAGACTCCTTCTGACTAAAACCCATCCGTGTTCCTCCTAATGCCCTTTGCGTTCTAGGGCCATGGTGACTCTTTCAAACAAATTTCGCAACCCCGGAAACATATCACCCTGAAAACAGCACAAGTTTCCATGGTGACGTGTTGACAGAATATACCAGTTGTTGTTATCTAAGCTATGGTCTGCCCCTGTTACAAATGTCATTCAAATCCATTCAGCTGTTGAAGTATGTTTGATTAACAAATAAATAGACTGAAACAATATTAGAAGAATAGAATAGAATATTTATTTGCGCAAAACATGGTATACAAGAGTGTTAAATACAAATTGAGGCACAAGCATGTTAAGCTAGGATAAAACATAGCATGCAAAATTTTACAGACAAGTTTAGCAACAACATTAGTGTTTTTCTTTTAAAAAAAAAACTCTACATTTTTTATCTATAAATTCTATTACACTATAGAAACTACACTCGAGTAACCACTTATGAAATTTAATTTTAAATAATTTTGAATTTAAAGTGTTGAAATGCCTTGGTATTTTATTGTAAATACACACACACATTGCCAAGCAGTTACTATTGTATTTAGACAGTCTAGGCAAATCATTTAGCACTAAGTTTATATAGATCTCGTCGGTTCCGAGGATTGACATCATTTGCAGTCTTAAATAGTTGCTTATTTTTACGACAAACACACATATAAGTAGAAAAAAGAATTGACAGCTTAATTATTGTTGCGTCTCATTCTTACTTTACCTTTTACAAAAAGATAGCGATATTTTTTGTTTAGCTCAGTTGCTCCCAAAATCTGTGGTTATGTCTCGAAGGCCTCATGAAAATTCTATAAGAGGATAAACGACCTAAATCCCCCATGACCTATTTGCTAAATAAAAATATTATCCAAGATTTATTGTTATATCTCCATCTGAGAATCAGTTTCAACACTTTACGATGCCGTTTCATTGTAACTTGACAATAAAATGGAGATAAAATGTTTTAGTGAAAACTAAAGTTTAGGAATTTTAGTGACTTTGTATGTTACATTTAGGTTGTACCTAATGTACCTGCAGTTTCATTGTCTGTGATGCAATTGCTTTTAAGGACAAGTTATTCGAAGTCATTGTCTAAGCAGAGATATCCAGCTATTGGCCAGCAACATGTTACTTTAGTTTTCACTAAATTAATAGATATTTTTCTCTGATAAATGAATATTCCGACTGTATCACGGAAATTCTATGCTTAAAATGTCGATGGACCGTAAAACTACAGCACAACACTTCGAAGTACGTAACATCGAAAGATGATTCAATTTCAACCCAGCATCAGTAATGGAATTGACATTACGTAGCATAGTGAGTAGATTGCAGATACTATGTGTAACTGCAAACAAAACAATGCTCACACAATGAATAGTGACGTTTTGTTACGAGTATCTAGCAAACGCCCGGATGTAGATAAAAGTTCGTCGATATCGCTGTCTAAAAAATATAATAAAAAACTATTTGAATTAAGAAGAGACAAAATTGCTACAAGCTCCTAAAAATTGTTTTAATTTTGGCAATACAACAACATGCATACATATATTATGTACATCAATGCAGAAGTTTCACAAAACAAGTTTTCAAACATAAAATAATAATCAATGATATTTGTTGAAAGTTGACATTATTAGTGTTTTACGTAATAAGAACTCATGTTATCTGAAACAAAATACATGCACTCTGTAGCTACCATTTTCCGGATGTCAGGTTAAGCCTCACGTTCCTACACATCATTAATGTAATCGCACTAACATTTCCTACAGCGTGGGCAATATTACCTGCAATCTATCTTCTGAGACTTTTTCCACCTTTTCAATGCCGGGACTGGACAAAAAACACGGGTTCTTTCAATGCTGGACCAAAGAACTTATACGAATAAAATATAAATTCTTCATGGATTCTGGAAATTCTGGATGGGAAATCATAAAATGACATACATCATACATACTCTTCTACATACCCTGTGTTTACATTCCTTTTTTGGCCAATATTTTTGGAAAGAATCCAAAAGAATATTATTACAATATCCGATGATGAATGATATGGGTACGAGCTCCTAAAACAAATAAATATGATTTGAATCTGAATCGTTTTAGTAGTTTGAAAAATGAATAGTGGAATAACCAACGATGGCTGAATATTCAGCCAATAACATCTTTCTGATAAAACAACTGCAATCGGTGCCGACAAAAGACTCCTTCCTTCTTTTTGTATTATCCAGGCCCTTCTCACCCTTTCCATTTGAGATTGATCGTTGCGGTCAATGCAATGTCATGAATAATAATTATGATATTTTATTAATTTTTAGCCTATTTTGTCCCACTGCAGGGCAAAGGCCTCTCTTTCTTCCTTCCATTCTTACCAGCTCTGAGTTAATGTGTACCAAACCTGTCGATAGGAATCAAGTTCGTCCCGACATCTTCACCTGGGTCTGCCACGATGCCGCCGGACATTTTCTGGGACCCACATTGTGGTTGCTAGCAGTGGTCAGCTTTTATAGGCTGATGTTCTGATGGCATTAAAAAACAATAATAAACCTTAATCTCTTCAAAGTTAGAGTAAACAGGCTCCTTCTGGGTAAGCTCGCTCCATCGTAGACTTTTTCTCTGTCATCTCTGACCAAGACTAAAGTCAAGAACAAACCCATCTCAAATAAATAAAAAACAATGCCGAAAACATTTAATGTCTTCTCAAATACATAGAAATAAAAAAGTCACCCATTTATCACCACAGTAAAGTTTCAGTCCAAATCGACCTTTTTAAGTACACCATCAATTCGTTATTAGTCCTTTAAATTGTCCCTTTCACCCTTCCACTTAGATTGGTTCGAAAATAAATACGATCCGTAAATCTTCACGCAGCCGTTTAGGCGTTTCTTCAAGCGCAAGAAAATCGATAGTTTTGCGATGCGAGCTCTTTTATTTGGTTGTAAAATTGGTCTCGTATAAAACTGTTTGCTATTTTCAGTATTGTTAAAAGGAGGTTTCTTCAGAAATCGAGGAATCGTTGTTACAGCTGGATAAATACTACTTCCGAAACAAGTTCTCGTACTTGAATTGCACGTTTTATTGTGTAACAAGATCGTTTCTATTAAGTTATTGATTTGCTCGTTTGAGTGATATAAAACTCGAGAGTTCTACTAGATTAGTTAAATCATCAGGCTAGAATTACAGACGCGATAACGCAGATAATGCGCGCTTACAAAAGGTTATTTATCCTTGGTGTAACATAAATATTGACAATCTAACATCACTTCGGGTTTGGCAGATCACTACATATTATAAAACAAAGTATGTTCGCAATAAACTCAAAAACTTCTGCACCGATTATCATACTGTTTTCACCAATGGGTAGAGTGGTTTTCGAGGAAGGTTTTAATATATCATTTGACAAGCGGGCGAAGCCTCGAGCATCAGCTAGTGTGTTACTAGCTACACTATTAGCTACTACTTCTATAGTAGGTACTTGTACATACACATTTCACCAACTATTTTAAATGTGAATAAAGTCTCATATATATTAGTGTGCAAGCCTATGGCTGTCAACCAAGCTGGGGTAAGATATAAAGTATATATATTAAAATCGATGATGAAATTCTAGGTAACATCTATTTTCTTGGATGTTATCGGACCATCAAACCGTACCTTGTACCGTATCAAGCCGGTCGATTCTGTTAACACGTCGAAGTGAAGGCTTGGATGAAGTGATCGTGAAGTGAGCTGTCAAACCATACAAACAAGATGGAATGACAGCTCACTTGTCGTGCTCTCCACCTAAGTGAACACGGTGAGATGTCAACAGAATAGACCGGCTATATTCATCCTTTCCGTTCTGGGCGAAACGGAAAGCAATATTAGACTCTTACTGACCATAATCCATCCGTGTTCCTCTTTGCGTTCCAGGGCTGCGGTCTCTTTCGCGAACATAACGCACCGACCGACGTTGACCTGGGAGGGCCTGGTCCTTATCGGATGGTGTGCTACCAATCGTTCGCCGACCGCACGCCCGCGCCTGCACTTCCTTCCTACTAGATTTTCATGTCAGACATTGCATTTATTCCAAAGAACGTTTTAGAATAGTCCAGCTAAGTTCACAGTATATGTAAATTTTGAAAGAGGTTTACCAACAATAGTACAACTGAGAGCTCTTCAGAAATCAGAATAGAGAGGAATAATATTTTTCGCTTGTTTTGTCTTGGAAAAAAACACAGCATGAAGTTAAATATACATAAGTTTATTTCGTTGCGGCTGCAATTTTATTATAATTTTGATAATGTCTCCAAGTAATTTCAAATCTTTTCGTGTGACTTTAATGAGTAGGTACAAAAAACATAATACTAGTAATGTTCTAAATTATATATTAACTACTAATATTTTGAAGAGGTATCTGTAGTAGGTATTTTTATTTTAACCTGTTAATAAAAAATTAACAAATACATCAGAGAACGGCTATTCAAAATACCGTGTTAGAGAAAACAAGGTTTTAAGGTAAAGATTTTTGGAACATTCGGGAATAACTGACATGTAGTTTGGCATTTTGGTAGAGTTAGCTAGGTTTAAAATAATTGATAGTTTAGCACAGGTTTACAGTTAAAATATCTATACCATACGTTAAAATTCCATTTGAAAGAATTTAATATCTTAAAAGGATAGTCAAATACATGCACTGAACGAAATAAAATGAAATAGGGGTATTATTTTATAGTAAGGAGGAAACGAATGTTCAGCGAGTTTCCTTGAACCTTCTTACATACATAAACCTATGTATATAATAGTAGATACATACTTAAATGACTTGTGAGTTATATCGTGTGGGATTAAGAAGCTTATACTTACCGAATATGACATGTTTAGAAGATAACGCTCTTTTTTGATAAAGTGTTTTGAAGTTCCTTTTGTTTGTATGGTATGTGCGAAGTGTGAGGTGTGATGGAATATAAGTTATTTGTGTAACTTAAATACTTTGGAATGCTACTTTGGTTTTAACACGAGGTAGGTATAAATAATATGAATCTGTCACTTGGAAATGGCCGCGGGAGTCTGCTGGATGAAAGAAGCCTAAAACTGGTGCCTATGTCTAGAAGAAAACGATGATGAGCCTCTGCCAAATATACCAAAGCCATCATGATTTTTTAGTGAGAATGAGACGGAGGTATACAGAAATATGTTTATTTCACAACGGATTTATTATGGAAATTACCCTTTATAGTAGAGCAGTTTGTACACCGTATAATTTAATTCAGCCACTGAGTACAAAGCGACTGAAGCGACAAATAACTTGAAGTCAGTAAAACAGGCTTCGACGTAAAAATTATTAATTATTATTATTATTATTATTATCATTTATTTTCAGACATTGAAGTCCATAGAAACAACACAAAATTACATAAAAATAAACTCAATAAACACACATAAGAATCACAAAAAGGCAGAATAACAATAACATAATAGCAACAAAGACAAAATAAAATAAAATAAAATAAAATAAAAATAAAATAAATTCACGTACAGCTAACCAGAACCTACCCGTGTGTGCAGTCCCACCCAACGACCAAGCATCGGGCAGTCCCACCGGTCACTCAATGCCCTCAACATGCTGTGGGTGCTGGTATCTGTTCTGTGCCGGAGAGAAGCGCATCGCTTTCGAATAATGGCATAAAAATCATGCACTCTCGCATCGGCAAACATACCCGAAGCGCTACAATACCGTGGCAGCCCCACAATCATCCTGAAGGCATTGTTATACTGTACACGCAGGGCGCTGTATGCCTTCTGCGTATACTTGACCCAAAGGCTGCAGGTGTAAAAAGTCTGACAGTAAGCTCGAAAAAGCGTCATTTTAACGTCGTAAGTACACCGTGCAAACCGACGGGCCAGCATATTACTTCGAACAGACAGCGCCCTACGCTCTCTCTCGATGTCTAGATCATCACACAGGTCCTCAGTGACCCAGTGGCCCAGATATTTAAATTTTGAGACTTGCTTCAAGGGTGTACCTGCTAATGAGATGCAAGGAACATTTAAGTATCTTCTGGCACCACCATTAAAAACAAGAAACTCACTCTTAGTGACATTATACCTAAGCCCCTGAGCCACCGCATAGTTCTCACAGACCTTCAGCAAACGTCTTAATGCACTGATTGATGGGCTCAGCAAGACCATGTCGTCCGCATAGCTGATGTTGTTCATAGCAACTCCATCAACATGACAACCGACACCAGTATTGCTGAGCTCAACAATCAGTTGGTTATTAATGTGCAAGCATATTTATTTAGAAAACTTACTAGTTAAAAAAGAAAATAATATTTTTATTTTCACATTACACAAATAACATTGTCTCTCTCTAGGAGAGACAATGTTATTTGTGTAACGGGATGCCATGTCAGACAAGCATTGCAAGTGCAGCATATAATAACAGTAAGTAATTAATTCTCGTGGCGTTAGTTATTATTTTAGTATTAATTAACCTAATAGTAAGTAGCTCAGTGCTACTGACCTGACCTATTGACCTCAGCTTGTAACATGACGGGAAGATTATAAGACTAAGGGTTAGAGTGCTTTTCTACCAAAGGTGTACGAGGTTTTTGTAAGCACACCACTTAGCTGATGTTGTGCTTAGAAAAATTCACCAAGGGTCACTTCAATTTCCTAGCTTAGCGCAGTTTTGGCGGAAAAGGGCTGCCGGAGCTGGGTATTCGTATTAGCAAGAAAGCGGGAGATGTGTTCGAGGGTAAGAATGAAATACACACTCAAAAAAGTGTCGTTGTACTTATCGTTATGAATAACTTTAGTATTGGAATATATGCTATTCGGTAGCTTATACGATGAAGAATATCTAAAAGTAATAGAAAAGACAGGCAATGTGGGCTTCTATTTGAGAAATTTTACGATTATTGTACAAACATTTTGAAAAAAAAAAACCCGTTTATTTTCAACTAGCTGACCCGCGCAACTTCGTTTGCGTCACATTTTCTATTAATGCTCCGCTCCTGTTTGTCTTAGCGTGATGATATAGCCTATAACCTTCCTCGATTAATGGGCTATCTAACACTGGAAGAATTTTTCAAATCGGACCAGCAGTTCCTACATACAAACTTACAAACATTTTTACCTCTTTATAATATTAGTATAGATTAAGGGTCGAATTCCGATCATTATGGAGTTTCTTTCATTGCGATAGACGAATTCATAGATTTAGTTGAAAATTTACTCAGTTTTGTTTCCTCTGGGGTCATATTTTTGAACAAACTTTAAAAAAAAACCACAAAAAATGGATTATTTTATACATTTTCCGTCGACAAAATTAGGTTAAGTTTCCCTCATTTTCATATGTGCACATTATAAAGACTCACACTGTATAGTCTATTGCAAAAGCCGAACCCAACATAAATGGAAAAAGGCTAGGCAGTATATTAGTATTTTGGAACTTTATTTTATTTAAGTAAATATAAGTACCATCTTGTCTGTCGCCATAACAACAATGTTAATAGCATTGTTGTGTTCCGGCAGTTAGAGGTATGATAGCCAGTTCCTCTGTGTTAGAGGATTCCGGGTAAAGCTCGCTTCCATCTTCGGCCTAATCATCACTTTCCATCAGGTGAGATTTGGGCGAAGAGTTTATCCATTTTGTATATAAAATAAAAGTAGATGTAAGGGCCGCCTGTTGTCTTTTGCGAGGAACGTGACCGAAGATAGTTTGTAGGGGTCGCATGCGAGGACTGAGTGTGAGGAATGCGTTTAAATGTGATGCACACAGCTGAAAAGCTCTACGCATCTGCACGCCCGCTCAGCTTTACGCAACGCATCGGGTAAAGTCCTCAAACTGCTTATCTACCTCGCACATAAAGATGAGCGAGATAGCTAAGCGGTGCAAGGAGCGGTGTGACTATAAATGCGGTCTTAATATGTGTAATAGAGCGCCTTGGCAGTAAGCTTCTCTTCTCTTTTGACAAAGAGATTGTGTCACGGAGCATGAGAAATGGTGTTCTCTTGTCTGGTAATAACAATCTCATAACACACTGCGTATATCAAACTCGGGTACGAGGTATAGTTTAGTACACCTGTTTGTTAGCAGTGATTTGTAGAACTGTTTGTCAGTAAGTTAATATAATAATATAATATATTTATTTCTCTCAAAAAGGTACAATTTGGAACATAGCATTCAAGTTACATATAAATTCAAACCCTTGTGAGAGCTGGAGTCTATACTGGGCACGGGACCTGTATGACAGAACTCCAGGCTCACACCCTTAAAATTAAAATATAAAATTGCACATACGAACACAATATTGTGAAAACTCTACGTATTGAGAGGGAAAAAAATAAATACAGGTACAAAAAATGGTTATATGCGAAGTGTGTCTTTGACAAGGTTCCCCAAGGTCAAACGCAAAAGGCAATTATTTCAAAACACTTAGAATATTTTCAGTCTCTGCATAATCTAATTCAAGTAACCAACACGTAACAGTTCTTTTACATTTTGTATAACGTTAGCAGAGGTAAGCGTTTATGTTAGTCAACGTCCTAAAATTTTCTATAATTATCACAGGTAATTATTAACAAATTGCTGTGCCCCTCTTAGATTTAATCGATTTCACTTTAATTTCGGAATCCGGTGCCAATAAACGAAGGAACAAAGTAAAAACCGTCTTCTGAAATTTAAATTGTTTATACTTTGTAGTGTTTTTATTTGGAAGTCAGTTGTATTTTTATTATTCACTAGCTTCTGCCAGCGGCTTCGCCCGCGTGATCCCTAGGGAACATGTTCCCGGGATTAAAAGTAGCTTATGTGCTATTCCAGACTATAATCTATCTTTGTTCTAAATTTCATTAAGATCCGTTTTGCCGTTCTGGCGTGATTGAGTAACAAACAACCAAACTTTCACATTTTAATTTTTTTTTTTCATTTTTTCTATTGATTGTAGCGTGATGAAAAGTATACTATAACCTGCTCAGGAGTATGAATAATAATTGTACCAAGTTTCGTTAAAATCCGTCGAGTAGTTTTTGTTTCTATAACGGTTATACAGACAGACAGACAGACAGACAGACAAAAATTTTACTGATTGCATTTTTGGCATCAGTATTGATCCCTAATCACCCCCTGATAGTTATTTTGGAAATATATTTCATGTACAGAATTGACCTCTCTACAGATTTATTATAAGTATAGATAGATAGACTAGCTGACCCGCGCAACTTCATCTGCGTCACATTTTCCATTACTGCTCCGCTCCTATTTGTCTTAGCGTGATGATATGTAGCCTATAACCTTTCTCGAAAAATGGGCTATCGAACACTGAAATATTTTTTCAAATCGGACCAGTAGTTCCAGAGATTAGCGCGTTCAACCAAACAAACAAACAAACTCTTCTGCTTTATAATATTAGTATAGAAGATGGGCGCGTTTGGCCAGAATCTCACCTGATGGTAAACGATGATGTGGTCGACGATATAGCACGCTTACCCAGAAGGAACTCATTTGCTCTCAACATAACGACCCCCAAGTTATAGCCACCAGGAACACAGATTCCGGCAGGGAATTCTACTCCTTAGCTGTCACCACAATGAAAGTATGCCCAAAACGATTTCTGCGCACATATCCACAAGTATGAAAAATCAAACCTTGTTGGGATAAGTAGGTTCTTGAGTTATAAGCACAACGTCGGACGAAGCTGCGTTTTTTATATTATGGTTAGGTATTACAGGATCTTACGAAATATGATCTATGAAAAGTCTGATAAAGCGTTTAAAATGCTTTTTTAAGTTTTCAATTGACGATTTTTAGATTTCTTTCAGCAATTAACGTTGCCAGTCCATTCGTGCACTACATGTAGATCTAATCTATGTTATGTTATACCTATATACATTGCCACTGTGAGTATTATCCCTTTGTCTGTAATGCTACCGATAGGAACACGGAAGGAAGAGGAATTTACAGGCCAAGCACGTATCTTATCATATGTGACAAAAAACCTTCGCAATATTTATTTCAGTTAAAAAAACTTAGATAACGACTTATCCTTCTCGGTCGTAAATATGAAATTACGAGTTTCGTCATACAACTTGCGAGCTCTCTTTCTAAGAAATGAATGAACCGATTTTGATGGAACTTGAACTTGACTTGAATTTAAAATGAGTAGGTAAAAGTTTATTTATTTGGCAACTCAAATGTTTATTATTAATTTAGATGAATTCGAATATTCACTTCACTATCAATGAACAGCCCAGTGCATTTCGTCCAACTTACTAGCATCTTACAAACAGTCTGCATACACTACACATTGACATAAGGTAGATATATATTTCTATGCACTGTGATCGGCCAAAAACTGCGCTGTTATGCTCCGAGGCCGATTCCCCATCATTGAAAGATATATGTACCTTATTTCGATTGAATAACTATTAAATTAAATTGTTAAAATGAAAACCCTCAGCAGTCCCGTCCGCTAGTCTGTACAGGTAGTAAATTCTCTTACAAAAAAGTTTCGCTATAGTAGTGTTGTCTCTGTCATTTATACTTGCGTAGTCGTATCCTTCCAAAAGTAAATACTATGCAATGTTAACGCTCCGTACTGTTCGTTTATTTGACCATCAGATACAATATTTTTTTCTGATATAGGATTAAGAACCTTAATACTTCTTAAAATAGTTCAGATTTATTTGAATCAAAAGCTGTTTAGTATCATTCTGAACTGAACTTAGTGGTCATATCAATAAAGTTGACATTTCTGCGAATTGTGTGTAGTTCTGTAGTATACAATTTCTTTAAGAATTCATCTCATATCGTCCCAGCGTCATGCCGGTCGAATTTATTACTTTCCTACTATTGTAGTTCAACCGTGCCTTCAACAGATTTTAGCTACGTCTTCTATGATTTAAGGAAAATGGTCTTTTGTGGGGTATCTCCATCGTTTTACAGAAACCCGATGATTTTGAGGTAGAATTGTGTAGTTCTTTTCGACTAAATTTCTTTACAATATCTTCATGGTAGGTTCGGTATTCGGTATGTTCTATGTTACAAACTGCCTAGAGTAGGTAAATTTATTTGAAAAAATACAACTCCATACATATATGGATCTCATCTATGTGCATTGTCAGTGTACAAACACATAAAAAAGTCTAAAAATCTGAAATGTTAGTAAAAAACGTTTACGCCTAAAGTGATTTCGATAAAACGAGGATAATTTATTATCCTTAAATCTAAGCTTCTTTCGTAAAAATATTGTAGATTTACTAGACGAGATAGTATCCGGAATATTGGCTCGAAGACGGTGATAAAAAGTACAATTTATTTATTTAAACGTTATGTATAGTGTCGGTAAATATTTAGGCGGACTTAAAGCAACAAGCGATCTCTAAGGCAGTGGACAGGAACTTAGCGGGTAAAGAGCGGCGGCGGTGGCGGCGGCGCGGGCTTTTCCATATACATAAATCTATGCATTTGAATGCGCCACTGGTCGCAGTTCCGTATAGATTTATACGGAACTGCCCGTGCCGCCGCCGCCACCGCTGAATTCGAGTCTGCGGCCCATTAGGTTAAAAAGACTACAAATTAATATTTATTTGCTTACTTTCTCTTCTTAAACCTTTTTTTCATCAAATGACTCCTTACGTTCTGCAGAGCTGCTTGGAAAGTTTTTGACTCTTACTGACTTAAACACATCCGTGTTCCTCCTAATGCTCTTTGGGTTCCAGGGCCGCGGTGACTCTTGCGAACAGATATCCGCAACCCTGGCAGATGTTGTATACCTACCACAGAGCAGCAGTGTAGTCTTTGAATCTCGTCTAGTCTCAGTCTTGTCGTGTTTTTACAATCGAAATTAGCTTCATAAAGATTACACTCATGAAATACAAAACATAATCAAGAAGTAAAATCCGATAACAATTTTAAAAGACGTGTTCTTTATTGCTTTTTGTGTAATTGTTTTCCTTATGGTTACAGCTGAGATTTTTTATGTGAGCGATGCCATAAAGGGTAGGACATAAAAATTGATCCACACAGACGTTTGGGTACTTTTTACTCGACTACCCGAGAAAGAGGGTAATGTTTTTATATGTATCGTTTCGCTGTTTTTTCTGATCAGGTAATCAGAATGTCATGTTAATCTGCAGTGCGATTCTGTAAACATGTCGAAGTGAACACTTGGGCGAGGTGACCGACAGGTGAGCTGTCAAACCATACAAATAAGATGAAATGACAGCTCACTTGTCGTTCACTCCACCTAAGTGAACACGGTGAGATGTCGACAGAATAGACCGGCTGATGTACACAGTGTTCGCAATAAGCCACTATTAGCCGCTTATAAATGCGCTAGCTGACCCGCGCAACTTCGTCTGCGTAACATTTTCCATTATTGCTCCGCTCTTATTTGTCTTAGCGTGATGATGTATAATAACTTATAACCTTCCTCGATAAATGGGGTATCTAACACAGAAAGATTTTTTTTAATCGGACCAGTAGTTCCTGAGATTAGCCCGTTCAACCAAAAAAAACAAACAAAATCTTCTGCTTTATAATATTAGTATAGATAACTAGCATTTGCACTTGACTATTCAGTTTCTTCTCGTTCCCGTAGGAATTTTGGGAAATCCTAACTTAGTGCTCCCCTATGCTTCAGGGACCTACATGCCAAACAGTTTTTTATATTTACATTGATAATACAAATAGGTATGTGTGTATACACTTCTTACGTATTTATTGATACCTAAAAAAATAAATCTTAATTATTTCAATACCATTCGAAACTGCGGTCTAGTCTAACGGGGCTTCTGCGAGTTTTCTCTCGTCCCTTGTTCGCCTACCAAAGGTCTGCGATTCCACGTACTCAAAATTATCAAAACACTAGGTTATCATTTCTTTTAGTGACAGACTCGCAAATCGCTGGGAATCATGGCACAAAACTTCATTTAACATGAAAATGCCATTAGGATGGGAGATATCACTTCCTAATGGCATTTTCATTTTTAATTTTAATTTTTACTCTTCTCTTCAAAAAAAATTACTCTTTATAGCTTTCGAATAGGGGATACAAGTGTGTCAAGAATTTTGTCAGTTTTACAAATAGATTGGGCTCAAATTTGATTGGGAAAATTTTACAGTTTCGGATAGCCATATGTGCTGGCGACTGTACGTACCCTTAGGACTATTTCGGACTTTCAGATGGGTCTATTAGCGTCCGCTATATTAAACTTACTTTAAATAATCTCTCCTACAAGAACAACATTACCTCACTTAACGGTGAGAAAGTGCCTCAATCTACTTATCTTATGTTACAAAGTAAACCACTTAGCTTAATCATAGTCCCTAGTAGCTCTTCTCATCTCAACTTATATTCACTTGATAGATGTAATTACTTTAACATACCATTCATAATAGGAAAAGTTATGTTAAAGGAAAACGCAATTTTGCAAAGAAAAGCGTGTGAAGTTAGCTGCATGTAAGCCACTTACAATTATTGCAGTTAAGGATAGTAAACTTTATCACCATTACACATAGTTCACTTTACATTGCAACTGAAATAATTTTCTGAATTTTTGACACGTTTTAACCATTCCAAAGTGAATTTTGTTGTAATGTTTTCAAAGTTGATATTTGCGTGAAATGCAAAAATATTCGTAAATAACCCTTATAATGACCCCGGTCGTTTGGAAGCCGGGCTTTTTATAAATCCGTTGTGTTGTGGTTTGACGCGGCTTTTCGAAGGCCAATAATGGGGGGAGGGGAGAAGGATTTAACCTGCGTTGGGAAACTAACTATGATGGCAATTTACGTTATTTCTGTTATTAAAGCCTAGTACTGTGTGGTAGAGTTGCCATTTGTTATTTTAAGCTTCTGAAATAGCAGAAGTTTAAAGTTTTAATATTATTGTTTAAGTGTAGTTAAAACTGTAATAACCCGGGGAAGTTACCCTACTAGTTTGTTGTTTAAGAAACTTTTGGTTCTCAGTTTAAAGATATTACTTTTAAAACAAGCTCTGTTATTGACGTTTACTTTAACTAATATTCAGACTTTTATTGATTCAAATTAAACTCAAGTTCATGTTTATTTCTTTGGTAAGTTCACGGAAACCTCAATATTTCTTCTGTAAATCTTAGGCCTTAAAAACACATACAGTCCTCTTGAATGTCCAACATTGTTGTATGAGAACAAAAAAACCTTACCTAGAAAATATAAAATTTGTTAAAAACTAAGTTTACTTCACACTTAGTGCTCTCCGACACTCACCAAGGAACCTACATGCCAAATTCCTGCTTTTTTCGACCAGTAGTTTTGGCTGTGTGTTGTCTGTCAGTCAGTAATGGAAGAATTTTATACCGCGTGTATCTGACATCAACGCACAAACGATTTCCATGGGTCCAGGGCATGATTCTGGACACCCCAGTGTTGGAATTTTTCGTCGGTTCTTTTCTCATTTTTTCATTTTTTTCAAGAGTACCACAAATAGGTATCAGCTCAGCTGAGCTGATATCTATTTGTGGTTTTATTCAGATTGCTCTTTTTAGTGAAAGTAGTTAATTAATCATTTTTTATTAAAAATCTCATTGGGTTAGGTCAGCATAACGATTATGAGCAGTCTAAAGTAAAAAAACCCTTGAAAAAAAATGAATAATGAGAAAAGAGCTGACGAAAAATTCTAAGTCTAGGGTGTCCAGAATCATGCCCTGGACCCATGGAAATCGTTTGTGCGTCGATGTCAGATACACGCGGTATATAAGCTATCCAACAAAACACAAATAAAACATTAACCTTCAAATGCAACAAAGTACACAAGTGCTATTGTTACACTTAGTCCATATCAATAATTTATTACTTACCACTTTAAATGTAAAAATTAAATCGCCATTATGGTTAATAGCTTTCATATCGAAAACAATCAGAGTGAAAGTTTACGTGGTCTGTTTGACATGGTACGTTATGCATTATTTAAATGAAAATTTAAATGGCCATGTTCGTGTTTGATGAGGAATTAATTGTTGTTCTGTCCATAGAATCAAGGCATGCCTGCTTCTGACATTTGGAATAGCACAGCCAAAGTGAGTTTTTCATTCCACACACCTTGTGTGAAATTAAAAATTTAATGTTGGGCTGTGCATTTTTATTTCTGTATAACTAGCATTCTTGCCGGGGGTTTGTTTCGTAGGAAATATGCATTTCATTTAGGATAAAAATGACATAGGATTATGAATGTGAATGTAAGTTTGTGTGTTACGCTTTCATGCGAAAACTCTTTACCGATCATCTTGAAACTTTGTACACATATTTTCTGAGATATTAGAAGTAACATAGGATACTTTATATTAAAAAAAAAATACACGTGAAGGATGTCGCGGGCATCAGCTAGTTTACAATAAAACTTAAAATCGAGGATTAATTTCTGTTCTTAGTAATTTTTTCCGCGGCTTGCTTCCATAATCTAATCTATAGGAATATCTGTATATGATTTATTTATTTACTTAAACTTCATTCACAAAGATACAAAGAGAGTCAGCGAAGGGTGGTAAAAAGATAACATGACAGGTGCATTGACTGAAGCGATTATTTTGTATATTAGTAAGATCTTCTAGAGATTCCCAAACAAACATTTTTAACTCTTTAGATACAATAATATCATGCTTAAGAAGTTTACAAGGTTTGCTCTGCAGAAACGTTAGCCAAACTTTGTGGATACCCACGGATTATCGACTAGCAGAATTATCGAGTACTTTAGATTCTGCAAGATGACCTTTATTTGTAAGCTTTGCATTGAAAGGGTCATCGCTTTATCCTATTAACAATGTAGGTGGCGATCAATGGTCAACGGTGGGCGTTCTCCGTCGACCTCTGTCATTGACGGTTAAGATACAGTCACCGCAGTGCCCTTTTCAAATTGACCTTTGTTTGGATTTCCATAAGAAAGTCATTCTTGGAAACTGTGGGATGTTGTGTTTAGGATTAATGAATTATTTTCAATTAATCAAAAGCGGGAGGCTTGTTGGTACATGCCTTCCTGATATCGGGACGTTTTTCTTAAATATGGTGGTAACAGATTCTCACAGTATGGTTGAAGATTTGTGAGTTTTTTGCACTTATGAACAGTCGAAGTTAATTCATTTAGTAAATTAGATCACTAATGGACACTTTGAATGTCAACATTTATTGTTTGAAATAAATTAAAATAATTACTATGGTGACTCTAGTTGTAAAATTCTAAGGGCAAGTTTTCTATCCCTAGTCACCTATTGGTTGTTTTTTTTTACTTTTGATAGGCACGTGTTTGACCACTATCTCACCGGATGGTAAGTGATGATGCGGTCAAAATGGAGCTCGCTTGCCTAGAAATAACCTATTCACTCTTGACTAAAAGACTACTCCGGCAGGGAATTCCAATCCTTTGCTGTACGCACTATGTATGTGTTCCCAAAACGTTTTGTGCGTGTGGGTGGGATGTCCATCATGTACCGGTGGTGCATCACCGTTTGTCTTGTGGTCCGATGATTTAACTACGGATAGTAAAACTCATCCTAAAGCTACAATTTTGTAGCCGACTGCAGGCAGCAGGTGCAGCACTGGTTTCTTTGTATTTTCATGAAATAGCGGCAGGCAACGTGTCGCTAGCTGCGAAAAGTATTTAAGTTAAGCTCAAGTCGATACAATTGTGAATTAACCAACACTCGACTAAAGTGCAAAGTTTCATGATGTTCTTTATATCAAAATTGACTTTGACGGCCAAATACGAATCTCTAATCAAGTTAGTTTTCTTGACCAAACTGGGCAGGTATCCAACCAGATGTGGTACTAAAAGTTTTCGTATCGCCCCACTTAAGAGCTTACTGGTTGGACACCAACCAAATGTTCAACGTTGTGATCTTTGGCATAGCATTGCAGGATTAAAGAAGGTAGCATCGTGTAGATTAGCTTGGTCATTGCAAACGAATATTCTTAGCTCTCTTTTTCCTTTGCTTCTAATCGGGGTTTCAAGACGTTGGAAATCTAGACTATTGAGGAATGCGTCGGTGAGTTGCTTTGTAATGCTTACACACCTCAATCGCCAAGTCTTGGAGAAGTTTATCTGCTACTTTAACGCCGCCATTTTTCAATGGGACGATGATATAAATGCTGACTAAACTCCTGTATATATAAAAGTTACTCTATGTTAAAAAAAAATCATGTTAATGAAATTATTGAGGCATCTTACAAAGTCTAGTAGGCTACTTGCTCCCAGCGACAGTTAATTTTAACAAAAAATTGCGACAGAACTTACAACAGTAACGCTGTAAGCAGCTACGTAAACATTTAAATGTCATGGTTGTAACTCAATGAACTCATCGTTCAATGAACGCTGACTCATTTTGTAATGAATCATAGAACCAGTCTGATTCTACTTTCAGTCTACTGTTTAAATAATATTGCGTAACTTTCACACATTTTGTGACTCATTCATTGCTATTAGAGGTTTGACTCACGTGTTTATATGGTTAACCAATTTTGGTAACAAAACTCAAAAAGCCTTTGAATTTTCAAGGATTCAAAAAGTTGTAGTCAAAATAAAGATCTCAATAGATGAGAACGCCAAGAACCTCTATCGACACTTTTTTATATCAATTTATACACATTCTTGTTATAAACTTCTGGTATACAATATGAAATTAAAAATAACATCTCGCCATCATTGATTTATTTGGGGACACTGCAATATTTTTTCGAAAAAAAAAAAAAAAACGTAATACCAACACATTATTTGAGCTGGTTTGTAAGCAAAAAATAAAGGCACTTCAAAGGTTAACAGCATTCTTGTACGAGTAAGTAATGGTTACATTCATCTTGACATTATTTATACATGAAATGATAACTTTTTCTATCAGATGTCAGCCCGTTTCCACCCCTCTCATCAACATTTCTTTCTAAAACAAAACTACAAGAAAATAATACTCAAAGAGGGTTAAGCGCGTGCAACTACTTATAAAAGACAAGAATATATATTTCAGAGCCGCACGTTATTATACAGGGCTTCAGTAGTAATAACATTATGCATCAATGCACCCTGCGCTAGCCACACTTGTTTACGTAGTTACCGGGAAATATGGCTCGTATGATGCATTATACCTCTACATATATAATGCATCATACCAGCCATTTTCCAAAGTAATTTTTATTTTATTATTTTATTGTTTTTGTTATTGCACTGTAATTGTTATTGAACTTCTCCGTAAGTTTTATATTCGGTAGGTTTTAGAATAGGTCGTAGGCTATTTTTGTATGTGGCAAACGTTTGACGAGTCAGCTAGTATTCTAGAATTCGATATGTTTTCTATGCAATGGAAGTGTGATTTTTATAACTAGCTGCGCCCCGCGGCTACGCTCCCGTCAACTAGCTACCTTACTTTCCGATATTTTTTGCTTTTAAACCTTCCCTGTATTCTGGCGAACTAAACAAAAAAAGAATAACCGAAATCGGCCCAGCCGTTCTTGAGTTTTACAGAGATTGCAATTCATTTTTATTATAAGAAGAAGATGTAGAATGAAAAAGCGACGTGGAAATTTGGGTTAAACATTTATTTATTTTCATTTATTTTTCTTCAAAAAATAAAGATCTGTGTTTTTGTTGTCTTTTCTTAAAATAATTTATTTGTCTGAAGGAGAGTCCGTGAGTGTGCGTGGGGTTTCTTGAACGTTCTTATCCATATCTACTTTTGAGCCTGTAATTCGACCAGCTTCATCTCATTGACTAACTGACCTCGATATATTCAAAAAGGAGGGGTGTTTATTTTGAAATAAATATTTTGAGTTTACTTCTTTATGTGATAAATATCCTGGTTTATAACATAAACAACTCAATATTCTTCTTCCATGCCGTCCACCCAGAAATAGGACCGTCGACTTATCTTAGCGCAGGTAGTAATCAGTTACTAGTTATGTTTAATATCTACTTAGGTTACTATTACCTATAACTACAAAAGAACTTACAAAGAATAAAAAATTTGCTTTGTGTTTTTAACCGACTTCCCAAAAAGGAGGAGGTTATCAATTCGGTTGTATGTTTTTTTTTTTTAAGTAGGCGTTTTCATCTTTTAAGACCAAATAAGTTTTATATCTTTTGAGTGGTATGTCAATCGATTTTATATTTAATGTATGTTATAGTTATAAAAATTAGTTATTTTAAAATAATATTTTTTTTTTCTTTTATTTTCCAAAAACATTATTACAAGCTGCATTAACATATATAACACTTGTCTGAAACCTATAAAGGTTCAAGGTATCTTTCATTTATATTAACTAATCGCTATCTATCTATCTATACTTATAATAAATCTGTAGAGAGGTCAATTCTGTACATGAAATATATTTCCAAAATAACTATCAGGGGTGATTAGGGATCGATACTGATGCCAAAAATGCAATCAGTACAATTTTTGTCTGTCTGTCTGTCGGTCTGTCTGTCTGTCTGTCTGTCTGTATAACCGTTATAGAAACAAAAACTACTCGACGGATTTTAATGAAACTTGGTACAATTATTATTCATACTCCTGAGCAGGTTATACTTTTCAGCACGCTACAATTAATAGGAGCAGAGCAGTGAAGGGAAATGTTGGGAAAACGGGAGAAGATTCTCCATTTTTTAAGCTTCCGTCGCGTGTGCAACCTTAATGGTGAAAGCTACACAGAAATCATGTATGACGGAAAATTTGTCCTTAAAATTATATAAAAAATATCCAACGACAGCATATGTCTATCTTTTATGATTGACGCACAATAACACGTATAACTCCCGATAGCTTAGCAGTTCGAAGCTTTCTGATTATATTTGTCTACTCTTACGTTTATAACACTCTCAGTCATCCCTAATTAAAAAAGTTAACATTATTAACTATTCCATAATTTAAAAAAGAATCATAGAAATCGGTATAGAAACACCTAAGTTATACATGAAATACGCTAATAATAAGCCATCGCGCGTGAATACTGAATCATGCTATAAGGATTATTTTTGTATAAGGTCGCGAACGCACAGGCAGGCGGCTAGCTTACGACAGTTTGGAATATCCTTTAACAATTATAATGTCGAGGGGAAGATGGTTATAATTTCGCTTTACACCAAACGAGTAATATTATAAAATTTAGAACAAAGATATATTATAGTCTGGAATAGCACATAAGCTATTTTTCATCCCGGGAATATGTTCCCTAGGGATCACGCGGGCGAAGCCGCTGGCAGAAGCTAGTATTAAATAAAATTATAGGTACCGTTGTTAATATTAGAGATTTTGTTGTTATATCATCTATTACTTACCCCCCTTAACTTGTTAGATAAATCTTAACGCAAACATATGTTTGCAGCCTACTTGTGTACGCAATCGATTCAGGTCTACACAGTGAAATAATTATACTCGTTTCAGTGCGCCCATGGGTGCCAACACAAGACTATGTACAATTGTGGCCAAAATTCTTGGAACAGCTTACGAGGCTAGAATAATTTGTGAGAGTTGACAAACTTTTGTGTTGACAATGAACGCTTACCGAACTGTGATGGTTTAGAGTACGCGCGTGTGATTCTCAACTTGTTAAATACTTTATTAATCTTCTTTTAATGCAAAACCATAATGGGCCGCATAGCTTTATTTCGTCACAATTATATTTAAACGAATTTTAATATTATAAAATTACAGGTTTCACTATAGACGAATTTGAATTTTCAAACAATCAATTTAAATTTATTTCATGATAGCTTAAAGAAGCATGTAGGTATTTTTTATAAATAATTATCAATAAAATGGCTGTTACACATTTTAGAATACAGGAGCCTATGGATTACGTTATAAAAATACAAAATTGTATTCCCTTTCATAATCAAATCAAATCATATTGTAAAATCTCTGTACAAAAATATAAAACGAAATGTAACCAATTAGCAATCATCCGTTTATCTGCTCGACAGTGCACGTGGGTGTCATAGCAATTTGTGGAACAATTCCCCGCTCCAACTACACGGCTGGAATAATTTATAATTAGACTGAACTGTCTGGATTCGCCGAATTTAGAACAAAACTATACTAACCTAGTTTTAAATTAAACGTTTGCTGAGTTTTAGCAGGATAAGTTGAAATTGTGGGTGTGTAGGCCATTACATAGCTATGAAAAAAAAAATATGGCAAGCTTGTGGCAGTGGCTTTGCCCACGTGAACATATTGTCCCAAGAAAATATACTATCGTGATAAAGCGTATGTGATATTCTAGACTATAATCTACCTGGTTCCTTTATTTTATGTTTACTTATGTATTATTCTGAAAAAAAAAATAAATTTAAAACTCAAAGTTTGAGTTATCACTAGCTGATGCCCGCGGCTTTGCCTGTTTGACAAATTATATACTAAAACCTTCCTCGAGAACCACTCTAGACAGACAGACGTAGCGAGAGGACTTTGTTTTATTTACTGATGATGATATGAAGACCTAATCCAATTTTTATTTAGATTTATCTCATAACATCATTGCAAAGTAAAATCTACTAAGGTATGTAAAATATAAAAATAACATGATAAACATATTCTGATTCTCTTATTTATAAAGTCCAAATAAAATTACGATTTTGTTTCACAGAGAATATCATTAAATATTTTTGCTTTCGAGATTAGCTAATAAGCTTGTTTAATATTCAACTTAACTTATATTAAAAATTTGTAGAGGTAAATAATAATGAGACATTAAATATTACTGAAGATTATTTTCTAGATTATAAATCAACATGCCTTCGTTTCATTATGAATTACGAATAAACTGGCGAGGTTAAGTACACGATTTTATTTGAAACTTAAATTTTTTTGGGGCACAGTCATCTATTTATTTTATATCTATTATATTATGTCTCGCATTAATTTGATATGTAGAAACTTGTTAAATTTTAAATTCAATAGCGTAAAGAGGGGCTAGCACGAATATTTTGACATAATTAGTAACGTTAACGTAAATTAATTTTGAATGTGAAAAACTGTAACCCCATAGTGTTTTGGTTTAATTTTTAACCGACTTCCCAAAAAGGAGGAGGTTATCAATTCGGTTGTATGTTTTTTTTTATGTTTGTTACCTCATAACTCCAACAATTATGAACCGATTTGAAAAAAAAATTGTTTTGTCTGAAAGGATATACTTGCAGATTGGTCCCATTTAAATCATATCAAAATCGGTTACGAACTTAGGATTTTAAATCGAAATAGCTGGAATTTGACTATTTAGATGATTCTTTGATAATCGAAATTGCGTATTTTGCTTTTCTGCGATTTTGTAGTGGTGTTGTTAGGTGTGGGGCACCACTAAAAAGTAAAAAATAAAAAACTTTTTACAAAAAAATACGTCACGTTACTATACGTCAAAAATGTTCGTGCTAGGCCCTCTGGAAGGCCTATGTAAAAAAGAAGTGCCTATGTCCAATTGTCCAGTGGTGGTCGTCTTACGTCTGCCAGCTCAGTCACTGTATGGTAATAGTACGGATTAAGACAGTGAAATTAACATCGGTCCAGTATGGTGAGAATTTAAAATTCCAATAAAGTTATATTTTTTTCTCATTTGAGGCTCATATTCGCCATTACTTGTTAGCAAATAATTCTCTTGTAGTCTATTCACACCGAGAACTCCATTAATGAAAGTGCGCTTATTTAAATTTGTGGTAGGGTCGTTGTTGCCATTGTTATTGTATTTAAGAGCCTTCTCTTTGCTTTTGTTGCCTAAAATATTCTTACTGTCGACAAAAGAAGGCTTTATAGGTCAATTGTGGCATAAAATGTTACAAAAGTGATATTTAAGGAAAAATTGGTTTGCATTTCTGTCTGAGAAGGGCTTCTGATTGTTAATATGTTGGTGACGAAACCATTATATTCGTGGCTTTTTAATGTGATAACTTTTTTTATTGATTTAACTGAAACTGCGATGTTACTTTTTACTAGTGTCCGACCGAAGGTGCAATTCTGGTCGAAGCCGAAGCCGAAGCCGATTAATCGGTATTCACCAAAACCTTCGGCCGAAGCCGAAGCCGAAGCCGAAGCCGAAGGTGTCATTGACCTTGAGAAATACTCTATTTTATGCATTTTCATCAAATCATTTGTAATATTAGTGGTACTCTGCTTTTTTGGTAAAGCGCTACCAAGAGACAATGATTTATTGCACTGTTTACATAAAGCTTTATCAGTAGCCTTTATAAAATATTGCCAGATAGGATTCAGCTCTAAAGATGTCATTGTGTACCTGAAAGAAAATATTCTATATAAATGCACAAGTACCTACCGAGCCGAGCCGACCGCCCCGTACTCGCAGTAGGACTCTGCAACGCGGATGCGCCTATATCCTATCGGTTTAGGTAGTTTACTAAAAGTAAACAATCTTCACATGTCTTTTTATCTAAAAATTGCATAAAAAAACATACCAACCTTGTTTCCATTTAGTTTCCTACCTAACGTTAGATAACATAAAATATTTTAAACCAGACAATACTTACGGTTTCTTGGTTCTTAGAGTGCCTCACAATAATGAACGTATCACCACAGGTACTACTCACAGTAATAAATAAAATAATTTGTAATAACAAATATGAAATATTTAAAAACAAAACACTTATTAGAATTTTAAGACGCGCTCTCAAACTTGTTTTGACTCGTTTAGTTTACTAACTGCGATTCGTTTGGTCCGGTGCGGCGGCGCGGCGAAACTCTGCTGCTCTGCACACTCTCCGTCTCGCTCTAGCATCGTTCAGTAAATTTCAAATTTTGACAACTAGCAAACCTTCGGCTTCGGCCAAACCTTCGGCAAATTTTTGGCCGAAGCCGAAGATTTGGCCGAAGGTGCTTTTTTGGCCGAAGGTGGCCGAAGCCGAAGCCGAAGCCGAAGCTTCGGTCGGACACTACTTTTTACCCAAAACTGTATCTAATTGTTCATAATAATAAATAAGGTTCCATTTTTAATATTGTCAAAATATGCGATTATTTGGCTAAAACTATACTGTCAACAAACGTAAATATCTCAAATACTCGTTCGACGGCGACGCTCAACAAAGTTCAAGGATAATGAATCAGCGCGTAGGGGATTGACTTCTGCTACGCCGCGTAGCAAGTGTTGCTACGTCGTAGCGAAAAGCTACGACGTAGAGATACTTCTTATTTTGTTTGGTATCTGTGTTAATTAGTGTGTCAAGATGATTTTTGAGAAAGTTTGGTAACTTCCTCTTTTGGATTATCCAGGTGACACTTGGTCTGTTACGATGACAAGTATTTATTTTAAGTATTTATTCCATTGCGAACTCCATTTATAAGATATCCCTATAGTAAACCATCTTGGTTCAATAATTTCACTTTAATGTTTGTAAAACAGGTAAACATTGGCCTAATCTAAAACATAATCCCTTAATCGCCTTTTCATAAAATCGGAAGGTTCATAAAACAAACATACATAAAGATGGGCAGACTTTTCATAATAACGAATTCAGGGGATGTGTACCGGCCTACAGCTGGGTACAGACCAAGTGAAAGAACGTAAACGATCAGCTACAAAGGAGTATGAGAAAGTAAGCGAGCGTGTGTTATACAACGGCGATTTCCACTCGTTGGATCTTATCCAAAGTGAACGATGACTTGATTTGCCGTTAGACATTCGCCATTGTCACTTCTGTATTGACTATGGAGGAAAACAACACCGTTAGGCAGCACCTAGTTGTCTGGCATTTTGCTGAATATTGTTGCATAGAATGTTGTTGTTTTAAAAATTAAGTTTCCTTTTGTCCCCATATTATAGTGTGTATCCGCGTGTGACAAATCAATTAGTCACCTTTCTTTACTTTTTAATTTCAAACAATGTTCTATACTACGCGCCTGTCTTAGCATTCGTGCAAGCTCATCACCCTGATCAGGGCTTTAACGTTCGTTCATTTGGTCAGTACACAGAATAATGTGTGTTGGTATAGGTGGTATCATAAAACGGACACTGGTTTCGGGAGACGACCCTTTTGGACATATGACGTAAATAATGTAGTTTTACGAGGATATGTGTACGGAGAATACGTACCTAGGTTGTTAGTATGTGTTGTACAAGTGGTACTTGTTAACAACGAGTGAGTGAATCTGTTTATTTGTTGAGTTCTAGAATTATTGAATCGGTTTACGAGGGGGAAATAGTAGTATCATTTCGTATCTGCCATATGAAGGAATTTTGAAATCTAAAATAAAAGGTAGTACATTCATTTTTATAGTAGTGTCAATATGACAAAAATGAGTTTTAGATAGACATCTTAAACTTAGGCATTAATGACAGAGACGTTGTTTGTTGTAAGCTTTTTTTTTCTGGATATTCCATATTGACTGCTGTGTAATACTTATCAACGAAGAAAGTTGACTTCAAATAATACACTTATAGTCTCATTTATGAAAACCGCCCTCAAAAAGACAGTATTTGCTTAAACTGGGGAAATAAAATTATAATTTAAACACATAATTTCCTTAAGCAATTGTCGCGGGTCAGTATTTTTATTTTTAACTTTGGGATATCATCAAATGACTCCTTTCGCTCTGGGTGGAGCGGAAAGGAGTGTCAAACTCTAATTTACTAAAATCTATCCAAGTTCCTCCTAATGTCCTTTGCGTTCCAGGGTCATAGTAATTCTTTCAAACAAATTCCGCAACTCTGGTAAGAGTATCTCATACTACCACTAACAAAAGCACCAAAGAAACAAACACTTCAACACTCACACGCAAAACTTGCGAACTAAATCCTCTTTCGACATTTAATTACCACAGTTTGAGAAAGTTTGCTAAATAAACCTGAGGTAAGAGGCACACAGACATTTGCATACGGACTTACTTTGGACATACAATACTTCATGCCTTGGTATAGCCAAGCTTTGGTAGCCTAGACTTTCGAAAATATAGCTTCAGGGAATAATATATTTGTCACTTTTTCTTGCAGAGGTAAGCAAATACGAGTATTTTGCAGAGTTACTTGGGAGACTGTGCGTAAATTTTGTGTGGGTATAGCAAGATCATTAAAAATACACGTGTATTTTGTTTTGCAATATTTCTAACAAAAAACTTAAGGTACAGGTTTTATAGTAACTCTTTTGAAAAAACTAACAACAAGCTCACTTATTTAAATTCTTCAATAACTAGCGACCCGCCCCGGCTTCGCACGGGTGCAATGCTGATAATAAATACACTACAGAAAAACTGTTACCTCGCGTCTGAGCCGCGCGGGTACCTTACTCATAGATCTAAACTCCCCTCCCGCACGCGCACCACTTCGCAACGGGCCGTGCAGCAGAAATCGTAATATTTTAATTTCACCATAACTTCAAAACCAAACGTCCGATTTTAATCAATTTAAAGACCAAATATTATCTACATAAACTGTAATTAGTGATGAAATACTTTATTTTGATAAGGATTAATAGCATGAGTAAAATAAACGCGTTTAAATGTAGTCCAAAAAAAATCTAGATTTTTAAATAAAAAAAAGGTTGTTGTGCCTCACTCGACATAGATAGGTATAGTGTGTCGCGGACTTTTTTGTAGATATTTATAAGATCTACAATTAATTAGAACAATTTATGGTTATATCTTTTATAGTTTAGGCAGCGTACGCAAAATGAGTAACTTTTCTGGTTGATTTTTACACCTTGTGTCCGAAAAACCCAAAAATCTTACGGAACCCTAATTTTTTCCAAAATAAAATATAGCCTATGTTACTCGTGGATAATGTCGCTTTCGAATGGTGAAAGAATATTTAAAATCGGTCCAGTAGTTTTTGAGCCTATTCATTACAATCAAACAAATATACAAACAAAGTTTTCCTCTTTATAATAATAGTGTAGATAGTGTAGATAAAAACACGTTTTTTTGCATTTAACCCTGTATACCTACAAAATGCTACATAGGTACTTAACTTTACACCTTTGGTTTACATCCCTCCAATTCACAGACACACACACATACAATTCATGTACACACATTATTATCTTACACAAACACACCCCTCACTTTACAGTTGTTTGCCTACATCTACACAACAAAAAAATAATATTAAAAAGTATTTTGTTTGAAACGATGCCAATATTTATTCGATGTCGCTTGAAAAATTGTTCAAGCTTAGAAATATTTTACATACCCGTTTTTATATACTTACTTTGACTACAAAAGGACGAATTTACATACCTTATACTCGTCGGGCCTGCCTCTGTGTGACCTTTTTGCGGTAATTTTTATTTGCATGCGAAAATACACAGACGCCAACATGCCGCACGTAGTTAAAGGACTTTCAGAAGTATTTTAGTGACGAAACCTGCTGGGTGAGTTGTACGTCACTCTGTTTAATTGGGCTGATTTAATTTTTAGCGCGTTATAAAGGAGGGGAGAGAGGGTACTTCTTTAATTTTGATCTTTTTGGTCCTTTTTGTTGGAAGTAGATGTATAGATGCGATTCTTTAGCTTCTACCCTCTCTATAGTTTGCGTTAATTTTTCGCGTGGGATATACGCTATAGCTTGCATGTTTTCTTAAACTAATGGCCATGCCTAACTTACGGTCAAGCTGACTTACTTGACTTATGGTATTATGACCCCTAGCTGGGGCAGAGGATGTCTCAGTAGTTCTCCATCGCGAGCGGTCTTGAGCCTCACGCTTCACCTCAATCCACAAGGTGCGTCGCCTGGTTTGACGGGGATAGCCACGCTTCCTTTTCCTGATGATCGGGATCCCTCCGGAGCGTGAGACCGATCCACCTCCACTTACGACGCTTGATCTGGCGGTTGATTGGGCTCTCGTGGCATAGCTCCAATAGCTCTAGTTTGATATCGTTTCGGGCCGGTAAATCCCGAGGATACGGCGAAGGCATCGATTGACGAAAACTTGGATTTGGCTTGAGATGTCCTTGGTTACCTTCCACGTGTCGCACCCATAGAGGAGCACCAATTGGACATTGGACCCGAAAACTTTGAGTTTGACTCTTCGAGTCAGTTTCCGTGATTTCCAGATAGGTCTCAGCTTCGCAAAGGTACGTCGGGCTTTGGCAATCCGTCAGATGAGACTTCATCTCTCCTTTCCACCAGTTTCCAACACGACGCTCCCAGGGTATGTTAACTCGTGGGAGCGTTCCACTGCCTCTGTGCCGATAAGCAACGGTAAAGAGTTCTTCACCTCTATACACATCTCTTGGGTCTTCCGGGTATTAATTTTAAGACCTATTTTCGCTGTCTCCTGGCTCAGGCCGTTCAATTTTGCTTGTATGACGGCGTGTGTATGACTCAGCAGATCTCATCAGATCTTCCAAGACTTTGGATAATCCCCACTCTATCCCGCGGCGCCTTTTGTCATATATTCGAAGCATAATTGCGTCGAGAACGAATATGAAAAGAAGAGGCGAAAGGAGGCAGCCCTGGCGGACACCTGCATGCACTGCGATATCGTCCGAAATGAGGCCGTCGTGAGTCACCTTGCAAGACGGTCAAGCTTCATTCTCTTTTTTTCAAGTTCTAAATTATCATATATTTTACTAGCTATTGCCCAAGGCTCCGCTCGCTTTGATATGAACTTCATTTCAAGAATCACATTTATCGCTCTTCCAAAATTCACTAAATCGATTCAGCGATTGAGGCAAAAAAACGAAACAAACTCACTTTCGCATTTATTTAGTTAGAATAATTTATTTATTTTGATTGCGGTAACTTTTTCCTACAAAAAAGAGATTGTAGATCTAAGCCATAAATATTGGTTCGTTTACGTCCACGAATGAACATGGTTTTCTCGCTGCAATTGACAATCTTGGCACGGTAATTTGTCCCTGCGCTCGGAATAAGATATAGGGGGTGGAATATTGTAGAAAATCAAAGGGTATGACTAGAGCGTGAATTTATTAGGTATGCTTAAATATTGGGTTTAAAATATGCAGCCTGAATCAATAAAAAATACCATTATTATTATAACAGAAAAAAAATGTCGCACAAACTTAGGACCTACAAAAATATCAAATCTACTATATACAAAACAGAAAAGCGATCAAATGGACATAAAATATACACAAAAATGTTTCCTATTTTATAACGCTAGAGCGTTGGAAAGATCTAGATTTCTAGAATCTGAAGGCAAAGTGTAGGTCCGGGGAAAGTTAGGCTGTCCTGTGGGAGTGAATTATTTAAAGTGTGCTTCAAGTTGTGAGAGGGAAGCGGCTTCGTGTTTGCTTAGAGCTGTGGAGACAGACTTTTTTATTTGAGTTTGTGACGTCATGTGTTGCGAATGACCTGAAACATATAAGTGGTTTTTTCGGGCTAGTAGATTTAGCAGAGTGGTGCTTCAAGTCTTTTTTGTAAATTAGATCTAATTCGTTAAATTCTTCCCATAATAATGGGTTTTCGTATTATAGTCTTTGAGGGCTCTTTATGTTCAAATAAGGATTGCGAATAGCGTCGCTTCTGAATGAAACTGGATTAAAATGCAGAATATAAAAAAAGTGTGTCTTAACCTCTGAACCATCTTGCTTTTAAAAGGAGTTTAACAATTTTTCAAATTCAAAAATGTGTAAAGATGTCGAAAACTGAAAAAAAAATGAGTAGTAACAAATTTGTTAAATTCTGATTTGTTCCATAATTGTCGTCGTCGATAAGACCGATAGTTATACGCACCCACGAACTAAATCACTACAATTTAACAGCCGCTCCCTCTCACAGTATTCAAATGTCAAAGTGTAAAGTTTTTGTTATCTACCGCCGCGGGAACGATGTTTTCAATGACTAAACTTTTAGTCAAGTCCCCTAGATAAGTCTCCGAACTCCGCCTTCGGGGGATTTGATAAATTGATACAGATTGTGGGTAGTTCAAGTATTTGTGTACCTGTTGTTAGTCTAAACCCCCAAAGGGACTGGCTAACAAACATAATTGGAGAACTTTCATTTATCAAAGTATTAATTAGATATTTTTGTGTTCGTAACAATCGTAATTCATGTCAGAAGTTTGGAGGTTAAAATAAACTTTTATGTAGTAATTTGGTGTGATAACCATTCTATTTGTTTGTAGAAAGAGGCTTACATGTTTTTGAATGTCCTGGGGCACTGGAAAATTGGCCATTTTATCAGCGATGGTCATTGTCAAAACTTCAAAATGTTTGCTATAGACCACGTGTCAATTCGGTAGCGTTAATAACTAGCTGACGTCCGCGGCTTCAACCACTTGAAAAATTATATACGAAAACCTTCCTCGAGAATCACTCTATCCTTTGGTGAAAACAGCATGAAAATCGGAGCAGAAGTATTTGAGCTTATTGCGAACAAACAGACAGACACGATGGAGGACTTTGTTTTATAATATGTATGTGATGATAATCATTTTGGAGATTTTACTCACCTGCCAAGGAAGGGTTATATTTATCAAGCGTATCTTGCATGTATATATTTTTATGTGTAAAGACGTCTTATTTAGACATCCATGTGTAAAGTATTGTTAAAGACCTGAATTTTACAATAATGTTACCGATACCTTAGCATAGATGTTTCTTCAACACGACACAAACGCCTGAGACCACCGTAAGACCACATTCGAACACAACCATATGACCTTTTTACTTTCTAAATAATTTATAAATCTGAAAAAGTAAAAGGCAATATATCATTTTGAGGTTCACCTTTTAATAATAAAATTAAAAGCGCAATCTCAGAAAATTTTCGTTATAAATAATAAAGGGTTTCTAAAATCTGTATAACCTTGTACAAGCAGCTTAATTAAAAGTAATTTATTTTTACTTGTTTACTAGTTGCACAAATGTACATGTCCTAATTCACCTCTGCTTCGGATGAAAAAAAAAATGTTTAGGGGAATTTTCTAGGTGCACGTCATCGGGAAAACGTCGCCATATTTTCGTAGCACTTAGATGTAAAATTATTTTAATTGAGCATCTTGTACAAATTCAGCCAAATCGTCGAGCAAACCGAGCAATTCCTTTTAGGTATACCTCTTTGTATCACAGTCGTATTTATTACCGTCCATAGAGCACGTTAAGTTTTCTCAATCCTCAATAAGTCATATGGTGGGGTAGTACCATCGATTGCGCCAGCTTTTCTTGTAGTAGTAACAGTACTCACGCAAACGTTACACGTGGGTTACTTACATGGCCTTTATGGTTTAAATAAAAGTGATTTTGTTGCACAGTTATTTTTAGCTTGAAGTGTTTCTAAGAAAGTGTGGGAATTATAAGCCCTAGGTTTTATGAAATAATTTTTCTAAGTGTTTTTAATGCGAGGTTTTATGTCAAGTGAGAGTTGTAACAGTATTTGCATGGTTGTTAGACGTTAATGAACGATGCAGATGAGGTAAGTGAATAAAATTGAACTTTTTCAAATGCATTTTTCTGCAAGGGAAATAAAAATATCAAAAAGCTCTGATAGGGTTTTTACGCTAGTAAAAGAACGAAATAAAAGCTCAAAGTACGTGAGTACTTTCAGTTTTTTTTTTCCAAGCAATATGTCCATCTTTTTGAGTAAAACATCAGAGATGTTTTACTCAAAAAGATGGACATATTGAAAAAAAGCAATTAAGATTAAAAAAGCAATTAAAGCAATTAAGATTTTAAGGTGAGAGCTCATAAAACTGTCTTTGCTTTGGCTACCGTTTTCCAAAAAGTTGTCATTACTCATTAAACTAGGAAGAACATCAGTGAAATTTAAGGGCATTTATTTTTATGGATTTTAACTGGATTCCAACCGATTCAGGGATAATTTGGCTTTATATAGCCATATTAGTGTTCACACTTCTAAGTTAGCTGTTATAAAATAATACTGATCGAAGAAATCAAAAGTCGAGTTATTTGTCATTTTTTGACCTTTACAGTTTCTTTTCTTTAATTTATTATCCCAAACCTAGTTTCGATTAAACATTGGGCCTATAAAGCTTGGACTAGGTACCCTAAAAGATTCGTGGGTTAATATTAACGGCCGTATGGGTCAAGCAACTCTTGCTGAGGTCGGTGTATGCATTCATGACCATCGATTTTGGCGTGCTCGGGCTGGTCCCGGCTGCCATTTGCAGATTTTGACAGTCGTTATACCTAGGTAGCCGGAAAGCCTACACATCAGTATTACCAATGAGCATCGAGTAACTCAGTAGCTGGTTTGTAGAGGACAAATAGTTCTGTTATTAAATATTGGTATTCCATTTGCGGGTCTAAAACGGCCACTTTTGCAGAATCAGAAAGCACATCACGCCACCTGTCTCTGTCAAATTTTTCCAATCAACCTTGAACCTAATGCGCTAGCGATAAAGATGAAAATAAAAATTTGACAGATTGTTGTGTGGTTAATATTATGATTCTGCTAAAGTGTCTTAATAAACCCGCTGGTTAGATTAGAAACTACTCCAACATAGTTGTACTGAAACCTAGGTCTCATAAAACCAATTTAATTAAAAGACAGTCCATTTCAAACTTAAATTACCTAACTTAAAAGTGACACGTGAGCTCTATTGCAAGTAAAAGTTATTGCTGAAATAAAATAAACAGAACAGTAACTGTGCAAATTAAGCGTAACTTAAGTGAGTGAAACTTATGTACGGTCGCAGACTAAAATGTTTGTCACAAAGTAATAAGGTTTAAAATGCTATTACGTATGAATGTGAGAGGTAATACACAGTATATTTTTGAGACGGCTCTTGTTTATGTATGTGTGCATTTGGAAGTAATTTTCTTAGTATTCAAAGTATTAGTTTTCCTAACGAATCAATAGTTTTCCAAGCGTTAATTTTCTCAATTCCCAATGAACCCTTTCGTAACCTATCAAAAATTTATAATCATTAATTTTACGGAAGCAACTTAGTAAAATGTAAACGCGCAAACCATAATGGGCCTTAGGGTAACAAACATTTTCAGACCGTGACTGAAGTTTCTTAGAACTTAGCAAGACTCCCTTTCAACAAGTAATTTCTAACATTGTGTATGAGCGGGGGTCTTTAACCTTCTCCGGTCATTTCAGGGGTCAAAACGGTGTAATAATAGAGTAATAAATGGTTATTATTTGTTTGTTTCAGTAAAAAAGGCGCGCTATGTTTCCATGCAAGGTAAGATATTATTTTGGGCTATTATTTTTTTCCCCCAAATTTCAGTTTCATTGGTCATTTTCCATATATAACCAACATTCGAATTCTGAATTGAGAATTTGATTCTTCTTTCACCATATTTTGATGTGAATGATAAAGTAGACTTGAACACGTGCTAAACTGCAAATTCTCAATATACAAACCTGCTGTGAATGAAATAACGGTTATATATGTTTGCATAGAGAGACTTAGGTATCATAAAATAAATATTAATATGTTTGTTAAAATAACATTTTAGAATTTACTTTTCGGACACTTGCAAACTAAATAATTTAGCGTGTAAATAAAGTTATACAAGGAATAACCCAAAAACCCAAGTTCTATTTACAATTCAACAGAACCTTTGAGTTACGTTAAACATGTCCAGTGGTCACACAGACCCGCACAAAACCCTTACAACAACGTTCATTCTAATTTAACTTTCAACGCTCATTATGGGTCTGATTGATCCTATACTAGGAAACCAGATATATAGTAGTTTCTTTTCATGTGCTAGACTACCTTTCTTCAGTTGACACGGGATTTTAAACTTAGCATGTATTAAAATAAGGTTCGTTTTACAGGAGTACAACAGTTCAACACTTACGTGACACTCAAACTACAGAATGTCAAGTCCACGACGGTGACAGTTAAGGGCCCGACTCCATGTTGGGAACAAGACTTCCTATTGTGGGTATTTTTAAACTTTTTTGAATTTTTTTTATGCATGCAATAAAATGTGTTATTTCTTTGGGCTAAGGCTTAAAGTTGTGTGAAGTGTGCTTACTTGTGTTTATAGTTTTTTTTTTATGAAGCATGTTTAATTAGTCAGTATTTTGGATTCCTTTGTTCTGAAACTAGTATTTAAGCAAGTCTGGTAATATAATTACATTCTCAGACTTATTGAATTTAGGAGCTGGTTTTATAATTATGTAAGTAAGTATAATCCGCGCGCAATCAGAATGGTATGGAACTTTGTCAAAGTTAAGAAAATTACAGTTTTTCTTTAAGTAGCGTCAGCAAAAATGTTCTGAATATTGATAATAAATTAGTAATTTCTACGATCTATCATATAAAGTAATTTATATAAAAAATAAAAATAAAAAACGACTGCCTCGATTTTTATGTTGTTTTCACCAATGGATAGTGTGGTTCTCGAGGAAGGTTTTAGTATATAATTTGTCAAACCGGCAAAGCCGCGGGAATCAGCTAGTTAAAATTAAATATCTATGTTACCCAAACTTCGTCCATTTTTAAGTTTTCGTATAAGAAAAGCATTACAGCAAGCAAATCAAAAGCACTGACTCAACACTTCAGTGTAAAATAATTTCCCAAACAAATGACCGTCCATCTTATTCTTTAAAACAATACACTTTACACATAGGTGCAGGTATTATTAATTTATTTAACCCTACAAATGCCGAGGGATGAACAATCTGTAAGCGAGACAATAGCTTCGCAACGGGACGTCGTTCTCACTGACGTAGGTCGCAAATGCCTACTTGTCATTCCTAACCGCGTCCTAGGGTTGTATCGAATCCGAAAGTCTAGGATTTTATGACTTTGCCTCTGTGTAGGTCGTATAGGTTTATGTGCATACATTTATGTATGTAGCCGTAAATGGTTCGAACACTAGATGGGTCAAATTGTGTGCACTTTTGTGTAAAAAATGATTAGTTTTGACGCGCATCATCGGTACGTCATTCTATTTGTAATTGGCTGTCCTGATTGGATCCATCAAATCTAACAATGAAATCCAATTTGGTATTAAAAATGTAAGCTCCCCGATATATTTATTTATAGAACGCCAATATTCCAATCGTTGAATCGTAAATAGTTGGCCTAATATTTGAGAGGTCGCTTTGGACCTGTCTAAATATTAACTCTGTTATACAGGCGAATAGCAGGCTTGTATGGGAGCTTCGTACAGCTAATAAATTTAAAATCTTGGAATTTTAGATGTTGGGACGTACAAGCTGTAACCAGTTTTATTTTTTGCGATTATGTACTAGTGTACCAACGTAGGTTGTAAAAGACATTATCATTGTTATGATGATAAAATAAATGTTCTAGATTGCTTGTCGCTATCTTTGTTGTGTTTTACTTACCATTACCTAAGTAGGTAGATTGAGATGAGGATCGTACCTACTTACGGCTGAAACCAATATCCTATCTATCACATACTGGAGATAGAAAAACAAATGAAACAACAGAAAACCTATACAATTTTCATATTGTTTCATTTGTTTTGCTATCTCCAGTATGCCAAATCTGGTGATAGTTAGGTTATTGGGTTCGGCCGTTAGTGGGGTGCATTAGGAGATACCTATTGCCTAGCAGCGGACGTTTGATAATAATGAAATTCTGACACTAGACATATTTTCTATACCGGTCAATAAATTATTGCCAGAACAACAACAAAATATTGATGAATTCATTCCAACATTACCTAGATCGTTATTATTATGATTTATGCAGCAATTATGGGTTTATAGGTTTTTAATTATTTTAAATCTATTTCTAAATTATTAATTCTCATTTCGATGTTTGTGATATTTTACGTATGGCATCTTCGAAAAACATAACTGCGTTTAGTTTACTGTGTTGTTTGGTATAATAATTGTTTTTTTATTTTATTGATAGTATTAATCAATCCGATGTTCTAAAAATAGTACACTTACATGCAAATAAATGGCCGAGTTGCCTTAATAAGTGGCACAAATTCTATCACCAAACAACCGATTGCTGTACGAATTTTGCCGTTTGCCTGTGGTAGCCATTGGACAATAATTTTAATGGTCTATTCTTAGCAGAGATTGACTACAGTTAAGTGCGAGACAGTTAAAATAAGTGGAAAGTCATGATTGTCAATTCAAATTCAAAGTGATTTAAGTCGCAATCAATTTTGTTTGACAGTCGATATCAAAATGTAGGATAATTAGAGATGCTTTTGACAGGTTGTAACTGCGATACGGGAATTCCTCAAAATACAAGAATTGCCCCTCTGTTCTTATCCCATAAAGGTCGGTAGAGCACGTTTTTTCTTCTATTCTTCCTTTAATCTTTAATTTCATACACGATTTATCCATATTCTCGACAGTACACGTACAGTCTTCTAAACGATTCCGGTGAAAAATTTTCAGAGCGTTTAAACCAGTACTAAACTCCTCAACAAAAGGAGGAAGTACTTAAACCCTTAAAATCAACAGTCCAATTTGATTAAGAGATTTCATTTCGCTTCATTAACGTGGTACGTTTACTCGTAGTCCAAAAATACCAAAGACTTTGGTCTCTGGTCTTGGGTCATTAATCTCAATTGTGCCTTACAGCTGGTGTTGCATAGTAAACAGATGATAGATCTCGTTTGGTATTCCTTGCCTGGTATACAGTGTTACTCATTTTGCGATCTGTGATGGGTTTGTTTTATTAGGACAAGAGTGTAATAAAAGGTTTCCTTGTAGAGAAAGAAGTGAAGGTGCTAATAAAGTAAATAGTTTAGTCTTAGAGCATACACAAGACTTCTTGTAGAACTTCAAAAGAAATGCGAGACTTCAGGATAGAGTCAAGTGTAAAATAAAGAAGATACGATCACTTTTCAAGGTGCGTTTGACAAACTAAGAAGTCCATCTCAGAAGAGATGAAACTTAATCCTAAATAATTTGTTCATGTTCAATTATGCTGTCGATCATTACCCACAGCCTGATTTTGCTCACTTCTGGATAGGCCTCTTCTTTTTGACCAACATCAAACAGAATACGAGAGGGCCAGTTCTACTATTTTTAAAACAACGTTCGCATTCGCATCTCAGTCAGAATCTGTCCAAACAGCCTCCATTTACATACTCTTGGCAGCAAAAATGTCATTTGCCTGTCCCAACCGAAATTGAACCACATTTTATTAATTCTATGAACATAAATAACATTAAAAAATAAGCCTAAAAACTCTAACCATCCAATTTTGGGATACAAGCAGGAAATCCCTAGCTTGCCAACCCTGTCACTGGCGACTACAATTTGTATTATATTAGCATTTCAAGCCCCACTGTCGCTTGTTCATTGCAGAGCGTTGAGCGCTGTAAAGTCACAATATGCGACTATACGTCATTATGCTGTGACATTTGATGGCGACAAAGGCTTCGTCGAGGGTGGAAATGGATTACATTTAGTATGGTTTGTCTATTTTTAGAAGGTTGTAGCCAATTATAGATTTTTATGGAGACGTCGATTAGATGAGCTAATGATTTAATAAGAGAGATTACTTATTTAAGAGAGCTAAAAAACAATAACGAATAACCGATTCAAGAAGACAGAAACAAAAAATATAGTTCATAGTATTGCATTGGTTCGTGGTTTGTTTCATTGCATAGCGTTGAGTGTATAGGTATATACAATATTCGACTGTACGTCATTGTGTCGTGACGTCAGATGGTGACACAAGACAAAATAGATTGCATTTAGTTTTATTTGTATCTATTTTTAGAAAGCTGTAGACCATTTTAGATTTTACGGACACATCGATTTATTTATTTGAGAGTTGGGTGGTGAGTGGGTACAGACAGCAACGAACATTTGATCACTGAATACAAAGAATTAGAATTCGATTAAGTTCTTATATCACATTTTTTATTTTATTTTTATTCTTTAAATTTTAGGGACTTTTATAACGCACAGCGTATGTCAGTCCCATCGTAACCTAATACAAGATACACACATCAAAACAATAAAATCAATGTATCAGGGCTATAAAATCGAACAACTTTCTCGCATCTTCAGTGCTCGGCTTATTTAATATTTGGTGGAATGTACCTATATCGTTCTTGTTCAACTTCAAAGCCCTGAACAACTTACTTCTATCAACCTCATAGCGAACACATTCCCACATTTTCCTATAAATATTGTATGAAAGTGGTATATATGTACCACACGTAAAAAAAGTTTGGAGTATGAATATGAATGTTTAGGGGAAGAAGAGGACTAAGGCAACATTGAATGGATTGTGTGTAGGATTCCTAGAAGATATGTGTACTGAGATAACGATAAATCGAGATCTATGAATAGAAGGGGAACACAATTATGCTGAGTCGACTGTAAATAAATTTGGAAAAGGCAGGAGGACGATATCGATGAAAATATCGTTTTAATTTTTCTAATATCTAATTAAAGAAGTGCATAAAAAGTTTTTCAAAAACCAACCCCCATTTCAATGTGAAGTTAAGCTTTGTTTCCAAACACACTCACGTCAGAAGCTATCTAAAGAAAGAGATAGCATCAACACCATATTTCTTGCCTTGACTTATAGCCGACTGAAGAAGGTACGTTGATGGCGCGATAGTAATCTAGTGACCATTACTTTGCACCTCACTGTGATTAAAGTACAGTGAAAGACATTCAACAGGTTATACTTAACATTTTCTTAATGGAATTCTGATGGTATCAGTTGTAACAGAAAGCAGTTAGTTTTGTTTGTTTAGCACTTGCTTGATTACACAGGACACTAAAGCTCCATTTACACGATGCAATTTACTTGCTAGTGGCATACCTACAGCAGAATTGAATGAACTACTTGACTGAACAACTTAATTGTTGTAAGCTTGTCTATATATCTATTAAATGCACCAGTAGAATTTTAAATCGTAGGCGGATTAACCTTATGGTAGCTATGCCTGTGAATTAAGTGTTTAACTTCATTTGGAACAGGTGATAACATAAAATTGAATCATCATTTTTTGTGCTTTGCAATCATTATCCTTACATGTTGGGCGAAAGCATACCAAGCAGCCTTGCCTTCGTTATTATGGTAGGCGCCAGATAAATGTGCAATAGCGGTCCTTGACCCAATTGCATTTATTGACTTTCTTAAAGAAAGAAAGAAGAAGAAAGAAAGAAAGAAATTATTTGCGGACAATATGACGCATATCAAAAGTACACAAAAAAATTACAATTATATCTATGAAAGATGTCCTGAATTGACTTCTATCGTGATCCTTTACGTTCTCTAGTAATGTAAAACGGTTAATATTGTATTGTTCTGTGTCAATTTGGTTGAACCATTTAATTTTGGATTCGTTTTTAATTTTTCTTATTTTCACCTCTTCTCAAATCAAAATAAGAGGTTTGACAGTGCCACAAATTAACACACAATGTTACATAAAGGTGCATGCTTTCCTTTCCAACCACACAACAAAATCCACAGGAAATAACTAGTTTACAATAAAACCATTCCATAAATAAGTCAGTGGCAGTATGTCGTTTACGAGATGAGTTTTTGCGTCCCCTTAACCATTTATAATAGAGAATTTTGATGGAAAAAATCGAAAAATAAGGCTCGAGGTTTAGTCAAGATGAATGAAGAGTGTTGCCCTAAAAAGATGACGTACGTCAAAGGCAGACTTAGGGTTGCCATTGTACGTCTAAATATAGACCTTAAGGTACTTTATTTAATAAGGATAGTAATGCTTTCAGGAGTAATGTGAGTGTAGATAATGGAGACTGTGTTGTATTGTCCTATGTATCATTATGAGTGGTTGAATAGATCAAAGCTTGTGGCTCTATAGTAAGAGACGCGTGGGTCGATCTGTAGATGGGTGATCATCTGCCAGGGTAACGGAATTTGTTCGAAAGAGTCACCGCGACCCTGGAACACAAAGGGCATTAAGAAAAACACGGATGGGTTTTAGTCAGTAAGAGTCTGACCCTCCTTTCTGCTTCACCCAGGGCGGGAGGAGTCATTTGATGACTCCCCATGCTTAAAAGAAAAAAGTAGGGTGACCTTTTATCATACCAAGATTCCTCTGTGCGTCGAATAGCACAGAGAGAAATAAAGGCGTGATTATAAATATGTTGTTTTATGCGTAATCTTTTGACAGCAATACGAGTACCATTTCTATTGTTTGTTCAGTGTTTGTTTATTATTTTTCATTTGTTTTGTTTCATTAGAAGAATATTACTACAATTGATTTTTTTCTTTTCTACGATTGATTTGAGCTTTCGGTATTGACAGCTTTTGGGTTTGCCACTGCGCCGCTTAGAGTGCTTATTGTGGTAAATGAGAGCAAAATATTTCTTTAATAGTAATCGGAGCTTAAAATTTTGCAAGCAGAAATTAAGTTTTTTCTGCATAAATTTATGTTAGACCTTAGATGCCTTTAAATTAACTGTAGGTACTTTATAATTAGTTCGATAAAAACGGCTGATGTGAATGTAACTTTTTGAGACAAAAATATTTTGGGAAAACTACGTCACTTTTGTTTTTCGCGAATTGATTGGCCGAGTTGGGGGCCTAAAAAGGCCAGTTTTTAAATCAAAGATTTTATTTAGGTAGGCCAGATTTCTCAACTTAGACCTATGCCAGAGTCAGATACCCGTGCAATACGGCCATTGACCCACATAAATTTTATTGACTTTCATATCCAAAACAGAAATAATGACATAAAGCTGTCCTAGGGAGCAATAAATGCACTTTAGGAGAATCATAATATAACCACACAAAAATCTGACACATTTCATTTTCATCTTTATCTCTAACGTATTAGGTTTAAGGTTGATTGGGAAAGGCGAACGGCAAAATTCGTACAGCAAAACTTTTTTTGTTGTTTGGTTATAGAATTTGTACCACTTATTAAGGCAACTCAGCCATTTATTTTCATGTAAGTAAACAACTTCTAGAACATGGGATTAATTAATACTATAAATAAAAAAAATTCAATAATTATACCAAACAAAACAGTAAACTAAACGCAGATGTTTTTCGAAGTGTCCATAAGATCTTCATTATTATCAAACTGTTTCTGTCCGTTGCTAGGCAATAGGTAGATCTCCTAATTCAGCCCTCCCTCTCTCTGAGTAGGTACGATCCTCATCTCAATCTACCTACTTAATAGTAAGTAAAACACAACAAAGATGACGACAAGGAATCTAGAACATTGTTTTATCATCATAACAATGTTAATGTACCTACCTGTAATTACAACCTACATTTCTACACTAGTACAAATAACCTCAAAAAATAAAACTGGGTAGAGCTTTTATGTCCCAAGTTCTAAAAATCTAAGATTTTTAATAGGGCTTTTCTATCTTATGAACTACCTATTAAAACAAACATGAACCCAAAACTCGAAAATTTACTAGCTGTACGAAACTCCCATACAAGCCTGCCGTTCGCCTGGGACAGCTACGGGTAACGTATTGTGTTTTCTAATTCTGCTAGTGGCCTTTTTAGACCACCTGTTCGTAGTACGACGTGTATTTCTATGTATTAGTGATATGTTTCACGTATTTGTGACCATAGTTTGCCAGTTAAGCTTGAGAAGCTTAAGAAGTCTTCATAGTACGTGTGAATAATTAATAATAAACACCCATACCTCAACCAAACAAATCGTCAATTCACACTACGCGGATAACGAGCTCAATCAAATATAATACCTACAGGATGTAGGATGTTTATATCAACATCACGCGCAGTACCGATCGATAATACGAGCACTAGATTTTTATCAAATGTGAGGTTATTAAATACGATAAGTCTGCGCGACGTAGGTAGTACGTAGGTACTGCTATCGGAAGCCAACAAGTGGGTATCTCGAAAACATCCTTTTTTTTTGCTTCGTTTAATGCTTTCGAAAAGCTTGAAATTTTTTGGAACATTGAAACAAACTCACATTTGATACCTTTATTGTAACAGAAAAAGTCTGTTTATTGCATATCATACGGAGACAGTTTAGTAAGCAAGGAGCAGGGAAGGTAAGCATTATACAATACAAACACATTTTTTTATTGACACAAACAAATAAAATGTTATGTTATACATTTCCATTTGAAACCCTGACTCCTGTGCTAGATGAGACTTGTGTTATAGGAACCAAATTATGGCTAAGCTATTACTTGATCGTAATGAAACATAACATGCTAGAATTTGGAGAAGAACTGAATAATTTGTTACAGGTTCTATCAACATATCACGCGGGTGAAACACGGGGAGGAGCTAATTTTAAATACATGATTCCATCAGGCGAAGCACCGATCAATTTAAAAAGCTACGTTATAAATGTATCCCATCTATCTCTGAATGAAAACTTATAAAAACTGATAAGGGATTGAGCGTAACAAACAAACAAGCGCACTTTAGCATTGATAATATTAGTAAGATTGAGGGTGACACGGTTTAAAAAAATGTTTTCTCGAAACTCACTTTATTGAGTTGTCACCTTTTAGCATCCGAGGACAACAAAGGTAACCAATTTTGCAAATGAGTATTTAGCTGAAGCATTACCTATTGAGAATCGATTTTGTTTTTAGTGCGTATAATAAACCTTAGGCTTTTAAATCGTAAATTCCAACAATGTGCTGATAGGTTGTGAGAATCAAATGAAGTGGTGATTTCAATGTTGCTTTCTACCTTTAATAGAAAATAAATGATCTGTAACATTTATACGAGATTTTCAGCGCTTATTTTGCATCAGTAGAACTGAATAATTTGTGACAGGAATTATCAAAACAAACTCGTATTTCACCACCAAATATTACGCGACCCCGATTTACGACTCTAGCCGAATCGAACACGAAGAAAAAGTGGCAATATCGGGCAACAACCATTACGTCATCACTACGTAGTTTGGTACATCTCGTTTGTGGCCTTGTCGATTGACGAGGTCACGAGTGCAGACTGACCGAGGTCCACGTCCAATAAACGTCCAATTTCATCCCGTACGTCTCTCAGACGTCTGTCGTATCCTTAGACAGTTGGACGTCCGACTCTCATTTTGATAAAGGACTTATAATACAGGAGTCTTGAGATTCAGTACTCGTTTCAAGCTAAGCCTGCCTGAAATGCTTTCTGAAATGATGCGAGATGTCAGACATTTATCTCAGGACTTTGCACTGATTGAGCGGATAGCTCTTGAATTATTTTATCAGTCATGATTTTGAAGATTAAATAAATTCTTCGTATCAAATGACAAGATACTCATTTGTTAAATATGATTTTTATATTCTAATAATGTATACTTATAAAAAGTTCAAATAACATTGTATAAAATATATTTTTAGTGCCTTTTTAACACAAATAAAACAAAAAAATAAAAGGTTGTATTAAAATCAACTTAAAATACTCAACTCTAAAGTCGAGATGGCGGTATGGATTGAAATTATCTAGAATTAAAAATATAATGGAATGGAGATGTTGACTAAAAATCTAACTAAACCTGAGTTTAATTAAACATAACTTTCAAAAAATATTGGTCACATTTTTTTATCTTTTTTCACGTAAACAAAACATGAAGACAATACAGTGTTGAAAACTCGCTAGACGTCATTTTCCGAGACATTATTTTCGGACAGTGACGTCATAAGCCCCCACTGATCTTTGATGCATTTTACTTTCGTCAATTTCTAAAACAAAAATACGTGTCCATATTTTTCGATAATCTAACTAACTAGAATCATATTTTTTTACCAAGAAAACCTCACAATTCCGGTGTAGTATAATTTTGAAGCGCGAGCACTCAAAGTTATATTATTAAAATATCAGATTATAAGTGAAACTTTAAGTATCATCTAAAATAAATATTAAGAGCAATTGATTATTCTAATGAGCATTCTAATTTCACTAAGAACAAATTTAACTTTAGAAAAAATAACGTTTATTTAGCACAGAGTTTGTTTAATAGAGTGTAAAATTAAACGCCATTTGATTGTTCTGATCTGTTCTGATCGGTGTGCACTTTAGAACTTTATTAAGTGATCAGATTCAATATTAGATTTGCTCACAGCCTTTTCAAAGAAATTTCTAAACGGCTGGTCTACACTTCCCGTGACCCAAGAGCTGGCTTTTACTTTGGGCAGAGATTAAGCATTGCCATTCAACGTGGCAATGCCACCAGTCTCTTGGGTACATTACCAGCTAACAGCGTTGAGGATGAATTTTTTGATGCTACATTTTGGTTTGTTGGTGGTTTAGTATATTTGTTTTTTTTTTCTCGGGTCCCTGAAGATTCGGTCCTTTGGTAGGCATACGAGAGGCCGAAACCAACTCGCAGAGGCTCCGTTAGACATTTCAAATGTAATGGGGCACCAACCGGCACTTATCCCTGTATGCACTGTGAAAGTATTCCCAAGGTCCCCGGTTGGAGCAGTACTAGCAGAATATGGAAACAAAAGATGAAACGCTATGGGATTGGGTGGTTTAGTGGACTGATAAAATCGTTTATTATAGAAGAACTATTGGGGGCTGCCTGACCTCTAACAATATGCACGGCTTTTAAATGGCAGTGGGTGACTTGCACACTCAATGAATGGGCCCCCGAAAGCGGTCGCTAGCACAAAGTGACGTAGCGCCAACCTGACAACATGGCCTGAGGTGCTAGAGGAGTGGAAAGGTATACCACGGCTATCAGGACAATCCCGGAAGTGTGGTCAAGATCCCTACCAGCATCTTACTGGATTATATATTCTTCTCTCGAGCACGTTTGCTCTAGCGAATCTCCACTAAGACCGGCCGATTAAGCCAAGAAAGAGGTGGGAGCTTTGTTCCTCGTCAGTGTTCACTCTGGCCAGCCAATAAAGGCAAGCCGGAGATGAGGAACAAGACTTCTCTGGGAGATTAGGTTCGTGGGGTCGCTATAACTGCCCAACAGTTCGCCACAAAACTGCCTTGCGGATTGTAGGTATCTCTCTTTGTTTGGCCCCTCACCCTAGGTATGACCTAAGGTCCATCGGAACGCGTAAGCCCCACTACGACGTCAACGTAGATATAATGCGGTAGGTTTTATTATATCGTTTATTCATTTGCATATACATAAAATTTACATTATTAAATATATCTTTAAAAAAAACATTAGAAAAAACATTTAAAAATAAAAAAAATAGTAGCGCGCCGGTGTCGGGAGCAGGGTCCAAGCCTCCGATGGTTAGGGCTCCAGAGAAAGGAACCGCCTCACAATACGAGCCGTATCGAGGAGTAAGTACTGCCTTCTGTATCAGGCCCTTTACCCAACTCCGTAACGCCAGCTTTGACAGGTGGTCGTCGAAGCTTTTGGCCAACAGGCCATTGGCCGTAACGACAATCGGCACAATGACTGCCGAAATTGTTAATTTATTTACCATATTATATTTTCTTGTCTCTTTCCTCTAAGATTATTATGGTAATAAACATAAACATTTGTTATCTTTAGCAAAAATACATTCGTAATCAATAAATTAAATGAAAAATTCGAGAGAAACGGTTACAAGTTGTGCATAGTCCTCATGACATTTAAAATCAGTCATTTCAAAACAAAATAAAAAACGATGGTAAGTGACAGATAAATGTACAATTACATTGAGTTAATTTGCTGATTGATTGAAATAAATATATGTATTTGTTTACTTTTAAAACAGAAGTGCTACCTTATTCCACTATAAATATAATTAATTTGGTTTTATCTGCACACAAGCAAATTCAAAGTTAGCTGGCTTGAAGTGTTCGCCCTGTATTCTTGAATATAGGCCATTAATTCTATAATCTATACTAATATCTATACTAATATTATAAAGAGGTAAAATTTGTTTGTAAGTTTGTATGTTTGTAAGTTTGTATGTAGGGGGTAATATCAGGAACTACTGGTCAGATTTGAAAACCTCTTTCAGTGTTAGATAGCCCATTTATCTAGGAAAGTTATAGGCTATATATCATCACGCTGAGACAAATAGGAGCGGAGCATTAATGGAAAATGTGACGCAGACGAAGTTGCGCGGGTCAGCTAGCGGGGTATAAAGTCGTTTTTGTCCGGGCTCAATGGGTGCAATTAGGGACGGAGTAAAGGTGACTCCGGGCCAAAATACGAAGCTTTCGCCTATACGGATTAATGGTGATTTTAGTAAGTTTCGCGAGCTTATTCGTTTTTACATATTTTCTTGTTTGTTGACTAATTTATGTGAGGTTTTTGCTGATAGCACATTTTTTCCGAGGTCCGCAATGACTAGCGGGGTAATTAAATGAGATGAGAAATTAAAAAAATACATGTAGTATTTTTTCATTTTTCATTTTGCAGATCCGCTGGGAGAAATTTCATTGGACATACTCGTAAAGTTATTTTTAATGTAGCTCCGTCAGTGCATAAATAATAAAATAAATAAATGTGTCTGTGATAGTTATCAATTCACAAATACCAACTGATGTTTGCGACTTCGCCCGTTTGACAAATTGTATAGTAAAATCTTCCTCGAGGACAACTCTGTCCATTGGTGAAAACAGCATGAAAATCGGTGCTTTAGTTTTTTAGTTTATCGCGATCAGACACACAAACGCGACGGAGGTCTTTGTTTTACAATATGTAGTGTTAGTGACTACTGGATGAGCAAATGGATATGAGAGTCAAGAAAATTCTTCCAACTACTGCAAAACACTTGATTCGATCGCTATTTTTATCTTGATATGTCTTCTTGCAAAGAGGAAAGACGGTTGACGTTGAGAATGCCTCGTTGCATTAAGTCACCCCATGTACAACTAATAATAATAATAACTATTGAGGCAGTTTTGTGGCGAACTGTTGGGCATTAGCGACCCCACGAACCTTATCTCCCGGGAGAAGTCTTGTTCCTCATATCCGGCTTGCCTTTATTGGCTGGCCAGAGTGAAAACTGATGAGGAACAGAGCTCCCACCTCTTTCTTGCCTTAATTGGCCGGTCTGAGTGGAGATTCGCTAGAGCACACGTGCTCGGGAGAAGGATGTATAATCCAGTAAGGTGCTGGTAGGGATCTTGACCGCACTTCCGGAATTGTCCTGATAGCCGTGGTATACCTCTCCACTTCTCTAGCACCTCAGGCTATGTTGCCTCCTTGGCGCTACGTCACTTTGTGCTAGCGACCGTTTTCGGGGGCCAATTCATTGAGTGTGCAAGTCACCCCCTGCCATTTAAAAGCCGTGTATATTGTTAGTGGTCAGGCAGGAGCCAATAGTTATTCTATAATACGATTACCAGTCCACTAAACCACCCAAACCCATAGCGTTTCATTTTGTTTCCATAATTATTCTGCAATAGTACTGCTCCAACCGGGGATTGTACTTGGGAATACTTTCAGTGCATACAGGGATAATCGCCGGTTGGTGCCCCATTACATTTGAAATGTCTAACGGGGCCTCTGCGAGCTGGTTTTGGCCCCTCGTACGCCTACCAAAGGACCGGGTCTCCAGGGACCCGAGAAAGTAAAAATAAAAAATAACTATTGCATAAATAAGAAAGTTTGAAACCAACATTATTAGACATAACAAAATTACTAAAGTTTCTCCGCTGCACCTGGAATTAGGTGGTATTCATTTTCAATTATAAACTCTAGTCCAAAGGTAAGGCGGAGTTTATATGTGCTGATCAAGTTTCCTGCAAAAAGCAGGATTCACAGAAGGTTCAAACTTTCCTCACGTGTGCACTACACCAACATAAATATTTTATTCTACATGAACTTTATGCCGGACGTTTTAGATATAAAATTTCAAGACAGTTTGCAGAATGGATTGGAATGCAAATGTTGCGAAAATATACTGTGAAAAGAATCCAGACACATACGTTATGAGGGGTTGAGGAATTATTTTGTGAAAAATGGAGGCGCAAGGATATTGTGCCTTGTGTAAAAGTATGCATGAAGAGTTTTAAAAGTCTAAAGCGATTTTCTCTTGTAGTTTTTATTTAAAAGTTTAGGATTTTGTAAACAAATGATGAAAGTATTCTCTGTTTGAATATTTACTAGGTCTTGCCCGCTACCATATACCAAAAAAATAGAAAATAGCCCACGACCTATTTTTAGACCTGACAAATATACACAAAAAACTTTATAAAACCGGTCAAGCTGTTTCGAAAGAGTTTGATAACAAACATGGTGACACGACATTTTTATGTATTAGAAGATATTGTTCTGACAAAATAATTAAAAGATAATTAATTGCACATTTATTGGTAGAAGAGCCAAACTACTGCTTACTTCATACATCAGGATAATTTGATGAGATAGACACAATATGTATATATGTCACCGGGAAATAGCAAACTCCGTAAGATTTTAAAATATCGCATGTAATTGTAAACTTTTATAGTGATTTATTGGAAACTATTGATTTTGGATGGGATTTGTTTTATACAATACGATTTTTTCATAATATATCGAGAAATAATAATAGAATCGAGATATATTACAATCTTACGGAGTCCGACTGCATAAAATTAAAAGGAAAAAACAAGTTAAAATTGAAATTTCCTTAAATTACACTCAGTCGGAGGCAATGTTTTGTTGACCAAAGATACAAACATTATAACATTGCCTCCGACTGCGTGTAATGTAAGGAAATTTCAATTTTAACTTGTTTTTTCCTTTTAATTTTAAGCAGTAGGGTTTTGTGTTTTAATTTAACTAAATAAAATAAGGAGGTCATTACCTGTGACTCTGCCTCACAGCATAATTTATGATTGTGCATTAGTTAAAAGGGTCGCCAAGATAAGGTTGGGTCACTGGCGGGCAGAATAATTAAAATAGCGAAAAATACAGGTTGGAACAGCTGGATGCCTAGAAACAATAAAATACTCTGTGTACCTACGTTTCTGTTAGACAATAGAAGCAAAAAGTTTAAAATTGTATTGTGAAAAATTGTGATAATAAAAATTTATGGTCTATTGTTCGTAGTCGATTTCGTTTTCATAAAAAAAACAGTATTTGTTTCACCTGCATTCGTTGAGAGGATGAGTCACACGTCACACAATATATTGGTCCAATTCGTGAAACAAGTTCAATTTTTATACATGCATAACAAATGTAGTTTGGTAACTTTTTCAATGGTTTGATTAAAAAAGCTTACGTGGGGAAAGCTATTCAGCATAATAAGACAACTAAAACGGATGTCCTTTTGAACAATTTCTTAAAATACAGCAAATGTTCCAATTTTGCCTATCCTTTCCAAATGAGATGATTTAAGTATACTTGTACTTATACTTTTTTAGAGATACTTTGAATCTAGCGCCAGTATTTCAAGTATCGACTTTAGCATAGTGTATTTTAAGTGTAAAGCGAGTGAGTGTGTGAATTAATGCAGCCTTTCGACTCTGTAATCATGTTAAAGTGAAGGCTCGGGTGGAGTGATCACAAAGTGAGCTGTCATTCCATCTTGATAACGTGGATTGACAGCTCACTTCGTGATCACTTCATCGAATCGTTCAAAGACTCAAACATTTTTTTCAAATAAACCATTTACAGACACTTTTGAATTGTCAAGGTCGGTCGGTCCAAAAAGTTTAAGTTATTTGCACGTTCCAAAGCGTAGATCTCTATGGAGTAGAACGTGCAAGAAACTCCACGAACACTTTTAAAGAAATAATAAATTGTTACAAAGTTTTGTTGACATAGTGTTGAAATTATACATACATGTGAGAACAATGTGACGAGCATGATAAAAACGCCCGGAATAAAAAAGGAACAATTCAAAGAAAAATTAAAATAAACCATGGCAGCTGAGAAATGACCAGAGCTAACTGACGGCGCCATGACATGCGCCAGGCCCATTCGTCTCAACCATTTTGAACGGAGCCAAATAATTTAACGCATACATCAGCTAGGCTTCTAATTAACAGCAATGGATCAGTGTGTGAGTTAAATTGAATATAAAAGTTTTTCAGTTTACAGAATCGCACTGAAGTACGAGTACAATCAATGTGAGTTACGGTAAGAATTAGAGGAACTGCTATTTCATTTTAAAACCTCTAAAAGTTAGCGAGTACAAAGAACTACGTTTCAAAGTTTTCTCGGCAATTTGAAAAAGCTCGGTGTATAGTTAATGTAATAGACCTCATTTCGATAACTACTTTACTTTGTTAGTTTTCGAGAAATAAGAGAAAATTGAGTGGTAATTTATGTTTGGCTAGTTAACAGTAATATACATAAATGATAAGGTTTTATCCATTTATGTGTATGAATCATTTGGGAACATTTGGTACAGTAAAATAGTTTTTGTTATTTTGTTAGTTCGTAATTTACTCACTCAGGGTGTCTTTTTGTTCGTTGCTAATATTTTTGGGCCATTTCAAATTATGGCCAGATTTTGAAGTTTAGTGGTATCAATTTTTACTTTAAAAGCTGCATTTTTGTTTTGGATAATTTTTGACGTGACTTGATTTTTTCGAAAGCTCCTTAACAGTTTGTAAAATCACAGGTTTTTTATTTCAAAAAATATATTCGTGTAGGTAACGTAAGTCTCATTTTGGTGATCCAAATGAGATTTGTAAAAAAAGTTCTAATTTTCAAAATAATAATTGTAATGAATATTGAATAGCCTGGGATTTATTATTTATATTCAGCGGGAGAAATATAAACGATTTCACGCGAACTTATTTAAAATCTCACAAAGAAAATCAAGTGTCAAAATGCGTTATCAAAAGGAGCTCAAAAGCAACACTAGCACAAATCTCCTGAGATAAAAATACATGAAATAACAAGTTCCACAATAAACTATATTTCTCCTGTCAGTTGTTTCTTTGGCGAGTTCACAGCAAGAATGAAAAGTATAAAATTTTATTTGCTACGAGAACAAAGGATGCTCTTTATAAGGTAAACGAATTAACTGCTTAAAGACAGAACACAGTAAACGTGCCTTTATGTAATGTTTTAGTTGAAATGTTGTTTTCTTGAAGGGATTACCTTGTAGACAGGCAATTTATGGTATTACTTTAATACGAATTTATTAGTATTAATTTCTTGTTCTTATTTTAGAATAGGGAATATGCATGCGATTTTTTCATTTGCAAAATAAAATATTTATTAAATCATCATGAAATTATGTTTTAAACACCTTCATCATGTATTAAGTTTTAAAGCTACAAAGACTTCAGTTAGAAAGAGAAGTTACACGACGACTATACAGCTGCCATAGAAAACAGCGTTTTTGCGAGAGGGACAGATATATTTGTTTAAAATAATTGTATCTCGTTCGTTTTTCGAACAATTTAGATTCTAATTTCAAAGTTAGTATTATATTTTCCAATACTTTTAGATAAACTCTCCATATCATAAATACTTTTTTCATGCATATTCCCTATTATCAACTGCCAGCTAGCGCGACGTCGTCTGTGTAGAATAAATACTCGGGGTAATTCTCCCAATGTTCAATCAATCCCATCATAATTTGATTAGTGACTTACTTAGGCGTGTAAACGGTACAAATGGTAATATTAGCACTGATTACCGTTAACATCACATTAAAAAAGCATACTATCGGCTTTTTCGTTTTAAATACGGAACCGTAGTACGGAAGCTTATCATACAATAGAGATACTGAGTTTTCGCCAGTTAGTAGACAAATCTTCTACTTTCGAGACGATGGCTAACTCCTTTTATATTTATTTACACCCATTATAGGCCTACATTAATTTCAGCCTTTCAATCTCCCAAAGTACAGGTATAGGGGCACTTTGTGCACTTATACGTGTGGCTTATTATTATTTAGTGAACAGCAGGGCGCTGTATTTAAATTGCAGCACACAAATAAAGTTCTATGTGCCAATTCTACTAAGTTTCACATTCGTATATCAATCGCAAACTGTCAAAATGTATGAAAATTAAGGCTTTTTTGACAGTTGTTTAAAAATTAGTAGAATTGGCCTTCTGCTTTGTTTGATATCACTGTGCCTTGTTATATATTCAGGTTAGATGTACATGACTCAGAACTGAAGAATTAAAAACAAAAGCAGTTATTGCTTCAAACATTTGCTTGCAAGAGTAAATCCATTAAACTAAATCAAAAACTTAGAATTGAACCGAGAAAATAAGTAACACTTGCGCGAAGAAAAATATTACCTCATAAAACTTTACTTTTCCTACCTCTAGCATGATGAATATATGTTAAACTTCTTTTCACTGTCATCACTCTGCGCTAAGAAAACAAATTTTAAAGGAAAAAAAACGGGCCAAGTGCGAGTCGGACTCACGAACCGAGGGTTCCGTACAAACCGCGATTTACGATTTATGACGTATTAAAAAACTACTTACTTGATCTTGTTCAAACCAATTTTCGCTGGTAGTTTACATGATCATATACATTCTTAGTTTTATCATTCTCTTATTTTAGAAGTTACAGGGGGGGGGACACATTTTACAACTTTGGAAGGGTCTCTCGCGCAAACTATTCAGTTTAGAAAAAAAAATACATCTGAAACGTCAATATCATTTTTGAAGACCTACCGATAGATACCCCACACTTATGGGTTTGACGAAAAATTTTATTTTAGGTTTCAGTTCTAAGTATGGGAACCCCCAAAATCTATTGTTTTTTTTTTTTTTCGTTTGAAAATCTTAATGCGGTTCACAGAATACATCTACTTACCAAGCTTCAACAGCATAGTTCTTATAGTTTCGGAGAAAAGTGGCTGTGACATACGGACGGACAGACAGACAGACATGACGAATCTATAAGGGTTCCGTTTTTGACATTTGGCTATGGAACCCTAAAAACAGGCTTCTTTAACTAATCTTACTACTATTGTACAACGTGTAACAGAATAAACATAAAACCTTAAAAGGGGTTGTACTCATCATTTTGAACAATTTTTACTGTCAGGCCAACACATGACGAAAAAACTGCCCCATCGGGACATTTCTGTGCGTATAACTTGAGGAAATGTACTGTCGCGTTTTCGAGTTTTTCCTCATAGGAAAAGTTGTTCATGATGAGTACAATGACGCTTTTCAAGGTTTTGCGTTTATTATGTTGTGGTTGCGAAAGTTAACTGTAGACGCGAAAGTCAAGGTGGCTGGATCGACAGATGTTTGGTACTCAATCACAGCAGAACGCCTGAACGGATCTGGATGAAATTTGTCATAGAGATAGGTTATAAGCTATGAGAATATGTTCCTTTGAGATAATTTCCTATGTTCTATGGCGAAGCCGCTGACTGAAGTTCTTATTAGTGTATTTTGGTAATTTTAGTGGAAGAGGGAGCGGTGGTGAATCACGGTAGGCGTGTCTGTGTGGTATAATTAGAAATAGTTTGTTTTTATCATAAAGAAGGTTTAATGGCGGTTTCTGAACGATTTGTTTCGTTCATAGTAGAGCGGTGATGTAAAAGTTGTACTACGATACTGCTCAAAACTGATAACTGTAGTTGTATAATACCCTCAGAAGTTAGTTTGATGTTATAGGCCGCTTGGCATTTACTACAAGAACCATTACTTATGACCGAGATGGAAAGTAGCCCATAACATTCAACGATAGTCACAAAAAATATTTTCATAAACAGTTTCGGACAGGGATATAAGCAATAAGCGGGTCATTTTTCATCAAAACAATAATAAATTATATGAACTCAATAACATTTTATTGGCAACTCTCTGCCAAGTTATAAAGTCTCATGAACATTGTTTTTCAAATCATAAACCGGAATAACAAGAAACTTGGTAGTAGTTGGCAGCATAAAATCCACCCTGTCCATCTTGTAAACTGCAACAATTTTAAACGTCTCTCCCAAAACACATAAATTCCGGTAAACCCGGAAAGTTTTCAATTCTACTTTACTGCATGAAAATAGTACCGGAGCCATGTGATTTGTTTATACCACAGAGCGGGAAAAGCGACTGGCAGCGACTAGAGATGCAATAATAAATAATATTTGTTCAACAACCTGAAAAAATATTTAGGGTCACAACGATATGTGTTGGACTTGTATGTAGAGCTCTCTCTATCATTTGTTCCCAATAATTGCAATTACTCAAAAACAAAAAAACATCATTCGCACTGTAGCTCGATCTACTCGTAGCTCCCCTACACGTTGTGTGCTACCGATGCACAACCCTGGATTCGTCTTTGCCTGATAAATGGAAGCCAATATTGTTACAATGTTTCCTGTTCTCTGAGAAGACAGTGTGAAAGTAAATCAAATTAAGGTTTTAATGGCTCATTTGATGTAGGTACTACATTTAAATACATTCATACTCGAGCTGTTGCTTTGAGCACAAGTTCCAGCTGTCACGTTCATCGTCAGACTCCTCCGGGACTCGCAAAGCACGTGCGAACATTTTGGTGCGAGCTATCATTTGTTTATCTCGAACAGTTGCTACAGTAGTCAAGTCTCCGAAAAATCTTGAAAAGTGGTATCCCGTTATCCAATTACTGAGTTGTAGAGGACAGACAGGCAGTATAATGTACAATATCGTATGCAAGATACTGGTCCTGCATCCAGTTTGACTGGAAATCGACACCAAAATAGTTGGGAAAAGGCAGATTGAATGATCCATTGCTATAATTGACTAATTTCGAGAAGTAGAAGGTGACACTTGTGTCACGTTGGGATTACACAGCTAGCATTGATATCTGCTAATGTGCAATTGCTATTTTCATTGACTATTGCCACTGAGGCATCTCCGTGATCTGTGGTTTATACCACGTTGGCTGGACGAAGCTTTAGTGGAGTTAGCTCTTTTATGTCGTATGATGCTGATTTAATGCACTGTTTACATTCAGTCGTGGTCGCTTTTTGTTTTTTATTTTTTTTGCGGGGGCTGGTACAAGCTAAAGTTTGTCTACTGATTGGTTTTTGTTAGCTTGATTCTAAATTGTATAGTATGCGATAACATGTCTGTCTGTTTATGTTTTTGTCTACATTAGTTAAGACACTAGAAGGCTCCAACAGACAGGTCCAAGACGACATTACGACGACGATGACCTAAGTAGTACTGAAACCGTGTGATTTATTTATATAACTAGCAGGACGACGCTATGCTGTAGTAAACCTATTTTATATCGTACGAAGTTGATGTTCTGGACTGTTTACGTTTAACTGTGGTCGCTTTTTGTTTTTTTTTTGCGCTGTCTGGTACATTTTGCAGACTGTCAACTCATTGGTTTTTGCTAGCTTAATTCTTAGTCGTATAGTTTGCGATACCGCCTGTCTCTTTTTTACGATTGTGTGTTCTAAAAAACAGACAGATAATTGTAAATAATATATGAGTTTGCTATATCGTACGTCTGTTTATGTGTCTGACTACAAGAGTTATGATATTAAAAGACTCCATCACACAGGTCCAAGACGTCAATACGACGACGACCTGAATAATATCGATATATATTTTAATACTAAACTAGCTGTCCCCCGCGGCTTCGCTCCCGTTTAACCATAGTTCCCGTTCCCGTGGGATTTTCCCGTTACCGTGCGATGTTTGGGATAAAATCTATCCTATGTCCGTCTCCTGGTTCTAAGGTACCTCCCTACCAATTTTCAGCTTAATCGATTCTGCCGTTCTTGAGTTATAAATAGTGTAACTAACACGACTTTCTTTTATATAATATATAGATTACTATCCGTAATGACTGCCAAAGATCTTCAAATGACAGCCGCGACCAACGGCGGTGGAGGAAACTCGTTATGGTAAAATGGTCACTTATCTTTCTTTTTGTCTTGTGAAAAAAAAAAAATCTGAAGAACAATAGAATAGAATAGAATAGAATAATTTTATTTCAGACCGGGGTCCATAGGGTTAGTAACAATTTTTACTAAAATTCTATTGTTAGTAGGTAACAGACACATAAAATATACAATTAAATTTCGGTGTGGAGCCGCATCCACCTCCGCAACATCGGGGAATCCCACCGATCTGCGAATACACTGAGAATACTGTTGGTGCTGCCGCGAACACGAGACATCAGGGATGCACATCTTTTTCTAATAATCGCGGCAAAACCATCAATATTATTATCTGAAAACATCCCTGACGCACTACACCGCCACGGCAGCCGCAGCAGCACTCTCAGTGCATTATTATATTGAACGCGTAGGTCGCTGTATGTCCGCTACAATATTGGCAGGCGTTGTTTAATCTCGAAGATCGACCCGTGCGGCTGTTATTATTTAGCCACCAGCTCCTAATTTCGGAAGATATTTCTCATTTATTTTTTGACACCTACATCAGTAATTTAGTGCAAGATCGTATGAATGGTCAAAACTTAATGCACTGGTAAAGAAAACTTTACTTTGGCGGACTATAAATTATTGAATGAATGAGTGAATGTCATGTACAGTGTCTACCAATGTCGAATTAATAATAATGATAAAATGTTTGTCCAACAGTGAAATCAATGACATCAACCTGGGTCTCCTAGTGGAAGTGTGGAACAAAGGCGTCATCTGGGACAAAGCGCTGGGCTACCACTACCTGCCTCTCGCTTCCGTCGCTTATAACGAGGTAAGATAGAAAGATAAAATATACTCAGTAGATTATGGAGCGTGAAATTATTATAAGTTGCAGTGGCAGCGGGAAACTGAAGGAATTATTGTTGAATAACGATTCGCCTGAGCTTCCTGTTTCTTTTTTACTTTTATACTGATATGAAAACTAGATTCTGCTTGTCAAGTTGGTCACATAAAACTCCCGGTATTAAAAGTATCCGACGAGTATGTCATATTTTTGTGTATTGTCTACTCAAGGGGCAAGTATCATCTAAATCCGGTCGGCCATTGAAATGCTTTTTTTTTTTTTGGTAAACAACTGGGATACAGACAGAGTTAGTTTAAAATATTTTTATTTGGTTTCATAATCTTTTAGTTGCATTTAATATGAGTATATGTATGTGTCAAAGGCTGTTTTTATCCTGAAATAAAAACCTACAGTTTCAGTGGGTTTTGCCAAGGGGTCAAAGCTAGTTAGTTGTAAAATATGTTATGCACTTGAAATTTCGAGATCATATCGATTTTAAATTACACGTTTCATTGCAATGTTGCAAACATGTTTTTCTCTTACAAAACGGGAGCGATGTTTACGAAAATGGTGCCCATCAGCGTAATCCTGCCAGCAAAACAAATTCCTATCACCAAGTACGGTGATCAAGGCAATTTTCGCTTAAACTGTTCCTCATACCGATTATTAGGTTTGTGTTCACTGTTCAGCATTGAAAGTTTACGGGCTGTAAAATTGAGTGCAAGTAGTTTATACTCCTACATAAGTTACTGAAGTAAACTAACTGAGTTAGGAACATTAGATACATGCTAGTATATTGGTTGTAAACAAGAAACCTATCAGTGTTTATGCTCATGCTCTAATAAAAATGGGATATTATTATAGGGGATGTCTTTAAATAGTCTGCAGTATGGTTTAGTACCCATCATCTCTTCTTCAGAAATACCATTAGGATTGTGTGTGAGGTACCTAGAATTAATTTTAAACGGGTTTTATACGGACAAATGGTTGTAATGGTTTTATAACATCCCGTTTTGTAATGAAAAATTTAAATCCGTTGGATGCGAGACACATTGGACTGGTTGTATTGGCAACGTTTGAAGACCTATATTCAAAAGTGGACATCTTGATTGAAATAATGAACATGAAGTAATTAGAATCAAAACACTAAATGTTTTTTTTTTCGCCTCATAACCAAAACTGGCGTTACGAATGTTTGTAAGAAATAATTCTTTAAGCTTATTTTTCTTCTTAACACTCAAAATAATAAATATTTATATTAGCAAACTTCTAAAGCTAAGCTGCTAAGCTACTAAATCGTCAATAGTGATGAGAAAACTACTTTTTCTCTACATTTATCGTTACACGGAAGTTCAATAATACTAAAGTATTATGCATTTTGCAGAGATCTAAATAAATAATAGAATAAATAAAAGACAGTCAATAGAATTTTCTCACTAAAATAGCTTTCGAGATCTATATACCGCGTGTATCTGACATCGACGCACAAACGATTTCCATGGGTCCAGGGCATGATTCTGGACACCCTAGACTTAGAATTTTTCGTCGCCTTTTTTCTCATTTTTTCATTTTTTTCATATCAGCTCAGCTGAGTTGATACCTATTTGTGGTACTCTTGAAAAAAAATGAAAAAATGAGAAAAGAACCGACGAAAAATTCCAACACTGGGGTGTCCAGAATCATGCCCTGGACCCATGGAAATCGTTTGTGCGTCAATGTCAGATACACGCGGTATAGTGCTTTATTTCCCCTACCATCTGAAACAGTCAGACAGCTTTGAAACGGCCAATCTCTTTAAATGCTTCCTTAACTGTAAACGGGGTTCCGTTTTGCAATCCTGGGTGTATATTTGCATCGGAATAGGTTCGTTTTATTAAAGTAATATGTATAAATGTTGTGAATTTGTGTGAAAAAATATGGGAACGGTTTGTTTTTCGAAACGATTTAAAATATGAGATCCAACATAGAAGGAAAAGTAAGTGTTAAAGTACAAATTTCAAAATAGCCGCGTTCCAAATTCAAGCGAGAGGAGTCATTTTATGAATACATCCAAAATAAGACTGACCACGTGAAATTTTGGTACCTCATGTCAACCTCACACGTTTAGAAGTTTTTGACAAGTTAAAGCTGATCGAAAGTCACTGTCTGCGAGTAAAATATTTGATAGGTTCGCTGCGATCAACAATTGATAAGAGCCGCTCGCCGGTAGTGTGCACAGCCAGCTATCGACTATGAATGCATGTGTCTCTTTTACTCACACAGATCTTATATTATGCGAGAAAATAGTCGATAGTTAATCGCTTCCTCGCCTGCGGTGAGACAAGTGCCCTTAGGTCACAGATTTTTTCTTCTCTTCATGCAGCTTAACAGTCTTTTGTTTTTTTGAAGGTTCAGGTAATAATCAAGACACACCGTGGCTCCGGAACACAAAGGGCAATGAAGGAACATGGATGGGTTTTAGAAGTCTGACACTCCCTCCCGCTACACCCAGAGCGGGAGGAGTCATTGGATGATTTCCCATCCCTAAAAAAAAAAAAACTTTTCTATAGCTTATTACATTTAACGTGTGTAATAAGTACCGCAAAATACGTACTAACGTGGCTCACTGCCTTGTACTCAGTGAAAATCAATAAGTATTTTTAGCCCAGAATACGGTCTCCCTAGGCGGTAGAATGTCTTGAATTCTTGAGAAAGTCAGAGAGCCAATTCTTCGGTATTGATTGTGATTGCTTGTAATGTGTGTAATGAGGTCTTGTTAATGAGAATGTCGGAGTTGATATGTTGGGTCTTTTTCTTTGGCAGGGTTTTTAGTCGTTTCTTTTGGTAAGTTATTCTGATTGTAATTCTTCTTCGCGTGTCGATGTTAAATTAAGTTTTTGTTTTAATATTATACTTAAAAAGTACATCAATTTCAACCATAGAACAGTCTTGTGCTTGAAATTTCCACATATGATAATCTTATCTCATGAGAAAGTTTAACCATTTGGGAGAAAGGCTTAAGATAAAGAAATTACCTACACTTCGAATAGATGTTACACTGTCTTTGTAAACTAGAATTGTACCTGGTAAAATCTTGACTGTTTAAGCGTAACGAACGTTTTAAACGTGTTCAAAATTGTGCTACTCTTCAAATAGCTCAGGGACATAAGAGATGCCCAATTTCGCTTAGCAATTGTTTTTTTGCTATGTGGAGATCACTATACACTGAAAGGTTTTGCCATTGATGGTTATCGTGAACCCAAAGATATAAACATTAACACATTTGTGGTTAAAAATAACACACACATATGATGGAGTGCATCCTCTCATGTACTTCTTATCAATAATATAGATATTCTATTTCTGTAATATACTTGTACAGAAAACGAAAATCTTATAAAGGAGCAATAAGTTAAGAGGAATTATGAAACGATCGAATAAAAAAAAACTTAACGACTGATGATGAGAAACTATTTTAATAACTTGAGCGGTATATGAATTTGAGTAAGCGAAAAAATAACTAAAGTAACGACGAATATTGGTTAATAATAAAATCCAGAACGAGCTTAAAAAAAAGTGAGTTGTGATTAACCCATTTCAGATATTAAAATTCTAGCCGTGCGACTAAATTACTAATTGAGCGACTAAAATACTAGAAATAATAGACTAAAGTCAAGAGCAAACCATCCACAAGTTAAAAAATACACAGAGGGCAACTTGAGGGGCAACTTCAATATAAAGATGGATAGATTAGGTTAGGTTTTTTTTACTTTATTCGTTAGAGTTAATTTCCGCAGACCTGGTTAGGTTGGGTTAGCATTTTGTATTTTAAGTAACACAAATGAATGTTTGTATGTTGCTGTTCTGTTGATTTCTAGTCACTAAATTAATTATTTTTGTCACATAAAACTTTAATTTATAACTTTAATTTATAATCACTCGATTAAATACTACCCATTAGTTAACCATTGGAACAAAATAATAACGCTATCAATAGCTGATTAATTTAGGTCAAGACTGTTTAGACTGTAATCAGTACTCCTTTGTTTCAACAGTCCTTACATCAAAACGAACGTTTTAAAAACAGAACGCGGTAATTAAAAACGCACGGGAACTTGGAAACTCCCGTTTAGCAAGGTTTTACTGAACAATGGCTGTTAATTTTCATGGAAATCATTGTTAAGCCCGATATATGGGGTATCCACTTACTGTGGTACGCAAATTGTATAGAATTTACATACATAAAGGCTGTGAGCGGCATTTTCCGCGACGTCGACACGGCTCCGCTTTTGTTAACACGGTAACCGCTTACCGGACGCGATTTTTAATGAATACTGAGTAACAAGTTGCGGGGTTTAAACCGGGTTTAATATTAAAAGTGTTTGTAAAAAGTCGGATGCTGAATGATCCGTGAGAATCATCATTAAATCTGCATTTCTTTCTAGCGCTTCGACGGTAAGTATAACATCTTAAAAACAATTTAAGGTTTTAAATTCTGACTAAACATCTGTTTAAATTATTTATATTACCTTATAGTAGAGCAGTTTTTATCCACGGCTCGCGTTTGTATAAATTTTTGCAAAAAGTAATCTACATATAATCGCCTCACAGGCCCCATCCAACTCGGTACCAAAATTCATCAAAATCAGTTCCGCAATTTAGACGTGAATGCGTTTACAAACAAATATTAGATAAGATTTGTTGGTGTTTGTACTTCCTACACACGAAGTACAGTGGCCAATCTGGAAATATGGTGAGCCCAGGTTTGCCGCTAGAAATAATCTGGCAAAATGGGAAAAAAAAGAACAAGCCTAACTTTCTTTTCAATCCATCAAGTGTAAAATTGAGTCCTGAAATGTGCAAGAGCTTGTGCATTTCAAGACTTAAACTAAGCCAGAGCTGCTTAGGTGGCTACGTAATGATGTAACAAAGTGTAACTGAAAGAAACTGAATGTTACGTTGTTGTTTACATTTCAATTTATGCAGTGGTTTTTTGATTTATCAATTTTTAGGGTTTCAAACAAAAAGCTGACCCCTCATAGTATCACTCGAGTGTCTGTCACAGCCAGCTTTCATCGGATCTACTGAGCCGATTTTGTTGAAATTTGGTACACATAGGGACTTTTGTGAACAAAACACGGACGCGTTACGTAAATAAATAAATTTTGAGTATAGGGAGTCACTTTTGAAGGACAAACTAGAAATATATGTATGTATTCTGTTTAAATGTTTGTATAATAAATTTGAATCGCGTTTCTGTTCTCCATATTGCACCTACCACTATTTGTCTCTACATCACCCAAAGATTGACTGGTAGAGAATGCCTATGGCATTATGTCCGCCTCTATGCATTTGTGCTTAAAGTGTTAAATTAATAAATAAAAGTTTTACTATAATTTTACATTAAATAGTTTTGATGTCTCCGAAACTACAGAGCCTTAAACTTTCATAAATAATACTTCTCTATCTAAAGATTACAGGAAAACCTTTAAGAAGTCAGTAGTGTCAAAAAAACTATGTAAAAAAATAAAATTGATTTGCAACCCTTTGCACGCGAGTCCGACTCGCACTTGGCCGGTTTTTTTGGAAACATACATCTGTATTTTTAAGTTTTGTAGGTACACTACAATTATTCCATTATTTCTACTAAAAAACATTACCCTCCTTCTATAGCTGTCGGGTAAAAACTAGCAACAGTCCAATACATCGAAAATTAAAAAGTATTACTACAACAACCCACTTTTAAAAAAATCCACTCGTACGTCGAACGACCCACGCGAGCCAGTCAATACGTAATTGTTAGCAACCCTGCTAACAATTACGTATTGACCCGTGATCAGTCAGGTAATTGATCAGATTACCTCTGAAATATTAATGAGTTATTCATGTTAATGAGCCCGTTACTGATTGATTGCAGTACTTTGCTAGTTATTCACTTCATTTGCGAATAGTGTGGACGGATTGTGTGCTGAATACTGGGTTTTAAATTTGTTGAGGTTAGTGCGTTGTGTAATTAGGGTGTACTGTCCATTACAGCGGAGCGGAGAAACGGAGAAATTTTAACCAATGGAATTGCATAAAATCTCCGCACTACGTGAGTATTGAGATTGTTGGCTTGACGTTGTTGACTCCTTTTGCTCCGTTTCTCCTCTCCGCTGCCTCGCGCCGCTGGAATGGACAGGTACCCTTAACCGAACAAAAATAGGGGTGTTATTAATTTGACGTGTGTTATTGTGAATCCGTGTGTCTACGCTTGTCTTCCGGCTAAGTAAATCCTTAATTCCTTACTTATCTTGTAAATGCGAAAGTGAGTATGTTAATTTATTACCTCTTCAAATCTTAACGGCTGAAGGGATTCGGATGAAACTTTTCAGGGTAGACCATCTACTAGAATAAGACATAGAATTTTATACGTTTTATTCCGGAAGAACGATCTCTAGGGATACAATTTTACTTTCACGCCGCAGCTAGCAGTAAATAAAATTTTTAGCCTCGCGTTGCGATGACGCTTGCTGCCTATGTTACTTATATTGAACTTATGACATACTTATATATTTTTTTACCGTTTTACGTAGGGCTATGTTTTTGCCGCGACTTCGCTTATGTGATATTTCTTGCAAGATTGAAATTTAGTTATTAAATCTTTATACCAGAGTTTACAGAAACAATTTGGTCTCTGTACTGATTATACTGTACGTACACCGTGCCATCTCTGTATAATATGTACAGGTTTTTTTGTTTCAAACAGCGTGATGACTGATTATATTCCTAAGAATGAAGCCTAATAAAATATTCAGAATGATGTAATAACAGTTTTGAACTGGATTAGCAGTAACTATTTATTTTTACAAATAAAATTTTTCTGAAGTAATTTTATTCCGGAAAATTCATTATCCCCAACACGGATATAAAGCTTCTGACTTTACTACGTTAAACGTCCAAATGAAAATCTTCACTTTCAAAGCAGGTATCTCAATTCGCTGCGTATTGTTCCTTCTATTCACATTAGCAGGGGCAACTTAAAAGCACAATATCTATCCTCCGGGAGCGCTTGCATTTGCATTTCCTAACTCATTTACTCTTAAGAGATAATTGGTACGTTGGAATGAGAGGGAATTATCGTAAAGTTTGGTATTCATATTCATGGAGTGTAAGGGGGATTCGTTCGTTAAACGTTTTGGTGCACTTGGACCCTGGGTTTCAGGCTAACAGTGAGAGGATTACCAGTGTTATCACCGTGTTCTATATTTACACATATAGCAGTTGCATTGTGGAACTTGTTGCGTAGCAAAATCTTCAGCAATGTGCAGTATTATTTCTATTTTGCTATTTATTTTCTAAGCTATTATATATCTGAGTGTCTTTGTAAATTGATCCAGTGTACGATAAAGCCGACTCACTTTTGCCAAAGTGGTTCTTGTTCGGATGTAAACTACATAGGTCTAATTGGCATGCCATTGGTCCATGTAAAATATTGACGTTCAACTGCATCTGGTCAGACTAGGAGCAGAAAAATATAGCTGGGACAAAATTTAGGTACAGGATGAAAGTAATACCTTTCTTTATATACGCCCACGAATCAGTTAGGATAATTGCAAGTGGGACTCTGCAGTTCCTATCTCCATTGTAACAAGGCGTGAGTTTATGTTTTTACCTAGAGGTATATATGTAGATATGTTTAGTTGTGCAGTCGAGAGGCACCCACTATGTTTTTCGTTATCGTTGACACTTTTTTGGGTTTCGTACCAAAATGGTAAAGGAACCCTTATGCGGAAGCGGGGCGGGAGTCCGACTAGCTCTTATTTATTTTATGTGTATCATGCACTTTCTAACACTTTCATTATTTCTCTAGTCGGACGGTGGGGGCCGGTGGGTGGAACTGGAGGCGCAGGTGATGATGCGAGGTGGCGCTGTCGTCGGCACCACTGGCCCCACTGGCAATGCCTTGCTTCTGGACTGCAGGTTCGAGCCGCCCTTCGGTAAGTTCAACCTTAAAATAACTAAAAAGTTGCGAACACACCTCTGTTATGTTGGCGACGCATGAATGCCAACATAATCACCGCGTTTTGCCACCCGCCTCCGTTTCTTTCCCGCGTAAACTAGACGCTCGGGACGCGCATTCATTTTAGATTTTTTATTTCACTACACACTCCTTTTTGCCAGTCGTGTAAAAAGGCATGATTAATCAACTGCGTCGACGCTTCTGAGTAGTCCAGATGGTTATACAACATAGTTGCCAGCGCGGGTAGGACTCGGATATGGGTCGCATAGGAGCGTGGGGATTAACCCCACAAAATTAGATGTTTATGCCCAGTTTTAGGTGAAGTTCGGTTGTGGACGATGATTGTGAAACGACTTAAGAACTTCGAACTCCCTTCTTTGTGATCTTGTATTGCTTTGCTGAAAAGAGAGTTGAAAGTTTTTTCCAGTCTGGCTGGGACATTGCAGGCTTGAATCACCTGATTCTCTGATAAAAAGATGATTCCGTGCTTCGTAATATACCTATAAGCCGGTGGGCCCGGTCGCTAAATGGCGGTTGTCAAAAAAACTAGACATGAAGCCCTTGAGGTGGTTTAGAAAATCGGGTTGTGTGGGGTCACATATAATGACTTCAAATCCGTATTTCAGGGCCTATTTTTTGCCAAGGTTTCCTCAGTCAATAAGATAAAAGTCGCATTTTCATTTGTCAGATTTATATCCCAATCCTTATGCAGGAAAAGTGGGTGCGTTAAAAAAGGCAGCACAAAATTGTGAAAAAACAGACTGTGTTCCAAATTGTTGCTGTGCAGACAAAATACACAGACCTGATTGTTCCGCATTTTGTGAGTTGGTTGCAATGCTTTTGTCCATAACAGAGCACATTGAGGTTATTGTACTGTACATATATAATGGTACACACGGTTTTTGTTCATGTTATGTAACCATACTACTTTTTATGTTTTTAAATATTTTTTTACTTGTTTTTTTTTTAAGAAATGTTTAAAAATATAGATTAGTTTGTAAAGAAATAACAAAATCTGAAATATGGTATTTTTAAAACAAAAAGCCCATTTAAAGAATAAATAAACTCAAGCACGTTTATAAATAAAATAATTGCTTGGAAATAATAAAAAGGAACAGTTTAAGAAAGCTTACTATAGTCCGGTCAAGTAAGACATGCAAGGTCACAATAATTCGCATAGAGCTGATGTACGCATGTTTGGAACACCATTATAAATGAAATGTGAAAAGTCACAATTGATCCAACATTAGCAAAAAAAATATTCAAGATCAAAGATCAGCAAAATGATTTTTTGCGTTTTTCAGCAAACCGATAAGGTTTTATGATATAAATTGGTTAGACAAAACTTGCAGATCGATATACCATTTCTGAGTTACAGCGACTGAAAAACTTGTGTTCTTCATAAAATGCACGAGTAATAGTTTATTTTGAAAAACCATGCATTACAATCATTGTGAAGCCCTGACTCCTGAGCTGGATATGTAATATCTGTATTTCAGGAGACAGTTTCTTCTTCCTTAATATATGCTTCTTATTTTATGCAATAATTTATTAGAAACACCTATTGTCCTAGACTTTTACAACATAAATATTAATATGGAAATTTGAAGTTATACAAAAATTCAAATAAAAAAAAAGAAAGAACTTTCTTCTGCTTTGCATAGACTTCGTAACATTTAGAGCGTTCAATTTAAATATTTTTTATTTTTGTATGAAAACCTAATGAACTAAAATATGATGAATGTTTTAAAAGTCATAGAACAAAAGTTGTTGATGATGATGTTAGTATCATAGTCTTGAGAGGTTGGCGGTGTTTTACAAATAACATGTATAATATGCTTAAGTGTAATAAACGATACATAAATATAGTTTCGTATCCAGTAATAGATAATGTATAACAAAAAGACAAACGAAAGAAAATAATTGAAACAACGCAAACAGAAAATGTCACCCAATTAAACAAAAGTAAATGCAAAATCACATGTAAGTCAAAGTGAAATAATTATGGATATGGACAGAAATAAAGAAGGCTAGTGTCACTTTTCAATAATACTGATAAATTATTATATTTTAACCGAGTTCCCAAAAAGGAGGAGGTTATCAATTCGGTTGTATGTTTTTTTTATGTTTGTTACCTCATAACTCCGACAATTATGAACCGATTTGAAAAATTCTTGTTTTATCTGAGAGGATATACTTGCAGATTGGTTCCATTTAAATCATATCAAAATCGGTTTCGAACTTTGGATTTTAAATCGAAATAGCTGGAATTTGACTATTTAGATGATTCTTTGATAATTGAAATTGCGTATTTTGCTTTTCTGCGATTTTGCAGTGGTGTTGTTAGGTGTGGGGCACCACTAAAAAGTGAAAAATAAAAAACTTTACAAAAAAATACAACCGACGACTTCCGAAAAAAAAACACTACAAAGTAAAAAATTACTTTCATTTCGGAAGTCGGTGTCAAAATACGAAGAAACTAACAAAAACACCGACTTCCGAAATTAAAGTTATTTTTTACTTTGTAGTGTTTTTTTTTGGAAGTCGGTTGTATTTTTTTGTTATTATATACAAAGGACTATGTGTAGCCTCACACTACACCGAATCATATTATCAACTGCGAAATTGTCCCGACATCATAGTAATGACACGTTCAAGTGTATTAAGTCTAGTATCCGTTGCGCGTCTATTAAATACTGCCGTAACCGTTTTCTACAGGCACCGATTGTGTCTACTGGTCTAATAGGCATAATCATGTGGAAGCACCCATGTTTTCACTGTTTGACTTGTTTCGTGGATTGTTAGTGGATTAATATTTAGCCTCGAGTTTAACTTATTATATAAGTTGGTGGAGTACGCTGCATATACAGGCTAACTGGCAATAGAGTGCGTTCCTTGAATGGGTTATACTAGACCCTGCAAACCATACCCATAATAGGTTATTTTTAAGTTTGCGAAAGTTCAACACATACATTTTCTGCCATACTATCACAAAATGCTAATTATGGAAAACCGACTCTTGTCTGGAAAAACAATTGATACTGAACCTTCGAACGCTTGTACGTTGGGTCCGACTCCAATAGCTAATTCATCGGTGTTCCGACACAAATATGATTTTATAAAAATACTGCAAACATTGTGTATAGGTGTGTAAACAATCATTCATGTGCGTGTAATACGTAATGAGTACGTGTCACTTAAGCATGCTTGCTGTTTGCAAGTTATTAGCATGCAAGCTTCTTATTTATTACTAGCTGACCCGCGCAACTTCGTCTGCGTCACATTTTCCATTAATGCTCCGCTTCTGTTTGTCTTAGCGCGATGATATAACCTATAGCATTCCTCGATAAATGGGCTATCTAACACTGAAAGATTTTTTCAAATCGGATCATTAGTTCCTGAGGTTAGCGCGTTCAAACAAACAAATTCTTCAGCTTTATAATATTAGTATAGATTAACTAGCTGTCCCCCGCGGCTTCACTCCCATCAACTGCAATTTTGTTTTTTTTTTTCTTTCATAAGAACCTTTTTTTGTCACTAACAAACACAATAGAAAAAGAATTAGCGAAATCGGCCCAGCCGTTCACGCGTTATGCGATGACCAAGGGAAATAAAGATTAATTGTTTACACTGTTCAAAAAATTGTTGAATAAATGAGCGTCCTGGTATTAGACTGCAACACAGTTATGTAAGTATAGTCCCTAGTCCTATTACTAGAAAGTATATTCTCCGACTTCCTACAGAAAATGAAATAGGATATTGGCTATTAGGGTTTATGCAAAGTCGACGATTTTCTCTAGCAATGTATCTTGGGGACGATTTCCTTTAAGCCTTCCATTGCGGAAATATTCTGTCGCTGAAGATAAAATAAACTTTTTAAAATATTTTCTCTTTGAAATATTAATATTTATGATGAATTTAAAATAGAGGACGACGTATCATTAATTACTTTCTGAAACCATGTTATTTGTTCGTAAAATCTGCTGCTGGATTAAATAATTTAATTTTATGAACGTTCCAGTGTTTTGTTTTTGAAAATTTCATCACGAAAAGCGCAATATGTGAATTAATTGGATTTTAGTTTTAAAATATAATGGCAAAATTAGTTCTTATGAGAGAATTAATGATTTTAAGATATCCGAAGTATTTGTTTTTTTTTTTGTTAAAACTGACTACAAAAATTATAACACAAAATGTATTCGATTTGTAGGTTTAAATTAAGGCTTCCCTAGACACGGGCGACATGACAATGATAGTTGTTGTAGAAAAATTATACTATGTAAACGTGTTGACGTCTATTAATAATATCAACGTTGGGTCTTCCCAACACAGCGCACACTACACTACCACACACACACACACTAGCGCTGGAGCTAAAGAATTCATAAAATGTATGTATAATTTGTGTCAATAAAGATTATTAGTGTTGGATTTGATTTGTTAAAGCTATAGAAGCGTTTGCTAAAGTTTACGGATAACATGAAGATAACTGTGTACAATTATGATATTGACTAGTCTTATTCAGCTTCAGAAACAACAAATGTTATCTATACATCTATACTAATGTTTTAAAAAGGTAACATCTCTTTGTAAGTTTGTATGTAGGGGTTAATCTCAAGAACTACTGGTCCGATTTGAAAAAATCTTTCAGTATTAGATAGCCCATTTATCGAGGAAGGCTATAGGTATACATATCATCACGCTTAGACTAAAAGGAGCCGAGCATTAATGGAAAATGTGACGCAGACGAAGTTGCGTGGGTCAGCTAGAACGTGGTATATGCGTAGAACAGCATTAGTATCATAGTCGTATTGTCGCGTTTCACGCTTCACCTGCCTGAAGGCGCTATATCATGTTCACCGCGTGTTGCTAAAAAGAAAACAAAACAATTGCTGAACACTTCTCCCGACATGAAACCACTTTCAAACATTTGATGTTAATTTTAAACCGAACATAAAAGATTACTCTTACGAGTTTCGTACATAAATAATGTGAGAATATTAAAGTAATCCCGATACTTTATGAGGGGCTTTCATAATTTACGCCAATTTAAGCTTAATTATCGCATCTTATTATCTTGATATATACGCTCTTGTAAAATTAACACCCTTGGATTTTTGTTGAAAAACATTTTATAAGAGTTTTATGATTGTCATAGGTCGTTAATTTGAGACTTAAACATCACGCGTGTACTTTTGAGGGGGTACGATCTAAACCAGAATTTTGCTTTCACTTGCATTGCTTAGGATGCAGTGATTATGAAGAGAAACGTCAATCCATTCTTTTAAGGTCGAATGGTAGTTCACTTGAAACTCACTCAACTTAAGTTTAAACGGTGAGGTGTTGACAGAATAGATCGGCTAAGACTTAACAATGACCAGTAATCACGCTTCCTTCGAAATAACCTATTCAATAAATCTATACTAATATTATAAAGCAGAAGAGTTTGTTTGTTTGGTTGAACGCGCTAATCTCGGGAACTACTGGTCCGATTTGAAAAATTATTTCAGTGTTAGATAGCCCATTTATCGAGGAAGGCTATAGGTTATATATCATCACGCTAAGACTAACAGAAGCGGAGCAGTAATGAAAAATGTTACGCAGACGACGTTGTACGGGTCAGCTAGTCACCTTGCAAAACGGGTATTTGTAGATCCAGCGGATACTCAATGTGAGTGTGGTGCTCTAGTTCAGAACATGAGCCACCCGTTGAAATACCCTGAGTGTTGGGGATTTAATGAACGCCACTGACGCTGCAATTAACGTAGCCACCTACTGGGTCAAACAATCTAAGGACTAAGTCATGGATCCGAAAAGAAAAAGAAGTCCTTTGATTTGTTTTTAACCGACTTCCCAAAAAGGAGGAGGTTCTCAATTCGGTTGTATGTTTTTTTTTATGTTTGTCACCTCGTAACTCCGACATTTATGAACCGATTTGAAAAATTCTTGTTTTATCTGAAAGGATATACTTGCAGATTGGTCCCGTTTATATTTTATGAAAACCGCTTACGAACTTTGGATTTTGAATCGAAATAGCTGGAATTCGTCTACTAGGATGATAGTTTTACTTAGTCCAAGTAATCGAAATTGCGTATTTTGCTTTTCTGCGATTTCGCAGTGGTGTTGTTAGGTAAGGGGGTACCACTAAAAAGTGAAAAATAAAAACTTTTTACATACAAAACTTTTTAGTCGGTGTCAAAATACGAAGGAACTAACAAAAACACCGACTTCTGAAATTAAAGTAATTTTTTACTTTGTAGTGTTTTTTTTTTTTTGGAAGTCGGTTGTATTTTTTTTTGTAAAAAGTTTTTTATTAGTGGTACCCCACACCTAACAACACCACTGTAAAATCGCAGAAAAGCAAAATACGCAATTTCGATTACTTGGATGACATAAAACTATCATCTAAGTAGACGAATTCCAGCTATTTCGATTTAAAATCCAAAGTTCGTAAACGATTTTCATAAAATTTAAATGGGACCAATCTGCAAGTATATCCTTGGTTCATAATTGTCGGAGTTACGAGATAACAAACATAAAAAAAAACATACAACTGAATTGATAACCTCCTCCTTTTTGGGAAGTCGGTTAAAAAAATACAACCGACTTCCAAAAAAAGTTTATTTTTGGAAGTCGGTTGTATTTTTTTTTATATGGAAGTCGGTTGTATTTTTTTGTAAAAAGTTTTGTAGTAAAAGATATTATTATGCCTGTTGCGGAATTTGTTCGAAATAGTCACCGCGGCCCTTGAACGCAAAGGGCACTAAGAGGAACACGGATGGGTTTTAGTCAGTAAGAGTCTGACACGCCCTTCTGCAGCAGTGTCCGAAGCGGAATAAGTCATTTGATGGTTTCCCATCCTTAAAAAAATAAAAAGTTTAAGATACACCTATCAAAATGAGCATAAAGTCAGTTTCCAGACAGCTACTGAATTAATCGGTCAGGCTCTGCCTGATCATGATGGTGTCTTAACGGATAGAGATGAGAAAATTTCAATAAGACTTGTCCTCACCTAAGCATCAAACCAAAATAGTTACGCTTCGCAGCAAAATTTGCAACCTAACTGAAACAGTCCTTAATCTACCGAGTTTTATTCAGCTATCCAAGCTTATGTTTACGTGCTAGAGCGTAATGAAGCCAGCAAGTTTTCTCCTTAAACTTTTTAATATCGTATTTTCATCGCCAAGCTTTGTTGCTAATACACTAGACATGTAGAACAAAAAACAATCGGGTAGGCTGTAAAAATGATGCAGTCAGTGGACTACGTGAAACATCGAGCATAAAATAACCTACAGTCCGATTCTGTAAACGTTAGTGTAAAATTAGGTGGATAGAACTGTCATTTCACTTTGATTGAGTGGTTTGAGCTAACTACATGAGAAATTCAGCTAAATTTTCATACTGAGATGTTTACAGAATAGCACTGTTTTACTTCCAAAGTTATCACTTAAGAGTCCCATTAAATTTTTTACGGAAATTCATGATTTTTGACGCTGTAATTATCAGCAGCAGTAAGATATTTTAATTATTTGATCCTGAATAACGATAGTGCCAGTCTCTTTCTTGTAAGTTAGAGTTACACATTTTCATTTTTCTTTTCGTGTTATTTATTATAAATATTTTACGAAAAAATGTCGGCGATGGAACTTTGATTGTCAAATTCACATTGTTGCAATCAATTCTTTTAAAAGCTTAAATTACTAAAAGGTAAGTTGAATGTTTAACTTGTTTATTGGAGTTCTAGAATTTCTTTAAATTCCTTGAGTTTTCACGGAAAAAAACGTAAAGAAAGCCTAATTTAAGCCAGAAATGTCTTGATTCAGCGTCCATTATATTCCAAATAAAAACAATTTTATCAAATAAATTAATATGATATAAAATTTCAATCTACAATGAATACGTTTCATTAGTTTTCGTTTGTCAATATAATGAAATAAAATTACAATAAATAAAATTAAAGTACTATATATTCTGCGTCAATTCAGCGCGCGCGCTCCTCAGTCTCGCGCGAGCGCCCAAATAAACTATAATCTTATTCAGACTAGTAAGTATCAAAATTGTTTCGCGGACTATAGATGTACTCCCAACGCAGACCAACGTAACTTGATCTATTGCAAACGAGCATTTACGATTCGTAATAGGACTCTTAATAAAAACATCGCGCGACGGCTAATTTTTGTTCCAAATCCGTCGTGCTGCGGGTGATTGCTGCAATATTTACGTGAGAGACATGTGCATTACCGAGTGACAGCTTTTATCCTAAATTCTAGTAATGAAATAAGGTCTATATAACTTCAAAAGTAATAAGCGATCTTACCATAACATAGGTATTTCGTAACATGTGGTGTTAGCTACTGATCCCCTGGCGACCGAAATAAAAGACGTTCCACGTCAAAAACTAATAGTAATAAGGAACTGTCGAAACTTTCATTTACAATTTTACTAAGAAACTTACATACATTACACACGAACATAAACATTCTCGCACCCTTGGTCTCCTATCTCTTCCTGACCCACGAGGAGGAAACGAGATAGAATCTAACTGAAACAATGTAAAACTTCAACGGTATAACATTTGTGACCCAAGACCCTTGTCACAGAAACTGGCGTAGTGGATCCGAGGAGGCGTAAAAATAGTTTGTGGGTAACAATTCTTCAGGATATTTCGTATCCCATAATCGATAAAGGGAAAAGATATAAAGTCGAGTTGGCACAAATCTCAAGTATGTCAGATTGGCGCCTGCTTGGCTGTTGAGCCTTGGCAAGCTACATGTCCTGATTTTCGAGAATCTATGGTTAGGTCAGGTCAGTAAATACGAGTAATGTTGTCTGATGGTTTATTCCACATTCGTACAGGTCGTTCGCATTTTATGGATTGCAAAGAAAAAAAAAATTAGATTGATAATCTGTTTTCTTTCCTTTCCTTGTCTATGATAAACTTTGAATATAGCTTTAAAACAATTGATTTAAAATAATGTCTCATCTACATCTAATGGGTGTGGATGTGCATTAAATGAGACTTGGAGAGGACCTCATACTCTTAATATAAGACTTGGCTTGGTTCTTGAGTGGGACCGCGTGCTAGAAGATGTTAAGTTGGAAGGCACCGATGACCTGGTGGCTGGATGACCGCACTGGATCGGTCTTTCAGCAGAAATGATCACGCATAAAAGTATTTCAATAAAAATTATATTAGCACATAAATTACTTTCTCACTAGGTACATGTATCATTTCTACTAGGGTCCGAAATAAACTCGGGCAAGGACGAACGAAGTTAAGGTAAAAATATAGATAGTAGTTACTATTTCTTTCCTAGATGATTATAGATTCTCTTAAGAGTTTTCTAAACAGCCCCACTTTTTCTTCATGTTCGAGAAAATCGTACTAGGTAATCCAATTTACTATGGAGTGACCATAGACCACAGAGACGCCTCGGCGGCATTATCTATGCCTCCCATATAAACCAAGCATCAACGACACAAGCGACTAAAATGACTAAACCTGTGCGCTCAGCGCCACGATTTTCATTATTTTATTATTTAGAGAGATAAAATTGGAATCCATTGCCACCAAATTTTTTGTACTTTTTTAATATTATCTAAATTTATCCTAAAAAACGTGTATAAGTTTCGTTGGTTGGTTTGTTCGTGTTTGTTGTTCCAAAACATTCCCTATAACACGCTGCCGAAGGAACTAGCGGTTGAGTAATCACAGGTGCATGGGTCCATTTCCAAAGCAAAGCAGTGCTTGCAAGTTACCATTTAATTTTGTAATTAAGAGACCCAAAAACGCATGGAATTTGATCTTGGTTTAGTTTGAAACAGAGTTGGTTGTTTCACTGTCAATTATCATAAATTCTAAATTTAAATATTATATTAGTAACATCTGAAGACGCGGCCGGCACAGAGCTTCCTTGCTCTGTGGCAGTAACAGACCCTAGCGATCTATTTCCTTTGCTTTTCCATTACGTTATCTGATGAGATCACATCTAAAATAGCCACTTAGAAAGTCATTTACTACCTTATCTTTTATTCGGAGCATTAAAAACTTTTAAGACTGTTGAATCGTTTATGTTAAAGGGCTTAATGAAATAGAAATGGTTAAATTATTACTTGGGTAGTTAATTTCTGGGAAAAGCAAATACTTATTTGAGAACTATTTTATACCGAGATACGTTTATCAGTACCTATTAAGCGCTAAAGTATCGATTATTATACGTATTATTGTAGTCCAGTACATTACAGAGCGAGTTCTTAATTTCACCAAATAATATTGACCCAATAATCTCAAAGAAATTTACAACTTTCAGAATGCATCTTGTACAAAAACGATGGTAGCTCAAATAAAAAGAAAAACATTTTAAAACTGGAACACTACAACTTCAAAACGCAACCATTAAAAGTAAAACGCAAAGGAAACAAAGACATTCAGCCAGGACGCGTCGTCACTAGGACGAGACGATTTTTTTTATTTTTGTCTACAATGTAACAAACATCAGGCGCCGTCTAGGCGGCTATGTGAGACTCGTGGGCGAAACGCTTCGGTGCGCGGGTGCCAAGGTCGCTGTGTCACGTGACCAACTGGGCGACCGCCCGACCGATAATGAATGGACAGCCTTATTACGTCTATGGTTGGCTGTAGACGATTTGGCGCGAAACGCTGTGCGTTCTATTTTTGAATGCGTGTTTTTTAATGTTTCCAGTTCGATACGGTTTTGGTAGAATGTTCGTTCTATTTATGACGACAAGTAAAAAGGGTCAGGTTTTATATAATTTCAAATGGTTAAAACTTATCACTTAGTATAATAAAATCATTTATCTAACATGAAGTAAACAACCTTCTGGGTATTCCAAGGGTTGTTTTGCTAAAGTTTTGACTTCAAATCGCAATTAATTTATTTTACCTGCGCTGTATTTCATAGGTCTTCCTCAGATATGGAACAACGTAACGTTACTGCTTCATGACATTACGTTTAATCACAAAATATCATTAATCAAATCTGTGCCCTACATTAGAAACATAATTACAAACATGAGGTGCATAAAAGCTATATATTGGCAGCGGGGTGGTTCCGTGCGTCAAATTTGATGGATTGTGGTCGTATTAGGTAGTTCCTGTACTCGTATTTTTATGATAAATCGGGGGTCGGTAGACGATTAGATTCGGAAGGGGAGATAAAAGTACCTACTGGTGTTAGTGTAAAGGCAATAAAATATGTGTTTTTAAATGTTTTGATAGAGAGTACAAGTGTTATCAATGAGTTGGTTAATGTAGGTCAGTACCTACCCTACACATTTCAAATAAGTAGGAATTATGAAAAGCAATATAATGTCTAATACTATTACTAAGGAGTTTAATTGTTATACGGTAATATATATTTTCTTTCCTAGTATATGCAGATAAGTTGTTGTTGTTTTTGGGGGCTGAGTCACCCGCGTCCGTAGGGGAATACCCTTCAGCGAAGGGTCGTGTGGGAACTACACGTGGTCCCTGGGTGGTGCTAAACAGGTGACACTAACCGCCTCCGTGGCCTAGTGGTTAAACCACCTGATTCAGACCCAGAGGTCCCGGGTTCGATTCCCAGCGGGGGCAAATTTTTTGCTAGGTTTGGTTGGTTGGAGGACTTGTTCTAAGTCCGCCTGGCAAGCTACCACCATCATGTCTAATTCTGTCGCCATAACAACAATGTTAACAGCATTGTTGTGTTCCGACAGTCAGAGGTATGATAGCCAGTTCCTCTGTGTAAGAGGATTCCGGGTGAAACTCGCTTCCATCTTCGGCCTTATCATCACTTTCCATCAAGTGAGATTTGGGCCAAGAGTTTCCCCGTTTTGCATAAAAAAAAAGTAAATCTGACTGTTAACAAGTAGGTACTTACTAACAGTGAAAACAGAATCAAAATTAGAATTGTTCATATCGGGATTGCTACCATGAAACGTTAACGCTAACGTTAGTGACCATAAAAGTTTAAAACAATTATATGTATAGAATCAAAATTGCGCTAAAACGAACGAGATATAATTATTTTAAACAAATATATCCGTCCCTCTCGCGATAACGCTGCTGTTTAGGCGTCATGGACTTTCACGTCAAAGTCCATATTGGACTTCTCTTTCAAATTGTAATCTTTGAAGCTTTATAACTTCATCGCTGATGAAGGTATTCAAAAAATATTTTCATGGCTGTTTACTAGAGCTAATAAATATTTCATTTTGCAAATAAGAAAATCTCATGCATGTATTGTGGACTGAGTAGGTTTTATGTTTAAAACTAGCTGACCCGTGCAACGTCGTCTGCGTAACATTTTTCATTACTGCTCCGCTCCTATTGGTCTTAGCGTGATGATATATCTATCATCACGCTTATCTATCAGCACTCCTATAGCTTTCCTCGATAAATGGGCTATCTAACACTGAAAGAATTTTTCAAATCGGAGCAGAAGTTCCTGAGATTAGCGCTTTCAACCAAACAAACAAACAAACTCTTCTGCTTTATAACATTAGTATAGATTACTAGTTTTTATGACATCCTGCTTTGTTTTGCTATTAATTTATTGACTTATGAAATTGTCAAAGTGTAGGTCAGTCATCTAGCGGCCATCTTACTGTCACCGTTCTGATGAACGGGAAAGCTGGATTGTCGGTTTTTTGTATAAGGAGACGAACGTTGAAGAAACTATATTTATCTACTCTTAGGCTTTTCGAGGATCTGCCCATGTATATCAAAGAATGTTAGCTTGAATCTGAAACTATGTACACGTAAGTAAAAGGAACTATATAAGCTATGTGCAATATCTTTTGTTTTTCTAAGGATGGGAAATCATCTAACGACTTTTCGTCGTGTTCCTCCTAATGCCCTTTGCGTTCCAGAGCCGCGGTGATACTTTCGAATAAATTCCGCAACATGTACAATATCTTAATACTGAATCCAGGGCCGGATTTAAACTTAGTGCTGCCCCTGGGCACTAATCATTTTTACTAAGTTTAAAAAAAAATTTGATTGTTTATGTTTTTTTTTAATCCAGAATAAACTCCAAAATCTTACTAATTTTTCGAAAAAAAAAACTACTAATTAGTTTTAATTTCAGAAAAAAATAAACAAATATTGTCATTTGAAATCTTCAAGTAATAACATTAATTAAATTATTTGGATTTTAACTAAAAGTGCCAAAATCATAATTAATAATATACGATTTTACAAATAATGCATGGATTGAATTTCTTGAATTATCCATTAAGCAAAAAATGATTAATTATGAGAAGTAATTCATTATATTGAGCAATTTAATAACTTTTTTTTTTACTTTCCCAATTTTGCCGCCCTGGAAAATTTGCCACACTGGGCACTGTCTCCGATTGCCCATTGTAAATCCAGTACTGACTGGATCGTAGCAGTAAATAGAGCTAAAAGTTCAGCGCTGCCTGGTTTGTTTGCGGGTTCGACATGATTAAAAATGGCTGCTGGCAACAACTGTCAGTTCTGATAATATTATTAAAACGTCGCTGGATATCTGACAGCTGTCGAGCAGTTGCAGCTTGCAGAAGTTTTGAATTAATGTAGTTACACGTAATAATGTATACCACGATGTGTACGAGTAGTAGAGTTATTTTAAACTTTTTAAGTAGTTTGCAAGTTTGAGATTTTCTGTGGAAAAATTAAATTAATATGATACTGTCACCTACCCATGTACCTGCCTACTACTAAATACGAGAGGGGTAACTTTATAGCATGTTGAGTAGCTTTGTAGCGTCGAATCGCAGTCGTTTCTTAGGAAAATATTCACCACCTCCTATTTTCCTAAAATACGACTGCATTTTTAGGAAAACATCTCATTTTGACATTGATTGTAGCTGACAAGATATTGGGACTGAATTTGAATGCATTCGAACGGAGACCGGTCACAGTAATTTGACAATCCAAAAAAATCCCTTTTTTTTTTTCAAATTTATTCTTCGTTAATGCAATCTGTTTCTTGACGGTTAAGTCACTTTGAATAACAATGATACCTAATTATTTATTTTCAATACAGTCCAGGTTTCCTTGTTATGTTTGGGAAGATGCTAACTCATCAGCTTTCTGACAGTGGCTAGGTTAGGTTTCAATCGTAATTTCATCCACATTTTCCAGTTAGGTCATTTTCAAGCTGTTAATCCAACAAGAACCATGCAAAATAGAATCCCTTAACAATAATATCCCGTTTCATTTTAACAACGCCGAACTTTTCGACAGCCTGCTTGATAAGGAAGGGATTCATTTAATTCTGCTACCCTGATATTCGGAGTTGCTGCCAATTATAAATGGATCCAATTATGTTTTTATGCAATTTAATTAAGCGGATTGAATTTTGATTTTATTTGACATTATGAAAAAAATTATAAAATATGAATTTAATGAGGATACCATACTATTAATTTTTATTGGTAATAGGGGTAATGTGAGCAAAGGAGAATTGTTGCAGTATTTTAGAACTTTAAGTAATCTAAGATTAAGAAAAATTGTTATGTTCACATTGCCATATAGCGGGAGTTTGCCACAGGAAGAAAACCAAACTAGATTTAATATTAATATGATGTTGCATAATATAACATTTAATAATAATTTATTTCATTTGATTGACATCAACACTTACGTTGGTAACAATTTTATTTTGACCAAAGATAAGTATCTTGTGGACAGGTACTATCTTTCAAAATTTTGTAAAAGACAGATAGCTGTGTCACTATCATATTATTTTTACATTACAGCCAAGAATTTGGCTAAACAATTTGCTCCTATAGAGCAATGCCACGATATTTTTTATAATTCTGCCAATAATTTGGCAGATATTGACATTTATAGCAATTTAAATTAGAAACTAGGACAACAGAGTTTATCTCTAGCGCCAATGTACAAAATAGTGAAATTAAGCCAAACAAAATTTTAAAATCAATAAATACTATTAACCTGGTGCATCAAAATATTCAAGGATTTATGAACAAGGATTTAGAAGTAGAGTTATTCCTTAATTTTAACAATATTGATATTCTCTGTGTAACAGAACATTGGCTTAAAAGCCATCAGTTTATGTTTAATTATAGTAATCACCAGGTTGGTAGTTCGTTCAGCAGAGAAAATGCTATACATGGTGGTTCATTAATATTAATAAATAATCATCTTAAATTTAAAGACCGTAAGGATATTGTGAACCTCTCTGTTGAGCGGATTATTGAAATAGCCTGTATTGAATTGGAGCAGTATATTATATTAAGTGTGTACAAACCACCTTCAGGATTGTATGATAGTTTTGAAAAAGTGATGGATGAAGTTTTGCACAAAATTTGCAATTCAAGCAAGTCAATCATTATTTGTGGTGACTTTAATGTTAATTTGTTGGAAAATTGTAGTTTGAGTACCAATATTATAAGTCTGTTTCAGTCATACAATCTTGCAAATCTATTCCTTGAGCCCACTAGAATAACTCCTACTAGTGCAACTTGCCTAGATAATATCTATACAGATGTTGTACCTACCCATAAACAAATTATTAATTTAATAGATTCAGATCATTGTGGACAGTTAATCTCTTTACCAAATATAAATATAACAAAAACTAAAAAGGATATCACTGTTAACCCAAAATCAAAATTTCGCTTAGAGACATTTAAATCTAAACTCTTGAATAAAATGCCAACTTTGTCAACTAATGATGACCCTAATCAACATTATAATGATTTTTTCAAAATGTATTGCACAGAGTTTGACACAACATTTGTTCCCAAAACCATTACAGCTAATAGTAAAACTTCTTTCGGTGATTGGGCCACCATTGGTATTTATAAGAGTAGAGAAAGGCTTTATGAGTTATATGAAGAACGGACTTACATTAACACAGTAGAATTTAATTTATATGTTAAGAATTATACTAAATTATTTAAAAAAGTTTGTTATCTTGCTAAGTCTAGGTACTTGAGTTCAAAAATTAAAAATAATAATAATGTGATTAAAATGACTTGGGATATTATAAATAGCGAAACGGGAAGGTCTGGCAACCGAAGTAGTGATTACAGCCTTGTTATTGATGATAGTATAATTAATTTGGATTCGGAAGTCGCCGCGGCATTTGAAGATTTCTTTGCAGAAGTTCCCGTATCGACAACTAAGTTCCTAAATTCGTCACCTGCTGCTGCAGAAGCTTTACTTAAAGAAAACGTTCCAGTTTGTAATGCCGATTTTAAATTCCAATATGTAACCCCTAATGATATCATAAAAACGTTTAATTCTTTGAATGTAAAAAAGACTGCAGATCTGTGGGGTAATTCTGTTGATCTTGTTAAATCGATTATACACATAGTAGCACCTACTTTAGCTGATATTTTTAATAATTGTATTGACCGTGGTGAGTTTCCTGACTTAATGAAGTATAGTAAAATATTACCGTTATTTAAATCGGGTAGCACCTCAGACCCTTCTAATTATAGACCTATATCGGTGCTACCTACATTTAGCAAAATTTTTGAAAAACAGATATTAAATCAAATGCAAAGATATTTTAACAAACACAATTTTTTACATAATAAACAGTTTGGTTTTACAAGGGGTCGTTCAACAACCGATGCAGGTGTTGAACTTTTAGGTCACATTTATAATGCATGGGAGGACAAATGCGATGCTTTGGGTATTTTTTGCGATTTGTCCAAGGCATTCGATTGCGTTCTCAATGAGACATTAATCAGGAAATTGCACTATTACGGAATCCGGAACGCCTCTCTGGATCTTCTTACTTCATATTTGAGTGATAGGATTCAGAGAGTTGATGTTAACGGTAAAAGATCTCCTGGATCGGTAGTCAGGATGGGGGTCCCCCAGGGCTCAATTTTAGGCCCCTTCCTCTTCCTAATTTATATTAATGACTTGCCGTACCTCATAAAGGATAAACATGACATAGTGTTATTTGCAGACGACACATCGCTTTTATTCAAACTTAAACGTCAGCAGATGGTCACTGACGATATAGATAGTGCCCTCGCAACTGTAGTTAACTGGTTTAATGTTAATAACCTTTTACTGAACGAGAAAAAAACGAAATGCATAAAGTTTACATTACCGCATGTGAAACAAGTCCAAAATTAAATTAAAGTAATAAAACAGTTTGAATAAAGATCTTATCAAAATTATACATTTCAAATCATAAAATTATAAATGTCAAAATTAGTTAGGTAAAATATGTCATGTTTAGGTTACAAATCAGAAAAATGTCAAATCAGTAAAAGTTATCACAATGATGTCATAAAAATAATATTAAGTATGTCAATCAGAATAAAATTATGTCCATAGTTATTAGAAGCTATAACAATAATAAAATAAGTCAATCAATTAGCGATTCATCATTAAGGTAGTCGTCAATTTTGTAATAACTTTTTTCGATTAAAATTTCGTGTAGTGCCCTTTTGAATTGTATTACAGTCATGTTTTTTACTACATTAGGTACTTTATTATAAATGCGTGGGGCAATACCGAAAAAACTTTTCTTCATTAGCGCAGTTTTACATTTGACATGACATACTTGGTTTAAATATTGAGTCCGTATTGGATTTATTCTGACTTCCGACAGTTTTTTAAATAATTGTGGGTGTTTTTTTACAAACAAAGCTGTTTCCAAAATATACAAAGACGGAAAAGTTAAAATTTTTAAAGATTTAAAATAGGGAAGACAGCTATCTGTTGTTTTAAGACCAAACATTGACCTTATACATCTCTTTTGCATTCTAAATACCAGTTCCTTATCGGTAGACTGCCCCCAGAAAATAATACCATACCGCAGGACAGAGGCAACTAGACCATGGTAGGCTGTTAAAAGAGCCTGACTGTTGACTTTTTTTGAAAGTTGAAAGAGAGCATATGCAGATTTACAAAGTTTTTTGCAAAGCACTTCAATATGAGGTTTCCAAGTCAGTTTGCTGTCAATCACTATACCTAAAAACTTAGCTTCATTTGCTTCCTCAATATTACAGCCTTGGTAATCAACACATACATTTGGGTATTCACTACGTTGATAAAAGTGCATTATTTTTGTCTTGTTCAGGTTTATTACTAAATTATTATTATGTAACCAGTGTATTATATTATTTAAAGTAGTATTTATGTCTTGTTCATAATCATTTTGATTTGTACACTTAATTACTGCTGTACTGTCATCCGCAAAAAGAACCATTTTGTTAGTTGTTACTTTTGGGAGATCGTTGATATATATTAAAAAAAGTGGCGGTCCAAGTACGCTACCTTGTGGAACACCATATTTTACTTTCCTTGGTTTAGATACATACATTTTCTCTAATTTACTCTTTGGACAAATTCTAGAAACTTCCACGCATTGCAGTCTATCTGTCAAGTATGATTCTATCAACTGAAGGATGTTCCCTCTTACACCATAACTATGTAACTTGTGTAACAGAATTTTATGGTCCACATAATCAAAAGCCTTGGTCATATCAGTGTAGACTGCACAAACTGGATTTCTTTTATCTACAGAAGACATAATATTAGTTAATAGGTCAAAAAGTGCCATATTAACTGTAGTATTCCTACGGAACCCCTTTTGTTCTTTACAAAATAATTGATATTTTTCGAAATATGCGTAAAGGGAATTATAGATGACTTTCTCAATAATTTTTGAAAAAATTGGAATTTTTGCAATAGGTCTATAGTTTTTTAAATTCGTTTTGTCATCTTTTTTATGTATGGGTTTTATTATAACTTTTTTTAGCCTATCTGGAAATATGCCATCAGTAATACACAAGTTAATTATATGCACCAACGGAGGCGAGGATTTAGTGCACATTCCAAATTTTTGCCCAGCCACATTCTTTTCTAGAAATACAAAGAGAGGAGGGGTGTGTATTTTTGTTAGAGCAGGATTGCAATTTAAAGAAATATCGGACATAGCAAAACTATCTGTTGCGGGGATTATTGAATGCTGCGCTGTGGAGATATTATCTTACAAAATTATTATTGTATGTGTATATAGAATTCCTAAACCTAAATATGACGTATTTTATGAAAAATTAGATAGTATTTTGACTAAAGTTTGTATATCCTCAAATAAAAAAATTGTCGTGTGTGGTGATTTTAATATTGATATTTTAAAAAGAAACAAAACTACATTAGAATTTGAGTATTTTCTTATGAGGTTCAATCTAAAGCTAGCGCTTTATACTCCTACAAGGTTAAGTAGTCACACATGTATTGACAATTTTGCACACAACTACAAGAAAAACTGCAAAGCTGAAGTTAAAGATTTGGTCCTTTCTGATCATACATGTCAAATACTTAAAGTACCTATTAACAAAACTTGTAAACTACAGTATTGGAAAACTAAAAAGCAGGACATGAGTTTGAATAATTTAAAGACTTTCAAAACGCATCTTAGCTCCCTCATCTCATCTTCCATACATGTTTTTGATACTATGGATGCAAACACAGCTTTTGACAATTTCATGGACGATTTCTCTCTTTTATATAGATTGTGTTTTCCAGAAAGAATTATAACCATTAAAACAAATAAGGAAACGAAATGGATATCTCGAGGAATAAAAATATGTGGTAAGAAACAAAGGCAGCTACTTTGGGAATATAGATTAAATTCTGACTATAAGAACAAAAAAGTTCTTAAAAATTATACAAAACTTTATAGAAAAATTATCAAGCTAACACAAAAAGCACAAAATAATCATTATATAAACACTGCCGAAAATAAATCAAAAGCTACTTGGCAAATAATAAATAAAACCAAATTGTTTTTGCCACAGGAGCCAATTACGTGCATTAATAGAGATGATTTGTCGTTTACAAACCCTACAGACATTGCAAACGAATTTAATAATTATTTTATTGATGACATTGAACAAAATTTAAAAACTGACATCACGACAAATAATATTAATTTTAACAATCAGACATTAAATTCATTATTTATGCAACCTGTTACAATTGACGACATAATAAAAATAATTTCTACCCTAAAAAACACAAGTACTGTTGGATACGATGGCATTTCCACTAAGGTCATAAAATTCACTAAGGAGGTAATAGCACCTCCGTTGGTGCATATAATTAACTTGTGTATTACTGATGGCATATTTCCAGATAGGCTAAAAAAAGTTATAATAAAACCCATACATAAAAAAGATGACAAAACGAATTTAAAAAACTATAGACCTATTGCAAAAATTCCAATTTTTTCAAAAATTATTGAGAAAGTCATCTATAATTCCCTTTACGCATATTTCGAAAAATATCAATTATTTTGTAAAGAACAAAAGGGGTTCCGTAGGAATACTACAGTTAATATGGCACTTTTTGACCTATTAACTAATATTATGTCTTCTGTAGATAAAAGAAATCCAGTTTGTGCAGTCTACACTGATATGACCAAGGCTTTTGATTATGTGGACCATAAAATTCTGTTACACAAGTTACATAGTTATGGTGTAAGAGGGAACATCCTTCAGTTGATAGAATCATACTTGACAGATAGACTGCAATGCGTGGAAGTTTCTAGAATTTGTCCAAAGAGTAAATTAGAGAAAATGTATGTATCTAAACCAAGGAAAGTAAAATATGGTGTTCCACAAGGTAGCGTACTTGGACCGCCACTTTTTTTAATATATATCAACGATCTCCCAAAAGTAACAACTAACAAAATGGTTCTTTTTGCGGATGACAGTACAGCAGTAATTAAGTGTACAAATCAAAATGATTATGAACAAGACATAAATACTACTTTAAATAATATAATACACTGGTTACATAATAATAATTTAGTAATAAACCTGAACAAGACAAAAATAATGCACTTTTATCAAGGTAGTGAATACCCAAATGTATGTGTTGATTACCAAGGCTGTAATATTGGGGAAGCAAATGAAGCTAAGTTTTTAGGTATAGTGATTGACAGCAAACTGACTTGGAAACCTCATATTGAAGTGCTTTGCAAAAAACTTTGTAAATCTGCATATGCTCTCTTTCAACTTTCAAAAAAAGTCAACAGTCAGGCTCTTTTAACAGCCTACCATGGTCTAGTTGCCTCTGTCCTGCGGTATGGTATTATTTTCTGGGGGCAGTCTACCGATAAGGAACTGGTATTTAGAATGCAAAAGAGATGTATAAGGTCAATGTTTGGTCTTAAAACAACAGATAGCTGTCTTCCCTATTTTAAATCTTTAAAAATTTTAACTTTTCCGTCTTTGTATATTTTGGAAACAGCTTTGTTTGTAAAAAAACACCCACAATTATTTAAAAAACTGTCGGAAGTCAGAATAAATCCAATACGGATTCAATATTTAAACCAAGTATGTCATGTCAAATGTAAAACTGCGCTAATGAAGAAAAGTTTTTTCGGTATTGCCCCACGCATTTATAATAAAGTACCTAATGTAGTAAAAACATGACTGTAATACAATTCAAAAGGGCACTACACGAAATTTTAATCGAAAAAAGTTATTACAAAATTGACGACTACCTTAATGATGAATCGCTAATTGATTGACTTATTTTATTATTGTTATAGCTTCTAATAACTATGGACATAATTTTATTCTGATTGACATACTTAATATTATTTTTATGACATCATTGTGATAACTTTTACTGATTTGACATTTTTCTGATTTGTAACCTAAACATGACATATTTTACCTAACTAATTTTGACATTTATAATTTTATGATTTGATTTTATGATTTGCAATGTATAATTTTGATAAGATCTTTATTCAAACTGTTTTATTACTTTAATTTAATTTTGGAGTTGAATTTTATTTGCATGCCCATACGACGGTAGAATATGGAGGACTTTAATATGTAAAAAAGAACATCTATGTACCAAATACCCATGTTTGCAATAAATAAATGATTGATTGATTGATTGATTGATTGATCCATAACATAAATACTAGGAATAAACACAATTTTGTCGTTCCTAAAACTAGACTGAAAAAAATAGGTGGTTCTTTTCGATGCCAATGTATACATTTTTATAATAAACTTCCTAGCCACATTAAAGAACTTAGCATTAATAAATTCAAATCTTTTATAAAACGTAAGCTATGCCAGAAAGCTTTTTATACAGTTAAAGACTATCTTGAGGACAAAAAGGCTTGGGATTGAGCTGCTTCAATGATGTACATGGCCCAATGTTTTATACAGGGCGTATTTGACATCGTAACGCAAACTTCGGGAAAAGGCTACATCTCATGCCACTAACCAAATTGTGGAAGTCATTAATCTCGCTAATGAACGGTTACAGAAATTGTCATTTTCGAGCGCGCAATGTATTGTGAACAACGCGATACAAACGCGTGAGAGCGTTGCACGCAATACATACCTACTTCACGTCTTGCACACAAACGTACATGGTCTGCGACGCCGCCGCGGCGACGCGCCGCGCCGCACCGCGCGCGTATGTGTGTATGTAGGTAACTACGAACGAATCGCCACATGAAATTACTTAATCACTGAGAAATAACTACGGTGCCTACCTGCTGATGGTAGGAACATGTTTATGCAGAATGTTAGAGAAAAAAGCTGACCTTGAGCTATGTTTCTATCAGCGAAATGTGTTTGAATTTGGATTGCATCTAGGTATCGTCTAAATGGATGGCAACTAGCAAGGTCACCTTGAATGGAACACTGCATTACATCCTTCTTAAACATGCTTAAGAACTTGTTTTTGAAGAGCTTAAGAGAAAAGAAGGAGCCATAAGCTTAGTCTTTTAAAATCACGACTCCGATAAAGATTGATTACAAAAAATAAGCTTGTAAGTACATCGAGATCCGGTAACGCAGCTAGCTAATGAACTACCTAACTCTCTTTGAGTTTGAATGTACCTAAATACCTACGAATATCACCCTTCGCCGACGGCAATAATATCACATAAAATAATTTTAATCACTCAAAAATACCTACCTACTAACATGATTATGCAGAAGTTAAGGAGACTTGCTTAGTCTCTTATAATCACGAACACGACTCCGATAAGGATTGATAACAAAGCCGGCGATGTGCGAGTTAGACTCTCACACAAAGGGTTCCGTACCATAACCATAAACAAAAAACACGTTTCTTGTATGCGAGCTTTCCAATGGAGCTCTCTGTAAATTTTATTTTTTATTTGTTAGAAATACCATGCCTGAGATACAGCCCACTAACAGACAGACGGACCGGCCGCGGCGGCCGAACAGCAGAGGCTTAGTAATAAGGTTCCATTGGTTACCTACTCTTCGGGTACGGAATCCTAAAAAGAAGCTTGCAGTAGGTATTAACGAGTAACTACCTAGAACTCACCTTAGGCTCGCTCACCCCTAATCAGATAGGGTTCGAAGAATCGAAGTGGCCGGCGCCAGCACTGAGCGCGGCGCAGAGTTTCAGCGTGGACACGGGGCAGAAACGTTGGGTCCTGACGCTGAGGCCTGAGCACACTCCTCACACAGCGACGCAAACACATTCACTATGCAATTCCGCTTCTCGGCTGCGGAATCGCACTCTGCTGACACAAACACCTTGTCCTTGACATAACCCCAAAGAAAAAAACCTAATGGGGTCAAGTCTGGTGAGCGAGCTGGCCATGGCTCCCGGCCGAATCTCCCAATCCACCGATTCCCGAATGATTCGGTACCTAAGGCAGCGTCACATCATCAGCATGTTACCGTATTCTTGGGCACTGAAGTTCTCATTAAGTCCAGATGACATTTTTCAATGAAACACAAAGACACACAAAAACACGCAAGTTCACAGAAAGAAACCAAAATTTGTCTTCTCTAACGTTTCGAAAACCGATTTTTGCAAAAAAAAATGCACTCGTTCGCGATCAGCGTCAACAAGGAACTGACAAAAATCCATCATTATTTCATTAAAAATGTTCTTTCGATCTATCCTTTGAGGTCGCCGACAGATACCTACATTGGACCTACAGTGCCAGGGCCGGGCTTGCGATGATAATAGTATGAAAATTCATTTTTTTGCTTTTAATTTATTAATGTTTTTTTATCGAATAATTTTGGTATTGTAAAACTGAACTTTTTTTTAAAACCAAACAGAAACAAATTAAGGTCATCAATCGTCATGATTAAGTTTCAACACCCGTGTTGATGCCGTATTTAAAATTCTGTCACATTAATTGTATCAAAGCGTACAATGGGTATAGCAAGATCCAATTGTAATAAGCATAACATTACTTATTTTAACTTATTTATTTATTTAACAATTTATGTACAAACATTTTATCAGAACATAAGAAGAAGGAAACAGAAAACAAAGCATTATTATGGTTTTACGCAATTATTAATAGTAAGAAAAAAAAAAGATTATTTTCTCGGTCGGATATCATCGTGACTCCACATAAACGCTTATTAAAAAGCGTTTTACCGGTTGCACCCAAATACGTCTCTGGCGTCCGTCGGTTTCGTCGGTAAAGGTCAAAGAGCGCGCGCTACGTGTTGCCGCCGCAATATGAAAATGGGTTTTATCGACACAAAACAAAGTAACCGATTTTCAACCTTAATCTATTACGTTAATGTTGGAAATCGGCTACTTCGTTTTGCTGTGATACGTTTCATTTTCTTTGGAATGCAGTCTTAGGCGGCATGCTTTTAACAAATCATACACGCGTGACACACATGCATACTTGTTAGTGTGTGGGCAGCTACTATGCATTGCGTTGACCTTTCGTTTGTACTTTAGCACAGCTGAGCTGACACCTATTTGTGGTTTTATTTACATTGCTCTTTTTTGTGAAACTAGTTAATTAATTATTTTTTTATTAAAAATCTCATTGCGTTAGGTCAGAATAACGATTATGAGTAGTCTAAAGTAAAAAAAACTCTTGAAAAAACTGGAAAAATGAGAAAAAAGCCGATGAAAAATTCCAACTCTGGGGCGTCCAGAATCATGCCCTGGACCCATGGAAATCGTTTGTGCGTCGATGTCAGATACACCGTGTATACATCTATTTTTATTTTATTTTATTATTTTTTTTTTTCTTTCGTTTATCATTTTACTTTTATATTTGTTTACAAATGGACATTTTATATTTTAATTGATTCTGTATTTTTGACATCAATGTTTACTTTTTTAAGTAATCTCATTTTTTTTTTTTTATTGATTTAATTCATTATATTTGACATATTTATTTATTATTATTTCATTATTTTTCGTTTTACTATTGTGAATATGGGAACTATGTGGGCTATTATTTTCTTTTTGTTCTCTTAAAGTATTTTGAACGATGTCTGGCAGTTTGAGTACTTTTGTGGCCTACCCTTATATCCTTACTTTGGTATTGTTCGTCAGTTCGTTGAGCTCCTTTAAGTTCTAAGTTTGAGCTACACGATAACTGGCAAATGCTTGCACTGTCTGGACAGGTCCACTCAAATCTGTGTGGTACTTTCCTCAAAATACCACTTCAGACATTAACCTACATGGTTCTCATATGATTTGACCAGTACGATTGTATGGACTTTAAAAGAGACTTTGACCTCTGAGTTTGTTTCGGCGTTTCTTCTCAGGGCAGTCAGCTAGGAAATGCCGGCCTCATCTAGTTTAAAATGACCAAAAAAGATTGACGTGTAAAAGTGTTATTTACAACCTACTTACAGAATAAATATCATTTATCATTTATCATAACAGATTTTGCCTTTTGGAAAGTAACGTTTTTGATACAGGCGGCTGAAACAGCTGTTGAAATTGCTGTGTGAAAATAATTAAGGTTTTTAATGCATAGTAATGAGGTGATCATCCGTATAAAAAAGTAACAAATTACTCTCTCCAACTCGTACCAGAAGTGCCATTCTGTTACAACATTTTCGTGTCTCGACAGCCGAATCCGAGGTGAGTATCAAATTCGTATAAACATAAGACCTTTATGTTGTGTGAAACAAAGCTCAATTTGTGAGCTTCGTCACTCAGGTGAGACCTCGATATCGAATTAGTTAATTACAGAATAGACTAGCAGTTATTCAGATTTATGCTACGGAAAAAGATGGATATTGATAAAATAAGGCTTTATTAATTAAATTAAATTATTAAAGAAATAAACTTACTCAATTAAAGCTTCTGATTATTTGGTCTAGTAGCGGAAATGTAAGTTCAAAGCTTGAATACTATCAAAAACTGAAAATTCATTTTATGTGACGCCACACAAAAAGGCCCTTCTCAACTCAAACTCCTGTAGGTTGAAATCGGAAAATAAGCTTAATTACTTACTATCTTTAAAGTAAAATATTCGACTAAGGCTGGATTTTTACAACGCCAGATAGCTTTATCGGAGGAATAATTTTGAATTTTTGACAGTTCTTCCATACAAAAACTGTCAAACGTTAAATATATTCCACGAATAAGAGTTATCTGGCGTTGGACAAATCAGCCCTTACATAACTAAATAATTATGCCTCGATATGGCTTCAAACTAGGTACAAAGAAAACCAACATCCGTCTTGTCACCGCTTCCGCACATACGAATACTCAACGGGAAAGTAGGGAAGTGGGTGAGCGGAGGGTGCACCTTCTAATCAATGTATTGTACGTCCCGTGTAGGTACATATGTTCTACATTATTGTATTAGGGTGCTTGGATATTGTGTTAGGGTGCTTCTCTATGCGAGATGTGCGAGGTATACAGGCGATGCGAGGATGTGTATTGACGATGTGAAAATGCATGATTGATTCCACCTCGCACACATTCCTCGCTTGTGTCCTTTGCATTTATTTCTTGTTGGGGTCCATACCAAAATTATAATAATAATAACATCCTTGGACAATTCACACAACGCCATATAGTCCCAAGCGAAGCAACCTAATGCTTGTGTTATGGTAACGAGATGGCTGATAAACTACTTATATATTTTTTTTTTGTAAATACATACATATTAAAGATAGAAAAACACCCAGACTCGGAACAAATACATGTAGGTCGTACAAATATTTGTTCCGTGCGGGAAGCGAACCCGCGACATGCTGCGCAGCAGTCAATCGCTCTTCCACTGCGCCAACCGTGTCAAAATATTGTAATAATGGACCCTTATTTTGTGACTTAGTCTGTCTGTCTTTCACAGCTGTATATCTCAAGTGGCTGTATAGCCACTAATGCTATCAACTTTCAATCTACACTAATAATTATTATAAAAAGGGGTTTGTGAGTTGAATTTGTGAGTTTGTGAAGTTGTAGGGGGTAATCTTGAGATCTACTGAACCGATTTTGAAAATTTCTTTACAAATTGAAAGCCACGTTATTTGTTAGTGTCATAGCACAATATAAATATGGACAGTACGGAAACTACCTACAAACGCTCGAAACGGCACACTCACACAAACATGCGCACCGACGAGACTTTTCGGTGCCCGTCGCGGTACTCTCAGTAGTGAGTGCCGCCGGCCGCGTCAAGACGGGTGGTCACATTTATGTTTAGCCCCGCGATCTTTTTAAAAATGCCACGAACGTATATTTAGATGCTTAGTAGTATACGGCTGTTTGAACTCGGAATCATCACAACCGGAGCTAACGTATTTTAAACTTCTTGCTGATTTTGAAAGGTGAGAATCATTGATATTGTTACAATATTGTACTAACTTAATCGTTATCGAAGTATAAGTCCGTGTGATCGATCAAAATGAGTTCGTGAACTTCAAAACTATTAGGTACTACTACTTCTTGTAAATCCAAGATGGCGCCTGCTATAGGTATATTTTTTGTCATGGGTGTCATTTTCATGGTTTTCGAGGGTGTTGAAGCCGACAGTGATGTCAAAACGTGAATCCAAGATGGCGGCTGCAATAGGTACCTATTTTTTCGCCATGGGTGTTGTTTCCATGGTTTTCAAGGGTGTTGAAGCCGATAGTCGTGTCAAAACGTAAATCCAAGATGGCGGCTGCAATAGGTATCAAATTTTTCGTCATGGGTGTCGTTTCCATGGTTTTCTAGGGTGTTGAAGCCGATAGTGATGTCAAAACGTGAATCCAAGATGGCGGCTGCAATAGGTATCAATTTTTTCGTCATGGGTGTCATTTTCATGGTTTTCGAAGGTGTTGAAGCCGATAGTGATGTCAAAACGTGAATCCAAGATGGCGGCTGCAATAGGTATCAATTTTTTCGTCATGGGTGTCGTTTTCAAGGTTTTCGAGGGTGTTGAAGCCGGTAGTGATGTCAAAACGTCAATCCAAGATGGCGGCTGCAATAGGTACCTATTTTTTCACCATGGGTGTTGTTTCCATGGTTTTCAAGGGTGTTGAAGCCGATAGTCGTGTCAAAACGTGAATCCAAGATGGCGGCTGCAATAGGTATCAATTTTTTCGTCATGGGTGTCGTTTCCATGGTTTTCTAGGGTGTTGAAGCCGATAGTGATGTCAAAACGTGAATCCAAGATGGCGGCTGCAATAGGTATCAATTTTTTCGTCATGGGTGTCATTTTCATGGTTTTCGAAGGTGTTGAAGCCGATAGTGATGTCAAAACGTGAATCCAAGATGGCGGCTGCATTAGGTATAAATTTTTTCGTCATGGGTGTCGTTTTCAAGGTTTTCGAGGGTGTTGAAGCCGGTCGTGATGTCAAAACGTGAATCCAAGATGGCGGCTGCATTAGGTACCAATTTTTTCGTCATGGGTGTCGTTTCCATGATTTTCTAGGGTGTTGAAGCCGATAGTCATATCAAAACGTGAATCCAAGATGGCGGCTGCAATAGGTACCAATTTTTTTCGTCATGGGTGTCATTTTCATGGTTTACGAGCGTGTTGAAGTCGATAGTGCTGTCAAAACGGGAATCCAAGATGGCGGCTGCAAGGGTACCGAGCACCCGAAACGTTTTCTTCCAAAAGCGGCTCGCGTAAGCTCCCGCCAAAACTTTTAAAAGGTTACGCCGTAATGACAAAGTTAGTGCTACAAGTTGTAGTGTGTTAATATTAAATTGTTTTCCGTGTTTAAACTATCTTCTTTTGTCGAGATTAACCAACGCCATGAGATTACCTATTTAAATTGTACTTGTAAGCTAGTTATTCAAATTCGATTGATTGATCACTATGGAACAAAAATAAAAATAAACAAAAACATAAAAAGTGACAACCCTATTGCTTCAATGGAGCGTAGGTATTTATATTCTCAACTAGGCTTAGTTTCCGTACTGTCCATATTTATACTGTGGTCATAGGCTATACTAACCCGAAAAATACCTACTTCCCAACGAAGTGAACACGGGTCAGCTAGTTTGGAATAACTTTAGATGACATTAGGTCAACTATTTGCAAATAAGAAAGAAATAAAAATGTGTACATTTTTATAACAACAGCTACTGCATATGAAAGAACGCTATAAATATGTAAGAAATTTACCCACTGTGTATACTTCGGTGATAAGGGAGAGGCTCTTATCATCGAAGTTTGAATAGAGAAAAATCTGAAATTATTGTATGTGATAGAAGTTTATGTAAAAATGACAGGAAAAATAAAACAATGTCTTTAAATAGCACACTTTCATCAACAAAAACAACATTATTTCCAGTAGCGGTCAAGAGATGGCGCTGACCTAATAAATTTTTTCTGACAAATACAGGCCTCGCCGATGAAAATTTAAAAACATTTCGTAACGTTTTATATGATGGTCGGAACGCTTGGCGCGCGACTGCTACTCCCTCTCTCTTGACCATTTTTTTGTACATTCAAACTAGCTGATCTGAAACCTTTCTCAAAACAACTCTATCCATTGGTGAAAAGAGCATGAAAATCGGTGCAGTAGTTTTTGAGTATATCGCAAACAGACAGACAGAAGCGGCGGAGTACTTTCTTTTATAATATGTAGTGATAGTGATACTTAGCCTCGCTAACCCTAGACAAAGTGCCATTCTATAAGTGATGACGATAGGATCACGAAACATTTCAACAGAGTTTAGCAATCCTATACATTTTTGACGTTTTGACAATCGCAATTGCCATGCTACCACTGACAGAAAGCCACTTGTCTCCACTGACACAAAGCCTTAGACAAGTTGCTTTTTCGTGACAGTATATCTCTTGGTTGCACTTCACAATTGCCAAAGAGAGAAATGTACTGTCACGGTGTCAAAAGTCACCAATGAGCGCATAGGCTCACTGAGCTTAACCAGGCTAGGAAATGATTGATGGATTTGTTCTCACGCACCGCCTCGTACATCTCTAGTGGAAACGCACCCTAAGCCTGTGTTAACTTGTGAGATTGTGTGCGGGTCTGTGCGGTGCTCTTTTATCAATCCCCATTAGTAGGTAATTGAAAAAGGTTGAGGGGATAATCTTTGTAATAGCTCTTCTTATGGCTTACACACAGAGTGGTCAGATGTAATACTGCATTGTACTAACAATATGGATTCAAAGAACTAATAAGAGGGATTACGTAGCTATGCAATACGTGCACATTAAATGGTGGAAAAGATAAGTGTGCTTCTACTTGTGATTTCCTTTCTCGATTGTTAAATTACGTAGATATCATGTAATAACATGATATTGTAAAAACATTTTTTATGTATATATATATATTCTTTTTTTATACAAAAAGGGAAACTCTTGGCCCAAATCTCACCTGATGGAAAGTGATGATTAGGCCGAAGATGGAAGCGAGCTTTACCCGGAATCCTCTAACACAGAGGAACTGGCTATCACACCTCTAACTGCCGGAACACAACAATGCTGTTAACATTGTTGTTATGGCGACAGACTTAGACATGATGGTGGTAGCTTGCCAGGCGGACTTAGAACAAGTCCTACCACCAACGAAACCGAGCAAAAAATTTGCCCCCGCTGGGAATCGAACCCGACCTCTGGGTCTGAATCAGGTGGTATAACCACTAGCTCACGGAGGCGGTTAGTGTCACCTGTTTAGCACCACCCGGAGACCACGTGTAGGGATTCGCTGAAGGGTATTCTCCTACGAACGCGGGTGACTCGGCCCCCAAAATAGTAAAAAATAAGATAAAAGAAATACAAATGTAGAGGTAGTTATAACAAAATAAAAATAATTACACCGATGGTTGATTAATCTGTCTGGAAAGTTCAATCTCGAAAGTTCTAGAAGCGAGCTTTTAATATTATAAAGAAAATAATACATTACATTCGTTAAATATTGTTTAATCAGAAGTCTTGTAATTTCGTCCTTCGGGACTGTGTTCTTGATTAATCGTCTTCAAAGAAACTCATAAGATGTAAGTCTTCATGGCCCTTACGATTATAACAATCCTTATCATTTTCGATTGTTATATTTAGATGGAGCAATTATTTTTGTATATTATGTTGCTAAGTGACTGTTGCCGGGGCGTATTATTGCTAGGTAGTAGTAGTATTTATTGGGTTTTTCTTTTATATATAAAACGGGGAAACTCTTGGCCCAAATCTCACCTGATGGAAAGTGATGATTAGGCCGAAGATGGAAGCGAGTTTCACCCAGAATCCTCTTACACAGAGGAACTGGCTATCATACCTCTAACTGCCGGAACACAACAATGCTGTTAACATTGTTGTTATGGCGACAGACTTAAACAAGATGGTGGTAGCTTGCTAGGCGGACTTAGAACAAGTCCTACCACCAACCAAACCGAGCAGAAAATTTGCCCCCGCTGGGAATCGAACCCGGGACCTCTGGGTCTGAATCAGGTGGTTTAACCGCTAGACCACGGAGGCGGTTTAGTGTCACCTGTTTAGCACCACCCGGGGACCACGTGTAACGTGTCACGGGTGCTAACTAAACAAACTCCTTTTTAATAGCATCATTCGCCTCTAATAATCTGCATTGCCTTCTAAATTACTAAGATCGGATTTCACCAATGAAACTGATCACGATCAGTACATCTAAACTGCATTCAAGAGCTGTCGATGTCAATACTCAGCATGGTGGTTATTTTTTGGCATCTTTTGTGACATGTATTCAAGCAGTAAACTTCTAAAGTATTATTTTATGACATCAATAAAGATATTATATTAGCTTCTATTTTTTTAACTCAGTACAAGAGAAATTAACTCATCGCGAATTAATTCATTAAATGTACCTCCCGTTGTCCAATGTTGGCCGGCTACCATGTTAGGGTTAACATGGTAGCCGGCATACCCTAAAATAAAAGCTAATGTAATATCTTTATTGATGTCATATAATAATATTTCATTTAATAATAAATGTAATTTTTATTTTATTTAGTGTTAATAGGCATACGTTTGACCACTATCTCACCTGATGGTAAGCGATGATGCGGTCTAAGATGGAGCACGCTTGCCTAGAAGTAATTTATTCACTATTCACTCTAGACTTAAAGTCTCCCAGGTTGTAGCTATCAGGAAACACAGAAACATGAATGTACATTCGGCTTAAGTTACGGTTGTGAGCAAGGTAAGTTGATGGGATCACGGGAGCTAAGTACACTCGCTTTGCTTGCTCACTCTAGATCCCACAATCCCATTGGAATCTAATTTATCCGTGTTGGGGTGCCCAGAGTACCAGAGCTGGCGCGGTTGCACTTTGTACTGCGGTTAGATCAAATGTCAATAATACAAGATGATAATTAGATCAAAAGAACAAAATATTAAATAAGAGTTGGTGCTAATTAAACAGACATCTTAATTAAAATCCGCTGCTGTGTTGGTGGATTAGGTGGCAATTTATAAATAAGAAGGACAAGTTAAGATAATGGTTGATCTTTACTTGATGCTTCAATAGAATATATAGTTAGTGCTGTTTAAAAGATGAATTAGTTTATTAGGGGTTATCTCATTTTCCCGCTGCTAGGTTATATAAAGAGAAGTTTGATCACGTGATCACTAAATAAATCTGTGGCTTGACCTGTAAGTTCTCTTTATATTGTAGGTACTAGCTTGTGTCAGCGGCTTCGCTCGCGTTATATTCGAAAATTATCCCAAGAGAAACACCCTAAAAAAACCCATCCATGTTCCTTCATTGCCCTTTGTGTTCCGGAGCCACGGTGTCTCTTGCGAATAATCCCGCGACTCCGGCAGGCGTCGACCCTTTCGGGCCCCCTGTGTGCTGACTTTCTTTGAGGCGCGCGTGGAACACTAACGCGCCACTAGACGGACGGACGGCGAGCCACCCATAGCTCGCCGTCCACAGGCCCGCGCCTACGGTGGCCGGAGGTCACCAGGTGGTGGCCCCCGACGCCCGCAGCGTCTACCACGGCGGCCGGGACGAGAGGGTCTCCTCTCCGCCACCTCCTTCGCTAGCATGACTGCTTCGCAGAAGGAGGCAACGGCGTCCCATGCCGTCTCGCTGTTATGTATGTTTTATTACTTTGCTTATAACATACAGGTATGTATGTTGATGCATCAAGCTGCAACTCTCACATGCAGTTTGATCAACTGGTTGAACACACACGCATCTAGCCTATCCACTATCATATTCGTATAAGCAATTCATTTTTCTGACTGTACAACGTTTGTTCAATTATAACCGACGCCATTTTCACGAAGTTTTACCATTTAATGTGCTCACCGGAGCATGGATATGGGTCTTTGATGTCTATCTAGGTTATACCTTGTTAATAGTTTCATTGCCGTTCCTATTCGCAGTTATATGCTCATCTGTCATTCGTTTAATTCAAACAGCCTTTGTATGTTCAGTATGGAAATAAAATTAGTCCGACTAAAAAGAGAGTTGTTATAAATTTGACGTGTGAGTCTGTTTATAACCGATTTTGATTAAGTATTTTTTGTTTAGGTTGAGTTTATTTACTGGCACTACTTTTTATGCCTGGACTACACTTGGACCAGTGTCATTGAAATATTTGTTTACTACCCATAGGTACCTACTGAGGAAGCATTTTTTTTTTCTGGTCTCACCTGATGGTAAACGATGATGCTTAAACTGTGTCGAGTGCAAGTTTGATCGTGAATGGAGTACTGCTCTCATCTTTGGGACTGATCTGCCAGATATTAGCTTGATGCCCTTGAGTCAATTGAGAAACGAGCCAAGAAGATCATCAAGGCAATGATGGGTTCGTCGAATCGAACCTCCAAAGTCTTGAGCATCGACGCCAATTTTCTGGCCTGTCGGTTTTCTATGGGTTGCGAAGAGTGTGTGACGGAATTGCATAAGTTAATTCCGACAAGCCCGTTCCATTATCGGATCACAAGACGTATGGCGATGCGCCACTGGTACATGGTGGACATTCCACCCATACGCACGAAACGTTTTGGGAACACATTCATTGTGCGTACAGCTAAGGAGCGGAATTCCCTGCTGTCTGTGTTTCGTTATAGCTATAAGCCTGGGAGTCTTTAAGTCAAAAGTGAATAGGTTACTTCTGGGCAAGCGTGTTCCATCTCCATTTTCTTTCCTAATTATTAATTTATTTAAAATTCGTGTAAAAGTGGAAAAATCACACATAATAGCCGCAAGGGTCAATTTGCAATGGTAAGCAACTCTTGCCGAGGTCAGTCTGTGGATGGGTGACCATCTTAACATATCGAGATTTTTCTGTGCCACGGAAAGCACCTTAGCTGCTAGTCTCGGTTGTTATTTGTGAAAAGGCTAGGCAAATAGTATTGTTGAAGCGGAATATTTTATATTTATTCCTTGTCACGGAAAAAATCTTGCCTGATGTAGAAAATACGAAAAAACGAGTACTTGATCTAAGCTTGGAGATTATTTATTATTTTGTTTACTTACTTAAATTGCTTTCCATCTTTTTGATGGGGTAGGAAGAAATATATAGTGTTAGGGTTGTTTTGTATGGGCAAATATGAGTACTTCGGATTATGTAAATAGATATATACCTAAATAAATTGAGATATAGACGTTTGTTAAACTGGACTTATTTCTGCCGGTTTCGTGACCTTTCTTACAGAAAAAACAGTAAACTTATTCTGCATACCTATGTGTAATGACTTTTATCACATTCAACCATTGAGAAGCTTTCTTTTAGTACGAATTATCGTTATCAGATGAATACTTCAAAAAGATTACAAAAATTCAAATATTTGTAAGGCCTACAGATCTGGCTGTTTGTGTATCGGACTTTGTATGTTTTTAAACGCTCCAACGATATAGGAGAAATAGATGCTAGTGATGGGCAAACGTTTAAAAAAACGGCCAAGTGCGAGTTGTTCTCGCGCATCGAGGGTTCCGTACAAACCTGTAGGTATATATTATAAGCAAAAGTTGCGGTTTACGATTTATGACGTATTAATAAAAATACTGCTTACTAGATCTCGTTCAAACCAATTTTCGGTGAAAGTTTACATGGTAATGTAGGTACATCATATTTTTTTTTTTTTATCATTCTCTTATTTTAGAAGTGAGAGAGACACACACACACACACTCATTTAACCACTTTGGAAGTGTCTCGCGCAAACTATTCAGTTTAGAAAAAAATTAAACTAGAAACCTCAATATCATTTTTGAAGACCTATCCATAGATACCCCACACGTATGGATTTTGATGAAAAAAAAAAATTGAGTTTCAGTTGTAAGTATGGGGAACCCCCAAAATGTATTGTTTTTTTTTTCTATTTTTGTGCGAAAATCTTAATGCGGTTCACAGAATACATGTACTTACCAAGTTTAAACAGCATAGTTTTTATAGTTTCTTTGGCTGTGACATACGGACGGACAGACATGACGAATCCATAAGGGTTCCGTTTTTTTCCATTTGGCTACGGAACCCTAAAAAGGAAAACAAAAAGAAAGGAAGAGATACATTCACAAAACTGTCACCTTTTTAGATTCCGTATGCCTGACTGGGAAAACGGAACCCTTACGTGGGAACTCGTGTGTCTTGTCTTTCAAAACCAATTTGCTCCGTTGAAATGTAAAACAAAGGAATTTCAGTGACCCAAACACACACACGTAAAGCAAATAAATACGTTTTGAATAGAAGATAGGCAGTTACTTATCACGTAATTATGATTTTTATTTACCGAGACATTTCTTTAGTGTCAACACTTTTGATAAGATACAACAATATTTAAATTACACAGAAGAATGGTGGACAAAAAAAACAAGTGGACAAGATAAACGAGTACTTATTGAATTCCTTTTAATAAAGAAAAATAAATAGACAGAATACTAATGTGTATCGCTTTTATTGTAATCGCAGTCTTTTGATATTTCACAAAACTTTTTCAAGAATTGCAATTTTGGATATAATATAAAATATTCTTGAACCTTTACCGTTGATATTCAAACGTGCCCTGATAATAACTTCTATCAAAAAATTGTCATCACAATTTTCATTTTACTACAAAGAATTTTTAATGAAAGACGCATATTTTCAAAAGTAACTTTCTCACTCGCATACCGCTGGGTGAAATAAGTTATGTATTACTGAAAGGCCACCCACCCTCGTTCCAGCGCCCCAATCAAAATTCAGGACAGGATCCCGACTCAAAATAGCATTTCGGAACCTAATTCTCTTTTATTGCAAGTATAATACCAATTAACTTGCGCCCAAGGAACTTTGTTCGCGAATTTGTACTTTGTAGAAGATTATGACGGTAGTGATATAGGTAGGTATCGTTTTGTGTTATGTAAAGATCTTGTGGAGACAGTATTGAAAGTAAGGTTAGTGACAGATTTTTCTCTTGATATTTGAAGTAAAATTTTTGTCGTATGCAAATCTGTCGGATTAAGGAGAGTTGTACCTTCAGACAATGTCTCGAACATTGCTTCCATGGGGGAGCGTGATGAAATACGCAAGCACTCCAGCACCCCAGCCAAAGGAAGAGTGGAATTCCCTGCCGGAGTCTGCGTTTCCTGATAGCTACAACCTGGGAGTCTTTAAGTCAAGAGTGAATAGGTTACTTCTAGGCAAGCGTGCTCCACCTTAGACCGCATCATAGCTTAACATCAGGTGAGATAGCGGTCAAACGTATGCCTATCAATGATAAGAAAGCTACATAAAAACCGTCAGGTTTTAGCTAGTATCTAAGAGGCTGACAGACTGTATCTCTTAAACGTTCCATACCAAAGGGTAGCCAATGAAACCCTATTACAAGCCTTCACTGTCCGATCGTTCTTCCGTCTGTCAGTTGGCTGTATCTCATGAACCATAAAAGGTTGACAGTAAGAATTTTCAGACTGTGTATTTATATTGCCGATATAACGGAAACCTTCGTGTACGGGTCCGACTCGTAAGTGGCCGGTTTTATTATTTGGAAAAGGTTTTATTGCGACACTGTACTGTTTTTCCGATTTCTACTCTTCAGAAGCCGCGGGCACAGCTAGTTTTATAATTTAATATAGGAACTGAAGCGACTAGTGCCTGAAGCTTAGGCCTAAGTGAGTGAATCAGGTAGCACAACGACTGATTACAATTTAATAATTGTATTATATATTTTTATAGGAGCTCGTGGGTAAATAAAAACAGCCGCACGGGTCAATCTTTAAAGATAAGCAACGCCTGCCAAGGTTGGTTTGTGGACGGGTGACTATCTTAACATACCGAGTTTCCTCCGTACCTCGGAAAGCACGTTGAGCCGTTCGTCCCGGCAGTCATTTGTAGATCTTTGGCAGTCGTTACGGATTGTCTGAAGCCAGTAAATCTGACTCCAGTCTTACCAAGAAGTACCGTGTTACCCAGTTAATGGGTTGTAGAGGTCTGATAGGCAGCCGATCTACGTAAACACTTTTATTCAGCTGAATCCGGTTTGATTGGAAGCCGACCCCATTATAGTTGGGAAAGGCTAGGCAGATGATGATGATATTATATAACTACAGCTGTCTACATACTTGTATTTTTTTCCCAAATAATTTTGAAAAATGTCGTCAGTTCCCAACATTCAATTAGAAGTAATTTATTCAAACTAGGCTCATATCTGATTTTACAAAAAGACAGTCCCCTAAATCGCCCCACCTGGCATCACTTCCTTGTTTTGTTTATGGTTCGAACATCATTTGATTACGAAATGATAGGATGTTTATCAATAACATAATAATATAAATAATAATAATAAATAAAATTTATTTGTGCCAAGAAACTTACAGATAAGAAGTACCTACAAGTATAGAACTTATAGTAAAAATTTCAAATTACATAAATAAATGGACTGTTTGGTAGAAGAGGACTAGTCAGGTGTTACATGACCAAAGATCTGTAGGCAAAATGATGAACCCTGCCTCTTAAACTAGGGAAGCCCTGTATCTTAAGAGACAGTGAGCAGCTATTATTACAAAATAAAGCTAGTGAAGTGTGTCGGTCTACCATCGAATATAAGAAAGAGAAAATAAATGTATATTATAAACTAACCCTTTATAAAGGACCAGAGAGAAGAAAAGGTGGAGCAACGAAAATGTGTGAGTTTGTGTGCGTGTGCGTGTGTGTGTGTGTGTGTGTGTGTGTGTGTGTGTTTGAAGTGTGGGTGAGATTTTGAGTGTGCAGTGAATAAGAAGTTATTGAGCAATGAATTTAAGCAATGCTTCGGTTTGTGAATAATCCTGTTGCATTAGCCATTTTGTTACTTTAGTTTTAGCTGTGTGTTTATTGAGGTCGCGAATGGTAATGACTTGGTGGGTTTTTTTGTAAAGGTGAGCGCTGAGGGTATTGAATTGATGTCTGGCGAACGAGGTTTTCTGCTGTGTGCCTGGAGGGACATTGGTACGTTTTCCTGGATCGGAAGGGGGGACGAAAGCGTGTCTTCTGAGCACTGAGCGAAGTACATTGAGCTGACGGACTGAGAGAACCTTAAATTCCGCGTACAGTTGGGCAGTAGGGTAGCGGTAAGGCTTATGCAGCATTACCTTTAAAATAGCTCTCTGTGCTCGCTCCACCCTGATAAGACTGGCCTTTGCTGCGCCACCCCATACAGGGATACAATACCCTATCACTGATTGACACAGAGCGTAAAAGACCATTTTAGAGTATCGACGTCGGCCGAGTCTCTAAGCGACTTAAAGACGTGTATAAGTCTCATAATCCGGGAGGTCACGGCATCAGCCTGCAGATTCCATCGTAACCCTGCATCTATTTGTACACCAAGATATTTGACACTCGCAGCTCTTGAAATAGTTGGACAATGACACGGAGATGCAAGTTGTGAACAGGTATGAGCTATTAACGAGAAGGCTTGGTCAGGTGCAGTGTTATGGCGAATGGAGAATGGTATAAAAGAAGTTTTGTCCAAGTTGAGGGTTAACAAATTAAGATGAAGCCATTTTGTGACCTTCGCAAGTGCAACCTCTGCGCTATTCCTAACACTGTCCCACGTTAACCCATCGACTATAATCGCGGTATCGTCGGCATACGCAAAGATCTTGGCGTTAGGGAGGGGCATCCTGCACATGTCATTTACGTAGATTTGGAATAAAATGGGACCCAGGATGCTTTCCTGAGGGACACCATGCGAGACCAATTCCTCATCACTAAGAAAATGATCAATTTTAGTCATTTGGGTACGACTCGATAGGTAGTCTTCAAAGATTTTTAGGGCTATACCTCTTACGCCGAGCGATTCCAATTTTTCAATGAACATGGGAACAGAAACTGTGTCAAATGCTTTTGAAAGGTCAAGGAATATTCCTAGACATTTCATCTTACTGTCCAGATTTTTAGTAACCACTTGTGTCAAGTCGAGCACTGCATCTTCGGTAGAAACACCAGTGCGAAAACCATACTGGTTATCGGAGATTATTTTATACTTCTCCAAGAAACTTTTCAGACGGCTGGCAAGTATTCTTTCAAGTACCTTGGAGAGGGCTGTCAGAATCGAGATGGGTCTGTAGTTGTTAACACAGCTTCTGTTCCCCACTTTGTGGATTGGATGTATTATTGCTCTTTTAAGTGCCACAGGAAAAACACCCTTATGAAGACACGCATTGAAGATAAACGTTAAAGGCTGAATTAGTGTTTGACGGCATAGTTTTAATAGGAGGGGTATAAGTACTAGCTTTCGCCCGCGACTTTATACGCGCATATCCTGTTTTACCGGTACCCGTAGGAATTTCGGTAAATCCTTAGTGCACCCCTGTGTAGTGTAAGGATGCTAAATGCAAAATGTCAGCTTTCTACGACCAGTAGTTTCGGGTGTGCGTATGTCAGTGAGTCAGGTTGGCCTTTTATCACCGCATCCCCGAAAAGACGGTATTTTTGTCTTCAGATTTATCTCAAGATTGACTGACGTAATACGACTCACGTTCATCGAATTGTCCTAAGAAACGATAATAACTAGAATAGGTTGAACATTCTTATCCATCAATTATTTAAACAATCTCTTTTGAACACGACACGCACCCTAACATCAGTGTCAGTAGGAACTGTCTAAAGATCTTCAGCTGAACTTACGTGCTTTTGGATAACAAACCTTAAAACCGATTTGAAACAGTCCAGTTTCCATTGCAGCTAAAACTCTTCTAAGACCCTTTAAACTACTTTGTGATTCTGAAATCAACTTTATTAATATGCGAGTACAGTAGATTTTTGTTTGAGAGACTTTTGTTTGTATTTATTTCGTATTAGCTTTGATATAATTTGGTGTTATTTCATAAAATGTTTACATCCAGTTGTTTTACGGTTTAGTAATTAACCCACTTGTTACTGAATAGACTTTTTGTATCTGATTGCAATGAAATTCAGATATATGTATCCTTGTATAATCAGATCACTACGAAAAATGCAAAAAAAAAAAAATACCTGTTGGGAAACCGGGAAATTGGTGTTCTTTTAAAAGGACATTAGTAATATGTACTACTTTGTTCAAGTAAATCAAAATAAATGACGAAGTGTCTTTAGTATCGTTTATTTATTACTTAAAATCATGAAACAAGTAAAGATATTGAAAATATTAAATAAATACTTGAAAAAAAAATTTTTTCGTATGGTATGTTTCAAAACATTCTTTCGGATGTACTTGAACTTCACACGTTTTACACGAGAAATTGGCTTTTTTGTGGCAAATCACACACCTCTACTGCTTTTCTTGTTATTTTACAAGATGCTTCTTGTTATCATATTGAGAACTTTGGTGATAATTTTGTGAAGTGCGACCTGATTTTCTGTTTTCTGTTCTACGATATGTTTCTAGAAGGCAATATTTCTTTGAAATTGCAAATGATCGAAATCTCCGCCATCGATGTGGTATAGTTGCCAAGCATTTTGAACTGCCATGTCAAGTGCGTGACATATCAATGGGAAATACCATTTTTTCCTCGTATCGATGTTCGGTACAAACCAATATTTTGGTCTGACCTGTCTACACCTCCCATGTTTTCATTATACACCTTTATCACGGCTGGCTGGTCGACTTGTACATATCTTTCCTCATGTTGTGAAAAGCGTTTTACTTTGCTCAGTGGTAAAACTTTAGCAGCATTTGAAGCCACTGTTACATCACTATTATCATTCCACTTACACACAATAATTTCTTCAGCTCTTGTTGCTGTCTTGCAACTTGCTGCATTCTGGCCCATGGTCTAAACATTGGACGTATATCTCTTGTAATCCAGTTATACTGTTTAGTTTTTGGTATTGTGACGCTTGTGGAAGTTGAGGGTGTTGTTGGTTCGTCGTCAGGTAACTGATTTTCAATCAGAGGATTGGAAATTCTGATGCGCATTCTTTTGGCAACTTGAGCTAGACTTATTTCGTCTTCACTGTCACTACCGTCTGTCAAATTCATATAATGAACTTGAGCTGGAGTCCTAAGTTGACTGCCAGGTAATTTCTTTATGTGGACTTGGTTTTCGTCCCCAGAATCTTTGTCGGTGACATCAGCATTACAATTTTCTGGTGGAAAAAATGTGATGCTGTCAGGAATAGGAGCTTCCTCATCAAATTACAATTCTTCCATGATGTCATGCAGTTGCGACTCCCATCCTCTTCCAAAAACTCTCCTGACAAAACAAAACATTTTCTTGTATCAACTAGTAGTAGATATTACTATTGGGCTTTAAAAAGAACACCAAATATTTTGCCAAAAAAAAGTATAAAAAATGGCAGTTGGTACCTATATTTCATTCAATTCACCTAGAAGAGAAGTGAAGGTTTTATTATTCTTTGACGAAAAAACTGAATTTTAATAATAATAAAAATAACTCACCTCATATCACTCATGATAAATTTAACGTGAAATAAAAGCTTTAAAACTGATTAATAATAATGCGTTATACCACTCACAATACTTATATTGTACTGCCACACAATCCAACTTTCAAACGTCACCAAAAATTTTTGTTTACTTTACCCACATTAATCACAAGATTTTTGTTTATGCGCCGTCCTTTTAAAAGGACGATAGTTATAAGTGGGTTAAGGGTTGTTGTCACGGAAAATCGTAATACTTGTTATATCGGTAAAATCGATACTTACCAACTGATAAGGTACTATGATATATTTTATTATGTATATTTATAATTATAAATGCATAAATTTAATCTTAAAATATCGTGACAAAATTTTCAGTTTCTTTTTGGTTAATGAAACTGAAAATTATTGATTATCATTTAAGAGTTTTGATAGTGCCTGATAAATTATTAATACTTTTACGGACTTTGAAAAAAAAAGTGGATGTACGATGTAATATCTTAGACTCAATTGCAATATATTTTTTAGGCTACGCTCCTATTGGTCTTAACCAATAGGAGCGTAGCAGTAATGAAAAATGTCACGCAGACGACGTTGCACGGGTCAGCTAGTATTTTCTAAAATTCAATGTACCATTCACAAACGGGTACTCTGTAGGTAGCTACTAGGTATCGCCTCTAACGGTTGAGTGTGTGTTCCGGGTCAACGTGTTTCGAGAGAATGATTTACGACTGTTCACATTCTCACGATTCGTAAAATACGTTTGCTGGGCTTAGTAAAAGTAGGAAATATGTTATTTTATGATTTTACTAAACAACTTAAGCTAATTAGAAGTTTTGTTTGGTGGGTACTGACCTACTTATAGGTACTATATCTAACCTTAAACTAGTATTTAAAGAAGTCGAAACTGTTTGGGTTGTCTTTGACAGTATTGATTTAATTAAAAAAATATCTCTATTACTGTTTATTATAACACAGTTTTCAGCTATCACTGAGTAATTATTTTCCTAAAGAAATGTACTGTTTATGTGGATTAGATCTCGGAAGCGATGAATAAACTAATAATCCAAGTCGATACAGGGGACGTAGCAAAACTTATTCTCTCACATAAAAATCGAAAAGGTTTAGTTTAGCTTTATGAAAATGCTAATGCACGGTAGCAAAAATTAAATATACATCTCGAATGAATGTAAAAAATAAATTAAGAGTGCACCAAAATATTATATCATTATTATTATGTTATTTATGCCCATAAATAAGAAAAAAGGAAAAGTAGATATGATGTTTACGCAAAAAATTGCCTAGCCAACTGAATCTTTAGGTACGTTTTAAATCAGAAAATTAATGTTCGTAGTTATAAAGCTTTAAGATTCAATTTGCAATATCATATCAGTGGCAATCTATGCCAAAAAATATTGTCCAAATGCGATCACTTCTTAAGGCACTTGACTTACCGCAAGGAAGTTATCGACTATTTGATCGCTAAGGAAAGGGACAAAAGATATAGATTTTGTGTGAGTAAAAGAGACGCACACATTTTTAGTCGATAGCTGCCTGTTGACACTGCCGGCGAGCTGGCTTTTACCAATAGTTGATCGCAGCGACAAGTGCTATCAAAGATTGAACTCGCTCAGCGACATTCGCTCGGCGATGCTCGCTTGGCGGTCAGAACTCACCAACCAGCGGTAATTTCTACCAATAGTGAGGGCCGGAGCGAGTATTGCGAGTAATTTCCTGTCGCACAAAGGCACTCGCTTAACGCCAAGCGTCAAAACTATCGAAACATTTCACTCGCGACTCGCTGCTCGCCAACTCATTTCGAGTTTCAAGCTTTACTCGCTAAGTACTCGCTGATTGCCAGCGTTAAGACAACCTACCTAAAACACCAGAATTACCCCTCAGGTGTGATAACGGTCAACCATGCCTACGTCCCAATAAAAGAAAAAATCACAAACAGAATATTCTACAAATAAAAATAAATAATTCAGCTTCTTTATATTAAACCTGACCTTGTTTCGAGACTAATACCTTATTACGAAATCTGTTTGAGTTGAGCATTCGTGTCATTTGATGCTGAGTACTCAACACTGAGCAAAGTATTGCCATAAATCACTACAAACAACGTGCGAATATGATATCTTTGTGTGCTTAATTACCTACCTACTCTTGTTTGTGTATGTGAACAAACTCAGGGTTAAGGCTCCCCACACAATGGCAAGTCGTGACAGTGTGTTGTCGCATACTTGTTATATTTTTCTATACTAGCTAGCTGTCTACGTGAGGTATTAGACACACAAAACAAACAACAATACATCACGCTTGTATTCCTCGAAGGAATAAGCAGATAAAGGTTAACTAGAGGTCCATATTTATAGCTCACCTAATTTTTTCCAGTATTCGAACTTTGTAAAAAGGGGTGAGTCTATTGCCATCAGTAAGTACAATGAGGGCTAATAATGTTACTAATTTTTCAGCAACGTTTGCATTCGCATGTCAGTCGCTATCTGCCTAAAATGTATGGAAATTAAGGCACTGAAGAGGGGCAGCAACTGAAAAAATTTAACAGATAGATCAATCCAATTTCACTTTTTCCGACCTGGAAATCGAACCCAATTCACAGCAATTGGACTTGCAACATGCAGACCACTCAGTTTGGGGTGCAAACATGCTAGGCATAAATCAGTAAACATTGATACAGAATCTCGCTTAGTGTAAGTACTCGCACTTAATTCTTCTTATCTTCTAGTTAACTTCTTACATAAGTTATAAACACATGAGGATTACACAATATCATGAGGATTTCTTCAAACTCAATACTCAATTTTGATAAAATTTCAATTTTCAACAAATATTTTTGTATTTCTTTCCATAACTTTTCAATGACGTCAACAATTTGAACAGTATCTATTATGTTAACAAAATAGCCCAGATAAATGATAAGAAACCAATTATTTAACGGGCTTCAATTTGTTCAATAAATAATAGTTTTTTTGTGAAACGCAACGGGGCACCCGATTCAATAAATTGCTTCAATTATATTCGATATGATTATAGCGATGTTAGTAATAAATGAAATAGATCGTAATTATAGATTTTACTAGTAAAAGTTTGTTTTGGTTGGGTTCGTAAACGATGGTAAATATAATTTATGTGATTGGAACGAACTGTGAGCTTGTTACAAAAGAAATTGATCAGAACATTTTCGGGGATAATTCCCTTGGGAATTTGGAATATTGATTACTTTTCAATGTATAGGAATTGGAACAAATAAAACAGGCTAACCATTCGTTATTATTTAAGTTACAATTGAATGAAACAAGAAAAACGATGTACGAAAGAGTTGGATGATACCAAGATGCGTCGCGAAAATTCCGGGGAGTTTATTTGCATCATAGCAATGAGGTTTTTTGATGCCTTATTGTATAGTGAATAACGTTTCACTTCGTTAAAGAAAATAAAAACGACAGGCCATCTGTCGGTATGTGGACGACTGTGAAATTTTTCATCATAGGCACAATGCCATCACACATAAATATAAATACAAACTGCCTTATGATCAAATTGGAACTTTCCTAAACGAGCTTTTTCATAAAGTTAGTTTTTGTTAGCCTACATTGTGTGCCTCTCCTTCGCCAGCTTAATGATTCTTTCCTGGCTATCCAACTTTGGAGTTATTTTATGATTAGCCTAAATTGGGTCTGACTGTCGGGCAAAGGCCTCCCCTTTCTATTTTCAAACCACTCTGTCCTGGGTTACTTCTGTCCAAATTAGTTTTGCAAACATGATCTGAGGGCTTATTCACGTAGGGCACGCCACGATAGCGGCGGTAAGTCCCCTCTTTGAGGAGTGGCTTGAGAGGCGCCACGGCGTCCTCACCTACCGCCTGACGCAGGTCCTCACCGGACATGGTTGTTTCGGGAGGTTCCTGCACCGAATCAGGCGGGAGGAAACGCCCGGGTGTCACCACTGCGAGGATCGACCAGAGGACACGGTAGAGCACACTGTGCAGGTGTGCCCCGCTTGGGCGGCGCACCGCCGTGTCCTCGAAACGGCGATCGGCGGCGACCTCTCGCGTCCGGCCCTGGTCCAAGCCATGGTCCGGAGCGAGACGGAATGGGACGCCGTTGCCTCCTTCTGCGAAGCAGTCAAGCTAGCGAAGGAGGTGGCGGAGCGGGAGAGGAGACCCTCTCGTCCCGGCCGCCGTGGTGGACGCCGCGGGCGTCGGGGGCCACCTGGTGACCTCCGGCCACCGTAGGCGTGGGCCTGTGGACGGCGAGCTATGGGTGGCTCGCCGTCCGTCCATCTAGACAGGCCGTGTCGACGGCGCGTTAGTGTTCCACGCGCGCCTCAAAGAGAGTCAGCAACACAGAGGGGCCCGAAAGGGCCGACGCCTGCCGGAGTCGCGGGATTATTCGCAAGAGACACCGTGGCTCCGGAACACAAAGGGCAATGAAGGAACATGGATGTGATTTAGTCAATAGAAGTCTGACACTCCCTCCCGCTACACCCAGAGCGGGAGGAGTCATTGGATGATTTCCCATCCCTAAAAAAAAAAAAAAAAGGGCTTATTCACGTAATGTTATGACGCACCGATTAAGTTTTAGTGCAGTTGCAATTAAGTTTAAGTTCGAGTGATAAACGGTATTCTTGTAATCTTTGAACTGCGCGTAAACTGCGCGTGAACTGCACGTCAATTGCACGACAACCAAACTACCAAACTTACTGACGGTAGAGATAAAAAATATTATTCACTAAATAATCGACTAGAAACGAATAAATTTCAATGAATATAGACGTTATTATAATATTAAAAATTAAACTTAAGCTTATAAGGTGTCATTTTGGGACGTCAAACAAATAGTAGAATACCGATCACGTTGCGTTCCGAAACACACACCAAAGACGCGCAACAGTAGAATGCCATTATTGCGCTCGCGTGACGCGCACTTGACGCGAGCGTGTCTGACAGTGGTAGAGAATACGAAAAGCGTTGTTTTGATCGAAAAATAACTTAAACTGCACTGCAAAAGCACTTATTTAGTTACGTGAATTAGCCTACATCCGTGCACTACCTATACCACGTCTACCTCAACGGTGACGTCATACTTTCTCTTCTAGCGCCTACCATATCCCAACTCAACTAAAATAAGACTAATAAAAGATAAACATTTATATTTTAAGTTCTTTCAATTTATTCAAAGTTTGTCCGTCTATTTTTAGTGTAGATACAATAAAGCATTTTCTAACCATCTATGAGATCACAGTCATACTTATTCTACGTAATTTTCTAACCCAATATTTAAAATAAACATCTGGCTTTATAAACAGCATCAAATCCTTAAACAGAATACACAAATCTCGTAGTATTAACCCTCTCCCGCCGCAGCAGTCCGCTTAAATAAACCAATGCTCTCTAGGTAATGACAAGATGGCTCTGATTACGAGATGCCGCATATATTATTCGACGGTTGAGTTGACGGTCAAATTGTATGAGTATCTACTTAGGTTGGTAATATCTTCATTTCAATATCGCCAACATGGGCTTGGTTATAATATTCATTTAAATTAACAAGGGGTTTGATTTGAAGATGGTATTGTGTGTTTTCATTTGTTTTAAATGAATACTTTGCAAATGGTTTACTGTGGACACGACTGCGTATTTCCGACTGTACGTAATGCATAAGATTTTAAACAAATTTAATGCTGGTAAAGTACTTGCAGACGCAACGTAGGATGACATGGCGTGTTTTCATACAAACTGTTCTAAAATTATTGTAGACGTTAGAACGATGTATAATATGACAAATCGTCGTGTAAATTATTCTAAAACATAATATATAGATAAACAGAATATATTTCATTGATACGCACTTAACTGTGATATGTATTGCTTGTGAGAATTTCAATAAATAAACCCAACACAAAAAATACTAAATCTGGGAAGTGAGCCCATAATTATCTCAATGCAGGCAGTCCATCGTATCGTAATCTTCACTATAACACGTTTTTCAGCTCTCAAAGGAATCGAAAGTTGTCATTGTATTAAAATATTGGAAAACCGTTATCGGTTTTCATGCTTATGCATGAAAGAGGAAACGAGTGGAGTATTTGAACGTGTATTTCCATTTATTATTTCAATTGTTTATAAATGCATATTGTGCCTCTTTTGGTTTTTGGGCTTATCTTTGTTGACTAGTAAATTTTTAAATGCGTATATATTTTTGTTATGCGTATAAATCTTTTATGGCTGTGTTGAATAAGAGTCTGAAAATGTAATAGTCAAAATCAAAACGTTTATTTTAATTAGGCCATTACGTCAAAAATAAAATATAAAAATAATAACGTGGTTAATGTTCCTTTGCAAAGGTAGATTCTTATGAAGAAGAGCCCTCCCAAGTAGCAATATAATGTCATATAAAATGGTACAATAACGTTTTTTATTTAACTTTCAGGATTATGAATTGGTTTTATAATAGTTTTTTATACATAAATATAACGCAGGTTTGGGCGCATATTATATAACATTTGGATCGTGTAACGGTCGTTTTGCGGTCGTATCAGTGACAATTACGTTGGGTAAAAATCGCATAGACGTTGTAAGTTTAACTAGTAAGGTTTGTAATTGTTTCTAGTAATACTCTTACATAACTATATCATCGTATAGACGTATAGTTTTGGATATACTATACTGATGTTCAGTGGTGCAAGCTAGACCATTTGATCATTTTTTTTTTTACTTAGCAATAAAACTTGAAAAGAGGTAAGTCAAATGTTTTAATACTCACTATATTTTATTAATTTAATGTAGAGAAAGCTTATTGTGGTGAAAGATGAAGAGCGGTGACTTATACTTGGGATTTAAAATTTTTGATGATATGTATGGTTATCTTTGTTAATATTTTAACCTTTCGCCTCCCAGACGTTATTACGTCACCCAATCCTTGACGGCCGGCAGCGCCGCGGGCGGCCGCTTACCGTAAGTGTAATCTGACCCGGCCAACAAAAAACGTTATCGCAGCGTTTCTGTAGCTTGTATCCGAGCACTTGAAACGGTTTCGGGTTCGTTAATTATGTCGTCATGAAATTAAGTATAAACAAAACTCTTATTAGTACTCGAGAAATAAATATATCCTATTGAAATGAGAGAACTTGCTGAATGTAGTTATGTTGCTTTTTATGTTATTTCTGACAAAACTATTGCATCAATTTACACCAATTTTTGGGATCTAGCTTATGAAAAGACAAGTAATCTAATGACAATGATCTTTTATATGAGTTCTATAGCCGATTATAGCAATATTCAAGCTCAAACTTCATAAAGCGCGGCGCCATTTGTTGTTTTTTATTGCGTAATTCAATGCGCTATTTTGATAACGATTATCAGAGTTATATCAAACAGATTCCAATTGGAAAAGCTTGTAGAATACTACCTATATATTCATTAACGCATTGTTAACTATAAATCGTTACAATATGCTTACTTTAATTGTAAAAATAGCCAAAAACCCAAACAATAACAATTTTTACCTTGACGAACACTCGGAACTACGTAACTTTTGTTGGCTCAATAAAACAAGTTTTGTTATGTTATTTCATGCAAAAAACTAGCTACATACTTGTAGGAAATACTGATAAATGATTATTTATCCACTTACCCTAGAATATCGCACTAAAAACACACAAAATTCACTAAAATCACTTCACCACTTGCGCGCGAAATCACCGTGACATAGAAACTTTTGACACTAGAGTTTTTGAAATGTCATTTTTGAAAGGTGTCATTTTTTGCGTTCAATTTGTAGGAAATTTATCCAAAAACGTAAATATCCAAACTTGTTCATAGAGAAGTAGTCTCTAAGTATTGATAATATGGCCTACAATGGAGTGGGTGAGAGCGACCCCCGGTGGTCGCTTGGGGTTTCACGGAATGGCGCGATGAATTTCGCGCGACCGCCGGTGGTCGCTTGGGGATAGACAGGTCTTCATAATCTTTGTATTTCAATATTGTTTATATTAATGGTCGTCAATAATCTCCGCCATACTACCGATAGACATTCGGCGACTGCATTTAGACCTGTATATAACTATTGGTCTTATAGATGTTTTTAAACAATTTATGGCACCCACCATGACGGTTGCAATTAGAGTTCTGTTGGAAAATAGTAAAACACCTTTGTGTATAGTTAAGTCTTTCTGTTTTAATTGCAGGGACATCATGGTGACCTTTTTTGACGTTGATAAGTTTTAAACAAAAAGGGACTTAAAATTGTTCAAACATTTAAAATGGCCATGGAAAAACACGCATATTCATCGAAAATTAACATTAATGACTATAGTACGTAGTACAGTAACTAAAAGTTAGTTTTATCCCCCGCAGCTTCGCTCCCGTTTTACCCGCATAGTGCTCGTTCCCGTGGAAAAAAAACTGTCCTATGCCCGTCTCCTGATTCTAAGCTACCCACCCCACCAATTTTCAGCCAAACTTTTAATAGATGTCTTCGGTAATATAGAAATATTGTTTTGTTTTAGAAATGCCTACAAAATTGTACAAACTTTCACGTTGGAAAGGGGAAAATTAGTTTTTATATTGGCCAAGACGAAAACTGACGAAAAAAGGATGAGCGAAACAACTTTGATTTGTAGAACACTGTCCTAATACCCTGTACTTGTCCTGACTGTATGCAGCCTTTACCGTATTAAATGTTGAAAAATGTACGGAACCACTTTCATTTTTAACCCTTTGTTCTTGACTCTGCCCGATTTTATTCAGATTAAAAGTGGGTATAGTTGTTGTATTGAATAATTAAAAAGTTTTAATCTACTTTTCTTCTAAAACCCCCACTTCGCTAAATTCTTTTCCACTTTTCGGAATCCATAATATAAATTATTATTATTTTTAATGAAAAATGGCGACTAAGTTATATAAAAGCTACTAGTTATCATCTAAATGATTAATTGACTTATACACGTTATATTAGAATAATGTTTCAAACTAAACGTTACTTAAATCTGGAAATATACAACCTAATATAACGATTTAATAATAGTTAATTATAAAATCGTTACATCACTGTTTGTCATTTAAGTGTCGAGTAAAAGGCTCTTAATTTACAAATCATGGCGACTCATTACTATTTTCCGACTGAAACGTTAACTCGACTTAAAGTTATAATATCGTCATATAAATAATTGAGATGACGTTTACCAAAAAAATTATTAGGACTTAAATTATATTTAACTAATCCGTCGAACTGAATACTACTTTACAACTGTTTAGTTGCTGCAAAACTATTATAAAGCCCTTACATGTCTGTTAGTTGTATAATTCTAATATTATACAACTGTTTTCCTCTTGGGTACGTCTGGCTGATGCATAAAAGATCCATTAAAAACAGACTTCATTCCGATTCGGAAGTCGGTTTTTTATATTTTTGTAAAAAGTTTTTATTTTTCGCTTTTTAGTGGTACCCCACACCTAAAAACACCACTGCAAAATCTCAGAAAAGCAAAATACGCAATTTCGATTACTTGAATGACAAAAACCATCATCTAAGTAAATGAATTCCAGCTATTTCGATTTAAAATCCAAAATTCGTAACCGATTTTGATCAAATTTAAATGGGGCCAATCTACAAGTATATTCTTTCAGATAAAACTTTTCAAATCGGTTCATAATTGACGGAGTTTCATACCTCCGTCAATTATTACCTCATGGTAACAAACATAAGAAAAAAAACATACAACCGAATTGATAACCTCCTCCTTTTTGGGAAGTCGGTTAAAAATGATGTCAGTCAGTTAACGATATAGCCGACAAAATGATGAAACAAAATCAATTTTTTTTAATGATTGTTTTACTTGTTATGAGATGTACAATAAAGATTATGTATGATGAGAATATGCCTTCCAATCATCTTTGTTGTTTCTCAAGAAACTGATAGGTTTTTTTTATTAAGTAATGGACTTGCTTTTAACTACAATCACGCCTCATGGAAAGCGATGGATGAGGTTTATGATGAAACGAGCGTTCCCAGAAGATGCCTGTTCACTCTTGCTTTGAAGGCAGACGGGTTATAATACGTGGACGGGAACACAGACGTTGGCAGAGAATTCCACACTTAAGCTGTGCGCATAATAAATGTGGAGAAAAAGATCAATGGAATGTCGAGAAAGATGTTAATAAATAACAACAGTGTGTTGTGGTAACATTATGTTTAACTTAAACACTAGCTATCTTATTTAGTTTGTAAAATAAAATCAGTTTCATGGCGCGTTTTCTGCCCTAGTTCATACCAAAAGCTTTACTAAAACTGTGCCCATAATTTCCATAAATTTATTCATCAAGGTATTAGGTATATCTCAGGTGCCAGTTTAAACATAATCCTAGTATATAAAGCCTAACGGATACACCGAGTTCAGTACACAGCACTGGCTTACACGGCCGTATTTCAACCTAGATGTACACAGTAAAGTGCAAACAGTAGCAGAACTCGGTAGGCGCAGCCGATTCGGCTCGTATGTTCTGCGACGTACAACGTATGTCACTGATAAAGTATTCAGGAACGGTATATTTGGTAGTGCTTTAGCTGTAACCAATTCCGTGGTTTTGAGTCTGTGTTTTTTGGGTGCTACCAACCCGGCGTTCAAGTGAATTGTTAAGCTGTCTGTCGGTCGAGTGTTTGTTGTGTCTGATTTATAGATAAATGGTAATCATGTGCTTAGATTTAAAAAAACTATGAAGGTACATATTACATGTCCGGTCACCGTCACGTCACTGACTAGTTACGTCATAAAAAAAAACAGATTCGTATACATAAGTAGTAGGACATGTACTTCGAAAGTCAATCATGCTACTTTTACGGCTGATGCGTTTCAGTTAATCAAATACAATCAATGAATTACAAGTGACATGAAGTAACTGATGAGATTGCTTTCAGAAGTTAACGTTTAGCAAAACATGCTCAATCAAGTGACAGATATCGGAGAGCATTAAAGCAGAAAGATTTTTCACTGTCACCTTACTGTTTCCCATTATCTGTGGTATATAGCTCAGCGGTTATCACGTGAGTACCTCTTGATAAATGGACCGATGGCTAGAAGCCACCATATCTTTCTGGTTAATAAACTCTTGCCCTGATTCGCTTTCTCTCGGAGGAGTTGTGCTATTTAGAGAACCAATCTCGTTGATAAGAATGTTATCTCGCTATCGCCCGCTTATTATAATGAAGTTTGAGTGTTTGGGTGCATGTTTATCACACGAGCTTACTGATAAGGTAGGTTGGATCGAAATCTTTGGGAAGGTTCGAGAAAGTTAAAGTTCTGGTTGTTTGTGTACGTGAGTTTATTTGTTGATAGACGCACCCACGTTATAGAAATTTCTAGTGTAAGGAAAATTTCGTTAATAAAAATAATTGTGGCACGTGGCAACAACTTCCAACACCGTGTACTGAAATAAATATTTTTATTCAGTAACTACACACACTCGAGGACAGCCCGAATCGTTGTGACCTCTACCCTGAGAAGAGCCAAAGACAGATTGGCCTTGAAGCAGTTCGTCAGAGAATTATCATCATTATATCAACCGAAAGACGTCCAATGCCACTACAAAAACCAGTCCTGTGCGTCTCGCATCTATCGTCTACCAGCGACCCTCATCAGATCATCGGTCTACCTTGTGTGAGGTCACCAACGCTGCAGTTTTATTCGTTGAGACGAATTTAGTGAAACTTCTGGATCTATGGTAGTTTTTAGTTTGCACTTTGAAAGTCGAAAGTGCAAAAGTGTTTAGAATAATCCAGAACTCAAATACCCAGGTATGTTTATTCTGGTTTAAGCGTTGCGGTACAGTAAATTCACAGGTATTTAGAGTTAAATAGCCCTGGCCGCATTGGTTTTCGATATTAAGCTAGAACTAAATTAAACGTTAATTAAAAGTTAAACGTGATTATACTGAGTGAAATTTAAACGGTTTAGCTTCGAGGTTCAATGTTGCCTTTTCGTGTCATCATCATCTGCCTAGCCTTTTCCCAACTATATCGGGATCGGCTTCCAGTCAAACCGGATTCAGCTATACTTGTATTTTAGATGACCTTTTCGTGTACATTTCGGAAATATCAAAAGTACCTAGTTTTGGACTCATGTATCTCGTATTAAGATTTGATTTTATAATGATTGTTGTTAGTATTTGGTATACAGATAACCTGTCCAGTAATGTTATTAAGTAAAAATCTCGCCGGTAAAGTGAACATGAAGCGAGTTGGCAATCCCTAAAATTAAACTTAAGCTTCTAATTCGCTCCACCTAAGCTTTTCACAAGGTGTTCATAGAATAGACAGGCAGGCCAGGTCTGCGGGATTCCACATACGAGAAGCGCAGGGCTGATCGATGTGGTGACACTTCTGGCTGAAAATGATGTGCTGATAAACAGGCTTAGTGTACAGCCTGTTCACATCTATCGTCGTCATCTCACTTCTGCTTGAAGTAAGGCTACTTGTCGGCAAAAGCATGTTTCATAAATGGCCTTAACAGACTGGCTATTTTGCGTAGTTATACCGGGTTCTTACAATACATTTAATGTTCTATAAACAAGGCATATGAAACAAGGTATTTGACCTTCCTTTTGTTCAATGTATTGTCTAGAAATGAACTGTTCTGGTTCTAACAATGGTTATAAATAATTTAAAAGTTCATTGTGTTTTGAAGTGCTTTATGTTTTGAGATCAAAAGCGATATTAAGGACGATACGATATTATTCGTGCACACTTGAGTGCGTGTTGCTTTAACTTCTATTTGGTTGAGTCTTTTGATGGGTAAAACGATTAATAAGGGTTTTAAAAATAGGAGTAGGGAATTTAAAATCTAATGAATTATACCAAAACTACAACACTTAAGAATAAAAATAACCTCAGACAGTTTTGATATTTTCCTCTCTATTCAAGCTTCAATTTAGTACATTGACAGAAAAAAACAATGTTTTATTTTACCGTGTTGAAGAAGAATAATTCAATTTAATTACAGTTATAAAGTTAGTTGAGGAGTTGCTTTAAATTAAATTAAATAATCATTTATTTGAATCCACAGAGATAATAATTAAGAAGCACATTTGACTTAAGAACATTACTACAGATGGAGAATCATGTCAATGGTAGACGCCAGATAAAAGTGCAATGACGGCCATTGATCGACATACATTTCTTGAAATTCTTAATATCAGAAACAGACAAAGACGTAAAGCTGCCCTGAATTGACTCTATCATATTTTTTATGTTCTCTAGTTATAAAAGATGGTTTATAATTTATTGCAAGTTTACTTGGCACCCCCATAGGTCTGCCGGTCTATTCTGTCGACATCTCATTGTGTACACTCAGGTGGAGTGAACGACAAGTGAGCTGTCATTCCGTCTAATTTGAATGGATCACTTGTTCACTTTGCCTAAGTGTTCACTTCGACATGTTTACAGAATCTACCGGCTGTACCGTACGCCGTTGAGTAGTGTTTTTTTCTGGAGCCAACCCTAGATGGAAAATACGGAAACAGTTTGTACAAAAAAATATTTTCAATGAAACTGAATGAACATATAAAATTTCAGCTCTGAAGGATAAGAGGAAGTGGTATTTATAAGGATTCTAAGATTTAACCCAAAAAAAACACTTCAAGCTAAATGAAATATTGTAAAAATAATACTACTTTATAATTAGATTAAAAATATTGAGGCATTTACTCCTCACGAAGTAAAAAATTCACCCGGTGACCTGACTTAATAAACTGGAAAATCCCCAATGCGAACTTGCAATTTTCCAGTCGCGAATATCGCATAAACACACCCCATGTGTTCGTAACAGCCGAACAAGCCACCAGAGTAGAATAGCTACGAAAGTCAAACATTTTAGCACGAACGCGTTAAACTCGTGTGGAATTAAAAAAAGCGCCCAATTGCTTTATAAGTAAAATAATGATTTTTCCGCCAGCAAACAGATTAATTACTTCTATTTGAATCGGAAACTTGAAGGTCCACGTACAAATTCCCGTTCTATGCATATTTCACTTATACTTTGAATAATTGCAAATTATGATGTCACATCTACTGATACTTTATGAATTTCATCATCTGCGTAGCCTTTTCCCAACTATATTAGGGTCGGTTTTAAGTCAAACCGGCTCTAGATAAATATTTAACGCGGGGCGACTGCCTGTCTGACCAACACTGACTAGTTACTGGGTAACACAGTAATAGGCTAGTGTCCTGAAAAAATCTAATTAGTCCGTCAGTTAGATTATCAAAAAATATTTGACCCGTGTTTTTTCTTTTGTTACGGGAACCAAAATTGACGAAGTTACGACGCTTTTAAAATTCTCAATACGTCACACCTTCGCATAATTTTTAGTGAGTCGTGACGTCACGAGCCCCCACTCCCGAGTTTTGATGCGTTTTATCTTTGTCAATATTCATTGATTTACAAAAACAAAAAATACGTGTCCATTATTTTTCAATACTCTAACTGACGGACTAAATAGTTTTGCAATTTGTGGATGATGGAAACTAGCCTATTGTATACAAAACTGTTGTCAGATTTCCTAGCTTCTCATAATCTACAAAAATCTACAAATGACTGAATGAATGAAATCTGGTACCGACGGATTAACATGATATCTGAGGCACGGAGGTGTCTCGGTATGATAAGATGGTCACCTATCCACAGGCCAACCTCGGCAAACGTTGTTTAACGTTTAAAATGGACTATTTAGTCACGTTATTATTCAGCTATGAGCTCTTTTTAACCGACTTTTAAAAAGGAGGAGGTTCTCAATTCGGATGTTTGTTTTTTTTTTTTATGTTTGTTCGGGCATAACTCCGTCGCTTGCCAACCGATTTTAAAAATGATTTTTTTGTTGGTAAGGGAATACTTCTTAAATGGTCCCATGGTAAGGAAACCAGGATCTGATGATGGCATCCCAGAGAAGTCGAGGGGAACTTTCGAAAATCGTATGGGCAACTAGTGCGTTTGGAGTGTTGTTAGGTGTGGGGTACCACTAAAAAGTGAAAAATAAAAAACTTTTTACAAAAATATACAACCGACTTCCAAAAAAAAAACACTACAAAGTAAAAAAATAACTTTAATTTCGGAAGTCGGTGTCAAAAAACGAACAAATTAACAAAAACACCGAGTTCCGAAATTAAAGTTATTTTCTTACTTTGTAGTGTTTTTTTTTTGGAAGTCGGTTGTATTTTTTTGTAAAAAGTTTTTTATCTTTTTACTAGTATTTTTGTCTACAAGTGTTCAAGATATTCGTAAATTGTTTTTTTTGAGAATATAATACATATTTTTAGTCACAAGTCTACTCATGCACACATACTCCGTTTACGGAATACGAATTGCTGCGAATACTTTTTTTTCCTTTTCCTTTCAAGTTTAAAAATGTTTCGTTGTTGGCACAATAATAAAGCTGCCGGCTGTTTTGAAATGTGCAGGATTACGAGTCGAGTGCGGCCATTTTAAAATGTTCTGTTGTGAAATATTATGGTTTTTATACATTTTTTATTTGGTGGCAACCTTTATGCTTAAATAAAAGGAACGGAATGATCACTGCACGGATGAAAGGAAAAAAGACTTTGTTAATCTTTTATGGAGCAATCAGTGGAATGAGAGTTTTGTGGGCAGTGTTGTATTTATACCAGCGATCTGTCCCGGCTTTGTTTGGTCTTATAACTATAGAGGTGTAATTTTCTTGGGAAGCGGAGAGATAATAAAGACAGAAAATTGTGTTTATTGGCACTATAGAAATAAAAACACCTTAAAATAAAAAAAAAATGCCATAGAATCAATAGTTTTAATATAATTTATTTTGTCTCAGCTCAGTATAATGCCCGCTGGCAACACAAGGTATACCAACTGAGGCCGATTTTCAGCTACCACCCCACAGTACACGAGTGCTATACCCTCGACAACTACATGTCAGTGGGGAACCACATGACAAAACAATTAAATAGATCAATTATTGCTGGTTAAACAGGGTGTTTCATACGTGCTTAATAATATTTAGGGGTGGTGTTCTGTAGCTGCTCTACAGTAAAGAAACAATATCAGGGGGCCAATTCTACTAATTTAAAAACGTTCAAATTCAAGTCGCATTCGCATCTCAATGCCAAAATGTCAAAAAAGGTATTCTGCTAAACTTAAAAGGACAACCAAAGTTGAAGTTTCATGCGATTATATTGCGAATTGAATTTTACAAAAAAATGTATTGGAACGGTATTCAGCTATTTTTAAAGTTGAACGACATTTGAAAATGTGGCAAAAACGGTATTTTGCTAAATATAACAACGTCAAAACTGACGTAACCATGGAATTATTTTGAGATCGAAAGTTGAAGGAAAATTTTAGCTTTTGCAGATTCAAGTTTTTTATTTTTTCTCTATTTAGTCCTTAAAAACATCATGAAATCCAAGATTTATTAAGCAGAGCCATGTGCAGTAAAACTACAATACATAGTTCTGTGTTTGTGTGGTGAAATAATATAAAACGTGTTGGTTCAGCCTGTGAAGGGATTTTTATTCATCGGGCTCTGTGAAGAAGATGAATTGGTGGTGATACGACGTAGAGCGAGCAGCAGAAGCTGTTCTCAGTGTTGTAGGCTAGGGCGCCTCACAATTGACGTATATTTCAAAAGCGGCCTTGCGTTTGAAAAAGATTACAGACTCACTTAGTTTTACCAAAATGGAGCCGTTTATCCAAAAGGATACGCTAAGGACTGTACTATTGTTGCAGCAAGGTTGGTCTACTAAGCGCATACTTATTATAATTCAGAAATAAGGCAACAATGTACCTATATCCTAAGCTTCTTTATCACCGGGAATTGGTAGCTCCTTCAATGCTAGACTAGTAACATAGAGGAACAAAACTCGGTTCCTTCAGATTCATACCTATGTAGCAGGATAAAACAGACTTAGACCACCAATGTGTGGTCAAAACATAAGCAAAATTCTCTGTGATTTGTCAGAGAAGTCGCTTTAAGAGGAGGTCCGGGAAAAGGCTAGAAAAGAGAACTTTTAACGATGTTAGTCTAGTACTTAATACTCAGTACTTAATACTCTTTTCTTCCTTTCAGATACTTTACTTTTTGGAGTTCCTTTGGTATAAATAAGATACGAGTTTATTTCTGCATCATAAGAACTGATGGAAAGCATATAGCAAGATATTATAAGCAAATGAGTGTTTTATTTTTCTGTGAAAAGATTTCTAAATAAAAGATAGGTGTTCACTTTTGGTGGTCACTTTATTCTCCAGTCGTTTAGTTCTTAGGACATTTTGGTCAAAAATTAGCAAGTACCTAACATTTTACAATGCTTATTTAGGAGATAAGTAAATTAAAATATAAATCCATACCTACACACGTCTGCCTAGATACTCGATCTGTCGATTATCTCACGTTAGAATTATTGATTCTAAATTAAGGCAGTCCTAAAGAAACCTTACTAAAAACTGAGAACCATACCTTATGAGGAACGCAGCTAACCTAAAAATAAATCACTCAAAAAGTCTAGATTAAATTCTTTTGATTTTCAATGGATGAAGTCTTACAATCTAGTCGTAGCATGTGGTAGGGTGTGTGTATTGTATTCTACTGGTAATCCTTCTTCAATTTTTAGGTAAGTATTATTATAAACGTGAAGGTTTGGCTGACTTGATGAATGTTTTTAGAGTTCCGTACCCAAGAGGTAACCAGCGGAACTATTAGTAGCCTCCGCTGTCTGTCCGTCTGTCTGTCTGTCAGCGGGCTGTATCTCAAGATCCTAAATAAGAATTCAGTTAATTACATAGAAATATAGGTACAATCTGTGAAAATTACAGATTGCATATTTCTATTGTTGCTATGACCCTTGAAACCCTTCATGTGTGGACTGATTCTCACGTGGTTTATTTTTTTTACTCTTACATGCAATTATTATGAAGAAGATTTAAATAATATTGACGCCTACTAGCAGATGAATAGCAACAAGTTGCGTTCATGTGTGACTTTTCTGCATTATATTCTAAGGAGTTTTATTGTGTTTCCAGTTTTATAAAGTAGGTAATATTTTAATTTACAAGATAATTGCAAAATGTTAGTTACTTTGGTCAACTTTGTTAAAAAAACTACTTCATATTAAAAAAGCTATAGCTACACTCAAAGTTATTTTAGGGTTTCATTTAGCAGTATAACAGAGTCAAAAATGACGTGCATGTGTCGCAGTCAAATATAAAAATAGTATACGCCGCTTTACGTAGTGGCTAGCTGTTTCACTTAAAATCGGAGCCGTTTTGTATTACAGTGTTAATTCATGTTTAGCCGGATCTTCATTGCAATATTTTCTACGGTTGCTCATGGTTCACTCAGTGTAATTTGTACCGACCGACTGTAGGATGACCTCATTGACTTTAAAAATGAGTTCTTTTACCACGGTTTTCACTCATCCGACTAGAGTCAAGAGCAAACCCATCTCAAATCAAAAAAGATAGTACCTACATTTGCATACATGGTAATTACATAGCTGCAAATTAAATACGTGGTAGTTTAATTTCAATGATACATTTTTTTAAATAAACACCTATTTTCTGTTCGAATCGCTAAGGTGTCATCGTGATACGAATAATCTTCGAAAATACTACATGGCGTCCTCTGATGGTGCGTTTGCTTTGCCGCGATAGGGATTGTCGCAAAAATTAACGAGACGATCGTGTAAGTATTAGCGCTTTGTAGTAGTTCGACGCCTTAACGGGTCAATATTAATCTTTTAACGCTCAGTATTAAATTTTTTGTTGTTATGGTAGTCACAAATTACTTAAATGTATAGGATTAACCACGGACTTACAAAGGTGGTTCAAGACACGCTAAATTAATTACATAAAATTATGGCTTTCTCATTAAATAATGTGATAATCCGGCTGGAAGCTGATCCGCCTTCAATAAAACTGTTTACCATCTCCATTTTAAAGACCAGATAGTCTGTATGCATTTATAAGTCGGATTTTACTGTTTGGCTGTGACATGATATAAAACGTATATAGTTTTACTAAAGGTTACCAACTAGAACGCATATTTTATGCAAATGTCAACCATGGAGTTAGCCTACGTGGTTTGGTAACCGGCTTTCATTTTGTTGGACTTAAGTTCAAACCCCTCTTTTATAATCAGTGTTTTTGTAATTTTTCTTTTACTTTTACGTTTGTTTCTGTCTTTCCTAGCAATATTTAAAACATCATACGCCCATGTACATATTTACATTCACAATAGGTATCAATGTTAGGTATAGATTTTTTAAAGTTCTGAAGTGGCTTTAGTGCAAATATGAATAATAAGATTATTTACGACTTTAAATTTCTTTCTGTAGTAGCCAAGTGGCAACTTAGAATTTCTATGTACCTAAGACTTTATAATGCAAAAAGGAAATAACAAGATAACTTAAATCAATGTTTTTATTTGTAACATTCTATATAAAAAACTAGAATTGTAGTAAATTATAATAAACAATATAACATTGTAGTATCGTACAGTCGGTAAAGTCTGTAAATCCAGTGTTTAAGCTTCAGCCAGTAGGGCCAGGATATCGATGAAACTGCTGTTGTGATCAGCAAACGAGCTGAGTAGATTAGGTTCATTGCAGTACGAAGGACCGCCTGCATCATAACGGCACAATCAGTTCTTATGGTTTTTACTGTTATCCTTTCACTTTAAACACAAACACAGTTTTTACTAAGGTTCCGAGAGCTTCTATTTACCCTAAATACTCAGATTCTATTCCAGAATACCAAATGATGCAACCCATGGGTATAATATAGTCGCTCGCGCTGATAGGTGCTGTGATGGCTAATATAGTACTTCAAAAAAAGGTCTTTCATCTTTTGATAATGCAATACATCTATACAGAAATACATTTCAGCAGAAAATAAGAGTTACTAACAAAATATAATATTTTGACTAGCATTTATGACGTCTCTTTTTGACGTCTTAAATCATCCGCTCCACGCCTGCGCGGCGTATTTACAAGTACGTTCCAATTGAGGTAGGTATATTTCCAATCAAATATTGTTTGCTTTGAAAGTCGTTTCAATGTTTTACCTATATAAAATATTATAATCGGAAAACGAAAATATTGTGAATATTAGTTTAACTAAGCCCGATAAATTGGACTTCAATTTCTATAAAAAATTACGTTACTAAAATGGAAATTATCACAATTATTGATAATTATCATCTGCATGTATTGAACCAACACAAAACCATATTTATTTTCGTAAATGAAAACAAACTTGCCTGCTATGCGACTAGAATGTGATTATACTGCGATGCGATTGTGAATTGAACGAATTATAATGTTAGCAGAATACCATTTTCCAGTGTCTTAAAAATCTAATCACATTCGCATGTCATGTTTTTCGCATGACACGTTATTTAGTAGAATTGGCCCTCAGAATAAAAACCAGAGGGCCAATTCTACTAAATAACGTGTCATGCGAAAAACATGACATGCGAATGTGATTAGATTTTTAAGACACTGGAAAATGGTATTCTGCTAACATTATAATTCGTTCAATTCACAATCGCATCGCAGTATAATCACATTCTAGTCGCATAGCAGGCAAGTTTGTTTTCATTTACGAAAATAAATATGGTTTTGTGTTGGTTCAATACATGCAGATGATAATTATCAATAATTGTGATAATTTCCATTTTAGTAACGTATTTTTTTATAGAAATTGAAGTCCAATTTATCGGGCTTAGTTAAACTCATATTCACAATATTTTCGTTTTCCGATTATAATATTTTATATAGGTAAAACATTGAAACGACTTTCAAAGCAAACAATATTTGATTGGAAATATACCTACCTCAATTGGAACGTACTTGTAAATACGCCACGCAGGCGTGGAGCGGATGATTTAAGACGTCAAAAAGAGACGTCATAAATGCTAGTCAAAATATTATATTTTGTTAGAAACTCTTATTTTCTGCTGAAATGTATTTCTGTATAGATGTATTGCATTATCAAAAGATGAAAGACCTTTTTTTGAAGTACTATATTAGCCATCACAGCACCTATCAGCGCGAGCGACTATATTATACCCATGGGTTGCTTCATTTGGTATTCTGGAATAGAATCTGAGTATTTAGGGTAAATAGAAGCTCTCGGAACCTTTGTAAAAACTGTGTTTGTGTTTAAAGTGAAAGGATAACAGTAAAAACCATAAGAACTGATTGTGCCGTTATGATGATGCAGGCGGTCCTTCGTACTGCAATGAACCTAATCTACTCAGCTCGTTTGCTGATCACAACAGCAGTTTCATCGATATCCTGGCCCTACTGGCTGAAGCTTAAACACTGGATTTACAGACTTTACCGACTGTACGATACTACAATGTTATATTGTTTATTATAATTTACTACAATTCTAGTTTTTTATATAGAATGTTACAAATAAAAACATTGATTTAAGTTATCTTTTTATTTCCTTTTTGCATTATAAAGTCTTAGGTACATAGAAATTCTAAGTTGCCACTTGGCTACTACAGAAAGAAATTTAAAGTCGTAAATAATCTTATTATTCATATTTGCACTAAAGCCACTTCAGAACTTTAAAAAATCTATACCTAACATTGATACCTATTGTGAATGTAAATATGTACATGGGCGTATGATGTTTTAAATATTGCTAGGAAAGACAGAAACAAACGTAAAAGTAAAAGAAAAATTACAAAAACACTGAATAAAAAAGAGGGGTTTGAACTTAAGTCCAACAAAATGAAAGCCGGTTACCAAACCACGTAGGCTAACTCCATGGTTGACATTTGTGTAAAATATGCGTTCTAGTTGGTAACCTTTAGTAAAACTATATACGTTTTATATCATGTCACAGCCAAACAGTAAAATCAGACTTATAAATGCATACAGACTATCTGGTCTTTAAAATGGAGATGGTAAACAGTTTTATTGAAGGCGGATCAGCTTCCAGCCGGATTATCACATTATTTAATGAGAAAGCCATAATTTTATGTAATTAATTTAGCGTGTCTTGAACCACCTTTGTAAATCCGTGGTTAATCCTATACATTTAAGTAATTTGTGACTACCATAACAACAAAAAATTTAATACTGAGCGTTAAAAGATTAATATTGACCCGTTAAGGCGTCGAACTACTACAAAGCGCTAATACTTACACGATCGTCTCGTTAATTTTTGCGACAATCCCTATCGCGGCAAAGCAAACGCACCATCAGAGGACGCCATGTAGTATTTTCGAAGATTATTCGTATCAGGATGACACCTTAGTGATTCGAACAGAAAATAGGTGTTTATTTAAAAAAATGTATCATTGAAATTAAACTACGTATTTAATTTGCAGCTATGTAATTACCATGTGTGCAAATGTAGGTACTATCTTTTTGATTTGAGATGGGTTTGCTCTTGACTCTAGTCGGATGAGTGAAAACCGTGGTAAAAGAACTCATTTTTAAAGTCACTGAGGTCATCCTACAGTCGGTCGGTACAAATTACACTGAGTGAACCATGAGCAACCGTAGAAAATATTGTAATGAAGATCCGGCTAAACATGAATTAACACTGTAATACAAAACGACTCCGATTTTAAGTGAAACAGCTAGCCACTACGTAAAGCGGCGTATACTATTTTTATATTTGACTGCGACACATGCACGTCATTTTTGACTCTGTTATACTGCTAAATGAAACCCTAAAATAACTTTGAGTGTAGCTATAGCATTTTTAATAAGTGTAGCTATAGCATTTTTAATATGAAGTAGTTTTTTTAACAAAGTTGACCAAAGTAACTAACATTTTGCAATTATCTTGTAAATTAAAATATTACCTACTTTATAAAACTGGAAACACAATAAAACTCCTTAGAATATAATGCAGAAAAGTCACACATGAACGCAGCTTGTTGCTATTCATCTGCTAGTAGGCGTCAATATTATTTAAATCTTCTTCCTATTAATTGCATTTATGAGTAAAAAAAATAAACCACGTGAAAACCCTTCATGTGTGGACTGATTCGTCCACACATGAAGGGTTTCAAGGGTCATAGCAACAATAAAAATATACAATCTGTAATTTTCACAGATTGTATATTTCTATGTAATTAACTGAATTCTTATTTAGGATCTTGAGATACAGCCCGCTGACAGACAGACAGACGGACAGACAGCGGAGGCTACTAATAGTTCCGCTGGTTACCTTTTGGGTACGGAACTCTAAAAACATTCATCAAGTCAGCCATCCGTACTTCCAAACTTTCACGTTTATAATAATACTTACCTAAAAATTGAAGAAGGATTACCAGTAGAATACAATACACACACCCTACCACATGCTACGACTAGATTGTAAGACTTCATATATTCAAAATCAAAAGAATTTAATCTACACTTTTTGAGTGATTTATTTTTAGTTTAGCTGCGTTTCTCTTATGGTATGGTTCTCAGTTTTTAGTAAGGTTTCTTTAAGACTGCCTTAATTTAGAATCAATAATTCTAACGTGAGATAATCGACAGATCGAGTATCTAGGCAGACGTGTGTAGGTATGGATTTATATTTTAATTTACTTATCTCCTAAATAAGCATTGTAAAATGTTAGGTACTTGCTAATTTTTGACCAAAATGTCCTAAGAACTAAACGACTGGAGAATAAAGTGACCACCAAAAGTGAACACCTATCTTTTATTTAGAAATCTTTTCACAGAAAAATAATTCACTCATTTGCTTATAATATCTTGCTATATGCTTTCCATCAGTTGTTCTTATGATGCAGAAATAAACTCGTATCTTATTTATACCAAAGGAACTCCAAAAAGTAAAGTATCTGAAAGGAAGAAAAGAGTATTAAGTATTGAGTATGTACTAGACTAACATCGTTAAAAGTTCTCTCTTCTAGCCTTTTCCCGGACCTCCTCTTAAAGCGACTTCTCTGACAAATCACAGAGAATTTTGCTTATGTTTTGACCACACATTGGTGGTCTAAGTCTGTTTTATCCTGCTACATAGGTATGAATCTGAAGGAACCGAGTTTTGTTCCTCTATGTTACTAGTCTAGCATTGAAGGAGCTACCAATTCCCGGTGATAAAGAAGCTTAGGATATAGGTACATCGTTGCCTTATTTCTGAATTATAATAAGTATGCGCTTAGTAGACCAACTTTGCTGCAACAATAGTCCAGTCTTTAGCGTATCCTTTTGGATAAACGGCTCCATTTTGGTAAAACTAAGTGAGTCTGTAATCTTTTTCAAACGCAAGGCCGCTTTTGAAATATACTTCAATTGTGAGGCGCCCTACAACACTGAGAACAGCTTCTGCTGCTCGCTCTACGTCGTATCACCACCAATTCATCTTCTTCACAGAGCCCGATGAATAAAAATCCCTCCACAGGCTGAACCAACACGTTTTGTATTATTTCACGACACAAACACAGAACTATGTATTGTAGTTTTACTGCACATGGCTCTGCTTAACAAATCTTGGATTTCATGATGTTTTTACGGACTAAATAGAGAAAAAATAAAAAATTTGAATCTGCAAAAGCTAAAATTTTCCTTCAACTTTCGATCTCAAAATAATTCCATGGTTACGTCAGTTTTGACGTTGTTATATTTAGCAAAATACCGTTTTTGTCACATTTTCAAATGTCGTTCAACTTTAAAAATAGCTGAATACCGTTCCAATACATTTTTTTGTAAAATTCAATTCGCAATATAATCGCATGAAACTTCAACTTTGGTTGTCCTTTTAAGTTTAGCAGAATACCTTTTTTGACATTTTGGCATTGAGATGCGAATGCGACTTGAATTTGAACGTTTTTAAATTAGTAGAATTGGCCCCCAGACTTGTATAGTCAGCGGCATTAAATTTGTGAAAGACCTAAAATAAACACTAACTGCAGAGAACAGCTTAAAAAGTGTTTTTTTTTTTTCGGAAAGAAAGAATTAAAGAAAGGAAGAAGTCGCAGTTCTGGAACATTCTGTAGAAAGCATGACTATTGTGTAAGTTTTTGAGAGATAGAGAGTAAAATGTACATAAAAGAAATAAAAATATCGACTAAATCTAAAAAAAGAAATAAAAATAGTATCAATCATTCACAGATAAAACCCATTCCAAAGGTCAGTTTGTACGCCTCAGTAACTTTAATTTTATCGCAAAATGTCACTACGCAATTCAAGTAAATACGTTGAAAATTTTCCTGTACAATGACGCAGATAAAACTGATTACAACTAACTCATTAAAACTAAGGCTCGAATAAAAGTTCAGTGGTTTCACGCATTTTAAAATAGAAAACTCGCTCTGGAATAGCGCCTTTCGGAAAACCAGTAAAATTAAACCTAGAAGTAATCAAAACTGAGTATTAGTCCGTTGAAATAAAGCCGTGTTTTCGGTGTCTGTGTGTCAATAACACTAGTTGGTTTGTGACGAAACGAGGGCATCTTCCGAGCTGTCACGATGACCCGCCGTCCTTGTTTAATAATACTTTCAAGCTTCGCCAGTGTGCTACGACAAATTCTGTTGTTATAATGTGTCTACGGCGTAGCGTGCTACGGTGCTACAAGAGCTACGTAAGTGCTACGAAGCGAGCTTAGAACTTATTTATAACTTGAGTGTCTAAGTTTTGCCTTGCGTTTAATTACTGCGACTATTTTAGTACGTAGTTAGTTTATATTATTTCAGTTTTTTTTTCTTAATTTATTTTAAAATGTTTTTTTTTTAACCACAGCAAATGACGTATTGGTCTTTCTGTACCCGACAAATCTTTTTTTTTACCACTATCTTTTTTTGTAGACAAACATATTTGATTCGTTTTTTTTTAAACTATTCTATTATTTCCATGTATTCTTCAGTCATGTTGTATACGTTATAAGCTCGTGGCTAAATAATAATATTGTCAGACGGGTTGACTAGTTAAGCTAAGCTTGTCATGGTCAGATCATCGATGGGTATCCAGAGGTGCTTTTGCTCATCTAGAACAGACATTACGGGAAGTCAAATGACAGAACAATCCACCAGCATTCTAGCTAAAGGGTATCATGCAAGTAACCGAGTTGTGGAGTTCAGAGAGCGAATTCTACTCATTTTTAAACAACGTTCGCATAAACATGTCAATCGCAAATAGGCTAGATTCCATCATCCACAAATTGCAAAATTATTTAGTCCATCAGTTAGAGTATTGAAAAATAATGGACAAGTATTTTTTGTTTTTGTAAATCAATGAATATTGACAAAGATAAAACGCATCAAAACTCGCGAGTGGGGGCTCGTGACGTCACGACTCACTAAAAATTATGCGAAGGTGTGACGTATTGAGAATTTTAAAAGCGTCGTAGCTTCGTTAATTTTGGTTCTCGTTACAAAAGAAAAAACACGGGTCAAATATATTTTTATAATCTGACGGACTTATTAGATTTTTTAGTCATCTACCCTATTGTCAAAAAGCCTTTGTTGTCATAGTCACTGGCAATTTTCTTAATTTTTTTCACCTTCGCCTGAGAACAACAAATATAACAAAATATAACTAGCGAAATCGGTCCAGCCGTTCACACGTAATACGATGACCAAGGGGAATAGGGATTCATTTTTATAAATATATAAATAGAATTAGATTGCGAATGAGATGCGAGATCCTCGGAGTTTGTTTTGGTCCTCTGAGTTTGTTTCGGTGTTTCTTCTCAGGGTAGTCAGCTAGGAAACATAGGCCTCATCTAGAATAATATAACTAAAAATATTGACTTGTAAACGAATTACATGTAACCATTTGCAAAATAAATATGATTTACTGATGTAATGATTTTCTGATTTAATACGAAAGTTGTTTGAAAATAAGTAAAAAAGGCAAAGAGCTAGTATGTTGTTCCATTTAAACTACTGGTACTCAGGTGCATCCGGTGAGATTGGAAACCGAGCTCAACATCTTTAGGAAATCTTTATGAAAAGCTCGAGTTAGGTGTATCAATCTCGAGTCTCGAGTCACGTTGCTTCGTTTACCAAATACATACCTACACGTTTGTACGCATATGTAATGTTTACTTAACTAACCGTATAGTTAGATGTTTGTATTATAAACCAGATAACGCGTTAACTGCACACGTTTACGTTTAAACAACGCGTTAGGTAACTGATCTTTGTATAGATATGTGATTAGCTGTTCGGGTTGTTCTAGCTGGATTGTTCAGTAATTGAAACTGTTGTAGTCATAAGCATTGTAAACTAGAATACTATACATGAATATCTAGAATTAATTTAGATTTAGGTAAATAATTGAATACTAGCTGTCCCCCGCGGCTTCGCTTCCGTCAACTGGAAACTTTCCTATTTATTTTTACATAAGAACCTTCTCCTGACAGTAACAACTGCTACTAAAAAAAGGAAACTAAAGGAAATAGTGATTCATTCATAGATATGCTACAATTTCCGGGAAGGTAGAATTTGAAAGATTACCTCAATGATTCATAGTTAATTAGGAGTAACGTGGTGGAGTTGAGTAGAACCCCTGCCGGTTCTACTGTTTATAATTTTGGGATTGACCATTGTCAATCACGCTCCGTGGTAGATTGCCATGTTGTATACAACTGAGACTAAACTAGACTAGACTAAACTTGAGACTAAATCTCAAGTTTTTTTTACTTTCAATAGGCACGCGTTTTAACTCTATCTCACCTGATGGTAAGCAATGACGCGGTCTAAAATGGAGTACACTTGCCTTGAAGTAACCTAAAACTGGGAGTCTCTATTCACTCTTGACTTAAAGACTCCCAGTTTTAGGTATCAGGAAACACAGCCTCCGGCAGGGAATTCTACTCCTTTGCTGTACGTATTATGAATGTGTCCCAAAAAGTATTGTGCGTGTGAACGTTTTGTGTTTTAAATATAAGAATATTTTGTTTCATGCATGAAAACTGAATAGAGATTGCTTCATTACCCCGCCAACTAATAAAACAAACACAACTCTATCCATCGGTTCAAGTTATCCTATCAAAAACATAACATGTAAAAACATGCTCAAGTCTCGCAACTCAGCTCTTCTACCGTAAAAGTTGTGAAATAGAATGTAAACCAAGTTGGTTTATTCAGTACCTGCCAGATAATTCAACTAATTGCAACTCTTTATAACGCTTTTGTCTTATTCTGATGTGGAATTAATGTGACTGAAAAGTTTCATCAAATTCTATTCTGTTGTATTTTAAGTGAAAGAGCAACAAACATCCATCCATCCTCACAAACATTCGTATTTATAATAGTTAAATAATATCTCACTAGTTTTTATTGTACAAGGCAAACGCCACTTATTTTCCACAAAAAGTTAATAGGTGCAATTATTACTATTTAAAAGATTAATAATTTATGGGGAAAACCCACCATATTCTCAACCACCAACTCATAAAAGCCAGAATCAATCATGCCAACAACCAGAAACTGAGGCAGTGAAGCTTGACGAGTCACGAAGAAAAGACCACCCGTGAACCCGTTTTCCTGCACCCAAAACTCGACAAAGTTGTTCCATCTACAAATTGACACGTGTATTTGAGTCCATCCGTGTTAGGCCATTTACCGCCATTTTATTTCCATACACGTGCATATCTTTGTGTTTTACGACCAATGGGCGGACGCATTTATTGCAAAACGCTATAACATTGTATGTTACAGTACACGATATTTTGAGGCGTGGTTTTACTGTCAGCGAGAGTTGAAAAACAGTTTGCCACTGCTACGCGAATGATCCCTAAAAATATGAAAATTTGCACTCTAATTAGCAAAATCTTCTGTACGGAATTTGATTCAAGAATCAGCTTGCAAACAAATTCTATATACTTAATAATAATAAGTTTGTTTGAACATGCTAATCTCGGGAACTACTGGTTCGATTTGAAAAATTCTTTCAGTGTTAGATAGCCCATTTATCGAGGAAGGCTATAATTATAACATTACGCTAAGACAAAAAGGAGCACAGCTTTAATGGAAAATGTGACGCAGATGAAGTTGCGCGGGTCAGCTAGTTATGAATAAGACCAAATAAGCCCCAGTGAACCTCGATTTACAGTTCAATCGTTAAATTCTATCATTGCACGTGTAGGCAGGCACACTTTATTCCTGGAGGCTTAATTAGGTAGGCAACTTATTAATGCTTGATTATGCGTATTTTGTTTTATAGTCTCATAGTGTGCTAGCTAACAAGATTTAAATAATATTGTTTTTTTTTTGTTGTGACATGTATTTTACTTTGAATTTTTATGTTTTTTTACTTTTAATTATTTTGAGTATTCAAAGTAATTGACTTATTGTATAAGTTCAAGTTCTTAAAACGTAACAGACAGATGTGTTGCTGGGGTTTTGTTGGCCACTTCTTCTCCACAGCTAAAAAACTAGGAAGTGGTGACGGGCGGGTATTTAGGAGAACTGTCCAACCTGTCTGTAAATAGTACCAACATTTTTAAATAAATGTGTGTTTGCATTGTATAGACTCAAGTACCCTGGCGGTTGGGAGTGTCATGCTCACTCAAAAGCCTAGCTGATGGTGGCGTATGCGTTAAATTATGTGGCTCCATTCAAAATGGTTGAGACGAATGGGCCTGGCGCATGTCATGGCGCCGTCGGTTGGGACTGGTCATTTCTCAGCTGCCATGGTTTATTTTAATTTATTTTAATTATTTCTATGAATTGTTCCTTTTTTAGTTCGGATGTTTTTATCATGCTCGTCACATCGTTCTCACATGTATGTATAATTTCAACACGATGTCAAGAAAACTTTGTAACAATTTATTATTTTTAAAAGAGTGTCCGTGGAGTTTCTTGCACGTTCTTCTCCATAGAGATCTACGCTTTGGAACGTGCAAATAGCTTCATCTTTTTGGACCGACCGACCTTGACAATTCAAAAGTGCCTGTAAATGGTTTAATTGAAATAAATGTTTGAGTTTGAGTTTGAGTTTGAGTTTGTCTTTTGTAAAACTTGACATTCGAAAAGTATTGGCTCTCAGCCTAAATTTGAATAAATGACTTTTTTTTACTTATAGCTTTCCACTCTTCGAAAGTGATCTTTAAATCTAAAGGCATCACTTCAGTATTCGCAAGTACAGAGTCCCAACCCAAAAATATAATATCTCGTTCGATGCTAGATACGACATAACTGCCCCCTTTGAAGCCGTTTACGGACAAATAAAACACTCACTCTGTATTTAAGATAACATTGTTATATAAAATGGTCCCTTTTCTTCACTCAACTTCAAAGTAGCCTATTTTGTAAAGGACAATGTAATTTAAGAGAGTTTTTTATGATTTTCATGTCGTATTAAAGACTAATACCCGGTCCTTGAGATTCTTGGAGGTGTTTCGTTTGTAAGATTTTTGGGAAGTTCTCTGTGAAGGTGAAGCGCTGGAAAGCAGTGGACGTCTTTTGGCTGAAATTTTGATTATTCCTTGCACCATGAAGAGATAAGAGAGATAAGAGGGCCTATTCTAGATACTAATTTTTAAACAACTTTCGCATTCGCATGTCAATCGCAAACTATCAAAAAAGCCTTAATTTTCATATGTTTTTTACAGTTTGCGATTGAGATGCGGTTACGATGCGAATGTGCAAATAAGTAGAATTAGTACTCAGATTGCACGAATAACTGAGATGTGATGGTTCGACAAACAGTCAGTCCATGCAATATACTAATTGAATCTCAATAAGAGACTTCACCAATAGGTGGTTGTCGGTTAAACACAATTTCTTCTTGAAAGTAATACCTCAATTTCAATAAATATGTTCGAAACAAACGTAAAATGTCAAAGTTCGAAGTTTGACCCTTGTTTTTGTAAATAATTTAGAATGCAGCGTATTCTAAATAATTATACTAAATACTATTCTTTACTTACTTAGGGACCTTTTAAGAAGCCAATTATCAAGAAATAGGTTTCTACTTAATGTTAGGTTATTTTAAAAGAAGCGATTTTTTACTTAATTAATTATTATTTATGACATTAGAACGTGAAGGAAATTAAATATTCTGATGTTTCTGCTTAGGCTTCAAACATAGTGAGGTGATGGCGCTGTGTTGATGCCGGACACAAAATATCTAACATAAATGAAACTGCTGTTATCGTCCATATTTAAATGACTTAAGTGTCTAGCACGGCGGGGCCTACTTTAATATTGCAATTTGCCCTGAACACAATGTGTACAAGTGGTGATGATTGGTATTTGAGAGAATTCTCAAGTTTTAGAACAACGAACTTCATGTACATACATTTCAAAGTTCGAATTCCATTGCATCCCATACTTTTTTCATACAAATGGTTTCTATCATCTGCCTAGCCTTTTCCCAACTGTATCGGGGTCGGCTTCCAGTCAAATCAGATTTAGCTGAATACCAGTATTTTGCGTAGAGCAGCTGCTTACTAGAGCTCTGCAACCCGTAAACTGGGTGACACAGTACTTCTTAGCAACACGAGAGTTAGATTTACTGGCAAAGATCTACAAATGACAGCCGGGACCAACGGCTTAACATGCTTTCCGAGGCACGGAGGAAACTTGGTATGTTAAGATGGTCACCCATCCACAGAACAATCTTGGCAAGCGTTGCTTAATCTGGAAGATCGAACTGTGTGGCTGTTATGTTTTAGCCACGAGCTCCTCAAATGGTCTCTATACACTTTATAATTTAACGGTCACTAAAAATCAACTTTATATTTAGAAACCTTAGGTCGAACTTTAAATTAAAGTGTAGCCTCCATGCCGCCTACTGCTTGCTGCTGTGGACTTTAATCGCGCCCGCCACCGCTCCCGCGTTCTCTTTGGTCTCACTCCGGACGAGGCCTTGTAAAGCTGGCTTGCAATTTTGAGTTTGAAAAATGATTGTGCTTAATTACAATTTCATGTTCATAACTAGCCATCGCCGCTGCTTCGTTCGCAAAGTTATTAATTGCTTATACTTTGTCTTGAGAAATGTACTGTGTTAAAAATTAAATCATGAAGTTATAGTTAGTCAAAAAAAGTATGCGGGAAAGAACACATTTAAAAACTAGTCAGCACACGCACAATATACCCACAAAGTACTCGTAGTTGTACTCGGATAACTGTACATTATGTTTTAATCTCCTGCATTAAACAGATTACATTTTATTAAAATACTGAGGGAAATCACGTAAAGTCTCGTGCCAAATGGGACTTCACGATGCGTCCTGTAACACACTATTCTATGTGTGTTATGTAGCATACAGTTGGATTTTGTCAGTGTTTGATACACTAAAACAAAATCATGTTTAAAAATCTGGCCTTGTTTTGATTTTGTAGTTGTTTTAGGCATTTATCGCAGGCATAAACTTTGCGCCAACGTGGCATTGATTTCAATGCAATCGGGACCCTACAATAAGTTAGCATGACATACATATCGTTTATAGGTACATGTTAAAGACGACAATTGACACTAAAATTATTTTATATTATTTAGGAAAATTCTTATTTCTCAAGGAAATTAAATGTAGTGAGTAGTCTTCTAACAGTCTACCATAAACTGCAGCAGCTGTTGTAAAAATTCGTTATGAAACATTCTACAAGTCCACTATTAAGCCGCCGTAACCTTTAAATCATTTAAGTAATTGGCGGGGTTACTGCACACGTCAAACGGACCAAGTGATTGCTTGTTCAAGCCTGTTATGCAAATTTCGACCTTGTTCCGATAAAAATACCTACGGTGAAAATGTTTTTAATTTTACGAGCGTGAACTCTCGTGATTGCTCTAACTTTTGATGGGATTATGGTTTAAAGTTTATATTTATGCGAACAGACTTCAAGTTGCAAGTCATAAAAAGAAGTATTTCCGTATATCTCGAAGTAGAACTTAGTTATATTTCGCCTTTCTAGGAAATATTTCAGGAAATTCAAGCCGGAGCAGGCTTGAATATCAAATTTAGTTGCGGTTTGAAACTAAATTCGATTTAATATTCCCAATAATCTTTTCCATCTTTCACCAAAGTTGTTTGTTCTAGGATTCGGGAAATTTCATGTAAATTATGTTTTGAACTGACGGCCGCTGATGCCAAGTTTGCTGGACTTGTTTAGAGAGCAATGACCTGGGGTCACGGCGATTGAAAGATTCGGTTCGTTGGTTTGATTACACTTATTGAAGGCATACTATTTTCGTCATATGTATCTAGTGTAGAAAGTGATATATATAGAAAAAGTTTTAAAGTCGTTAAGTTAATTGAATATTAGTTACTGTTGCCTAATTGGTAATTTTGAACTGATGTGAACTGACTTCTGTCTTTGACTTTACCATAGTTATTACTAATTTACCTACAGCGATATAACAGACTACGATTGTGTTAGTTTTTGATCCATAGTTAACGCAACCAATGGTCAATGGCCTTGTCTGAAGTAAAATAAATTAATGAATGGTTAAATTGTGATTAAAAATTTCATCGATCAATTGTGAGTTATTAACTATTAGTTTTAACTAATCGGAACTTATTTATAAGAATATTGTCAAGCTAAATATTGATCTGAAAACGCACATTACCGAAATTTTGGTGCTTATATTTTTTAGCCAGTAGGAAAACTACGTATCAAAAACTGGCCCTAAATATCGACAGCGTTTAATGGTATAAAATAAATAAACCTAGAAGCCCAATACACATTAATTAATCAATAAGCAAATACGTAACATTAGGTCGCTAATGACATCTTACAAGACTAGGGTCGCTGGGGAAATGAATTTAATCTAATAAATTGGGTCGCTCGAGCAGTATGTTAAGGGGATGTTCCGTATTTTATACAAAGTTAATTATATTTTTATTCAGGTTTCTGGTTTTTTTTTTTGATCCAGTGGTAAATTGATTTTTATTACCATAATGAAGAGGTCACGACAAACGACTTTTATAAATTTATTGCCGCCATAAGAATAAAGGGCGTATAACATAAAACAAAGTAACGGATTTCCGACCATAAACTATTTTCTTAAAGTCGGAAATCGATTACTTCGTTTTGTGTAGGTACGTCGTTTTTTTATGACGTCAGTAGTATGCAATTTCTCTATAATCGAGTATCAAAGTCTCAAAAACTGTAAATAAATCTTAAGACTATGTTATTAAGCACTGAAATTACACAAAATCAGACAAACAACACACCAAATAACAGTGAATCACTGCTGCGACAATCCATTAATAATTGCACAACGGCGACCCACATACAAAGATTAAAGGCGAATCGCAATCATACCTGGGATACTGTTGATGCTGCCCCACACGTGCAGCTGCGAATACCCCTGACGCATTACAGAAGCGGGGCAGCCACCAGTATCCAAAACGCGTTATGATACTGAACAGGGAGAGCGCTGTACGAAAGACAGCTGTTTGTTGGTAGGAGGTAATCTCTAGATGTACAGCCGGTCGATTCTGTAAATATGTCGAAGCGAAGGCTTGGGTGAAGTGATCACGAAGTTAACTACCATTCAGTCTTGATTGCATGGATTGACAGCTCACTTCGTGATCACTTCACTCACCCAAACATTCATTTCGAACTATTTACAGATTTGCACTGGTGATCCGATTACGAGATTTTTTTCTAATAGAAAACTACGCAAGTGGTTAATATCTCTGAGCAAGATAGTAGGTAGATCGTTTTAATCCACATAAATGCACAATTATACAAAACCACAAAGTTGGAAAGTCAGAACTAGTACTATATAACAAGCAATTAAATAACAAGTTTGAATAGTAAAAACTAAAGTCCTATTCAAACCATTTTAATGCCTATGTACTAAAAGTATTTTTCTCCTTCTTTCAGACGCAGAAGGCACAGGCGGTGCAGACTTACAGCGCAAGCTGGACCTGCTCAACGGCACGCTGGACGCAGAAAGAGCCGAGCAGGCCCGCAGGCAGATGCAGTACATTGCTCATTGTAAGTAAATATGTATACAGTATACAGCTCGTGGCCATATCTTAGAATTAGCTGATTCATTTTATGAAATAGTTGGCCACACACAAAACTAACCTTGACAACGGAGAACAACTGCGCGGGGCTTCTATTTCTGTGACGGTATGTTAGTTCACTCGCTCACTCTAGCTCCCGTCATCCCATTCGAAACTATCTTAACCTTGTTGGATTCCTTTAAATCCCCTCAAACGTAACATAACCTATCCTTGACCATATTATCATGAAATGCTACAGGGTGGGCCGTAACCCGAAATTTAACAAGCGGGCAGGTACATATGCCAGCCAGTCAAATCAAATGGGTGTGCTATTTTGGTATATTACCAGACTTAAAAACTTTATAAATGTCTAAGTTGGTACTAGTATTGAGTACCTATATGGCATTTGTTTTAAAAGTACTGTTCCAAAAAAGTCATAAAACAGTACCTTCATTGAAGACAGAGTCATTTTGTACTTGTACTGGTTCTGAGGATTAATCTTGATAGTGGAATGCAAATGTTTGCAGTTTTCTGAGAAAGTCTATAAGAGGGTTGTAGTTGTGTGACGTTAAACGATCCCCGCATGGTATGATATGAGTCCATTTAGATATTTATGGTAGATCCGGGCCTGCGCGTTCGTGCATATACGATCCATGTTCCGATATTATTCACATAAGTGTTGGAGGGAATTCTAATGTGATGCAATCGTTTTGTAGTAGTACGTAAGTACCTTTTAGAAAGAGTTTGTTTTTAATTCATGTATGTGAAATTTTACCAATTTTTTTATGGCAACTGACCCGTTTCCAACTAAACTATTTCGCTACTGAGTGTCTTACAGAAAACACTCAGCTCAGTGGACGTAAGAAGCTGAAATTTGGCATGTTGGTTCCTTGAGGAGCACTAAGAAATCCCTATGGGAATCGGAAAAAACGTAGTATGCGCGTAGTAAGTCGCGGGAAAAATCTATTCGTTTACGCTATTTCACATTACGCCATTGTTTTGGCAGTGGTTATCGGACACATAAACGACCGATAAAATACCTGAGAAACCTGGAATGCCAGGATTCTGAGGTTTCCGTTATTAAGAAGATTAATGAGTCTGAAATAACTTTTTAGTCGAAGACATTAATTTTGAAAAATAGCAAGCTATACGAATTAAGCAATTCGAGTAAAAAATAATAAGGCAAAGTTGAGTTGTGTAGAGCAAATGACTTGTGAAAGTTTGAAAAACTCTTACAGTTTTAAATTTTATTCGTCTTGTAAGATTAACATCGCAATACCTCGCAAGCGGATAAGACCTGTTGTGCAGCTGTAGTTTACCAGCATGATTAATTTATATAGATCTGTGTAGGTATAATGGACTTAAGCCGCTTTAGTTAATCGCCATACAAGCGATATGATATGTATTTACTAACATAGTTGAATAGGTACAAGTATGTACTAAGATTGATTCATACATAAACAATTTTTTTTATAGTTTTAGTAACAGCTTTCTCGCTGGACATGTCCATTATATGACAAATCTTGCTTAGTTTTTTCATCAACCTTAGGGCCTGTTCTATTAATTATTAAACACCTTTCGCATTAGTATGTCAATCGCAATCCGTCAAAAAAGCCTTAATTTTCTTACCATTTTATTTTTGATTGCGATTGAGATGCGAATGTGAAATTTAGTAGAATTGGCACGCGGGTTTCTGATTTTGAAATTGAAGTTGACAACTAGATGAAACCTTCAAATGTGGGAGGAACACTAATTGAAATTCTGTGTCTCTTTCTCTCGTCTCTTGTAAAAATATTTCTTCTCTTTCAGCGGGTTATTCAGAGGACTCGGACTACACGTCGGACCTCAATTACCCGGTGGGGCAGCATGCCAACTGCAGCGCGTCGCAGTTCCGCAGCCATGCGCACCAGATGCACACACCACAGGTGATTTCTATTGCTTTTACCTTGAAAAACACCCTCTAAGATAAGACAAGACGTGCTTTTTACGGGTAATTGTAAATGTGTCCTATTTTATAAATAAATGATTTTTTTTATTATTTTTTATTATTATTTTTATTTATTATTTTTATGACTTAATTATATTTGTAAATGAGACTCAAAGAAAGAGCAAAAAGGTGAAACATTAAAAATATTATTAATTTTTAAAAGTGAAAAAAAAGAAAGAAAGAAAAATATTTGATTTCTCCCAAACAGACGCACATTTCAGTAGTATAAATATACTTAAAAAAAACGATAAAAAAAATGGGAGACAAAGAAATAATAATTAAAACTATGCTTGAAACTACATTTACCTATAATCTTATTCTAAGTACTATCTTTTTTAAGTACTCAACTAAATAAACAGGTTGTTTCAATAGTGTGTGATTATGTTTAAGGGTGACGTTCTGTATCTGATTATGCAGTAAACAACAAACAGCAAAAAAATCTCACCGCAAAAAACGAATGCAAAACAACAGTTTTCGAGCAGTCTTAAGCAGTCGGCGGTATTCAATCTATGAATGATTGAAATAAATACGAGTAAATGCTACTGAATGCATCAAACTGCTTAAATATTCTTTATTATTTACGGCTCATTCAAAAGTATTGCAGTATATGGGTATATAATTTATACATAGTAAAACTACTGATTTGGTTCAATAATAGTGGTTCAGTTTTGATCTAACTAGGTATAACCTGTATGAAGGAGTGACAGTTTCGATCTCCCATGTATTAAAGAATAGGTAATTTGTAATTTACGTACATAAATGTTTGTACTGCTTCAAAACATGGTACTTATAACTAATTACAAATAAAAAACCGGCCTAGTGCGAGTCGGACTCGCGCACCGAGGGTTCCGTACAAACCTGTAGGTATTATTTTATTATAAGCAAAAGTTTTGATTTACGCCTTTGATTTACGTATTAAAAAAAAACGACTTACTAAATCTCTTTCAAATCAATTTTACATCTTATATTTTTTTTAGTTTTATCATTCTCTTATTTTAGAAGTTACAGGGGGGGGGGACATTTTACCACTTTGGAAGTGTTTTTTTTTTTTAGTGTCTCTCTCGCAAACAGTTCAGTTTAGAAAAAAATGATATATTAGAAACCTCAATGTTATTTTTGAAGACCTATCCATTGATCCCCTACACGTAACGGTTTGATGAAAAAAAAATGAGTTTCAGTTCTGAGTATGGGGACCCCCAAAATTTGTTGTTTTGTTTTCTATTTTTATGTGAAGATCTTAATGCGGTTCACAGAATACATCTACTTACCAAGTTTTAACGGCATAGTTCTCATAGTTTCGGAGAAAAGTGGCTGTGACATACGGACGGACAGACAGACATGACGAATCTACAAGGGTTCCTTTTTTCCATTCGGCTACGGAACCCTAAAAAGAACAAAGAAAAAACCTGAAACAAAAAAAAATTACCACGTACTTCTGAAACACCCTGTTACAAACTTAAAACCAAATCTCCTTACCAAGTAAACCTTAAAATTTGGCATCAAAAATCTTCCACATACCATACTGTCGACTGGTAGCATTGCCGTGCTGACAATAGTTATCCTCTGTTCAAGATTATAGCCAGCACTTGGGCCACGCGAAGTGTCAACTCGGCCTTTGAATAGATCTTTTAATAGTGTAGGAGCAATCGAACCCCACGACCCAAGTGTTTGATCTAAGCATCTCACAATATGTAGCTACCGACAATGTTTCTGCATAGTTGTTCCATCGAAGGTAGGATCCATTCTTTTCTTGTTATTATCATTGAATTCAGGTTATCACACAGCCCAGGGACTAGCGGTAGAGTCACAGGACACGTTGCAGTTCTGAGTCTAGACTACAGTCACTAGAAAGAAAGAAACATTTTCGTCTGAATCGTTCCTTAGGCAAGGAATATTAATTTTTGGCTGTAACAATCAAGTCTACTAAACGGTTCCAAAATTATTTTATTTCTTAATAGACTTCAAAAAAATCTTCTCAATTCGGTTGTATTTTTTTATGTTTTTTGTGTTACCTCATAACTCCGTCATTTATGAATCGATTTGAAAAAATGTTGTTTTATGTGAGATATTATTTTTATCATTTATAATAACTTTATTTTTTGGCGAGTTTAAACTCTATAAGACCGATGTTTCCTAGCTCAATATTATGACAAGATACACCGAAAAAAACTGAGAGGGCAAAGTCTCTTTTGACGTCCATACTATCCGTAGTGGTCAAACCATATAGGTTTATATTTCCTAGATATTAAGATAGAATCGTCATACTTTCTAACCATTTCCTTACTTTCTAATTCCAGAGATCCTTGGAGGTATCTCGTGAGAATTCGTATGAGAGGGACGAGTACCACATACATGGGGATACCGACCCGCTGTATTATAACAGTCAGCCGCGGACCAACAGGTAAACATAAATCATTTCATCATATGAAAAAAATGCTTTGGCAATTAGCCAAAGTATTTTTTTAAAAAGAGCTAAAAGTTCCGCGCAGCTTCGCCACCGTCAACTGGCAACCCCGCAACTTACCTACTTTTTTTTTTTTCATGAGAACCTTTGAAAAGCGAAATTGGTCCAGCCGTTCATGCGTGAAACCTTCCTCGAGAACCGCACTATCTATTGATGAAAGCAGAATGAAAAAATCGGTGCAGTAGTTTTTGAGTTTATCGCATACAGACAGACAGACGCGGCGGAGTACTTTGTTTTATAATATGTAGTGATGAAGCAATCCGCCTCTAAAAGAAAGATACATCCTGATCAAAAATTTAAATGATGTAAAGACTCAATTACCTGGTAATACTTAAGGGCCAGCGAGTATCTATGTCCCAAGTGAATAAGGCTGGTTGTAAAATCCTAATGACTCAGATTCTCCTACTGGAAAGATAAAGGTTCTTATAAAGTTACCAAAAAACGACCACATGCAGATTATGTCAGATTATTTCAATAGTCGATAAATATAAAATAACTTGTTCATCAGCGCAGATTCTAATAAGCCACATGGCTTAAAAACTTGAAATTTTGGTAGGTAGTTGATACCTTCTCTATGATGTAAACAACCAGAGGGCCAATTCTATTAATTTTTAAACAACTTTCGCATTCGCATGTCAATTTCAAACTTTCAAAAAAGCCTTAATTTTCATACATTATTACAGTTTACGATTGAGATGCAAATGCGATGTTAATGTGAAAATTAGTAGAATTGGCACACTGATATAACTCCAATCATCTACCTAGCCTTTTCCCAACTATATTGGGGTCGGCTTCCAGTCAAACCGGATTCAGCTGAATACCAGTATTTTACGTGGAGCGGCTGCCTACCAGACCTCCACAACCCATTAACTGGGTAACACGATACTCTTTGGCAAGACTGGTGTCAGATTTTCTGGCTTCTGACTATCTGTAACGACTACCAAAGATCTCTAAATGATAGCCGGGACCAACAGCTTAACGTGCTTTCCGAGGCACGGAGGAAACTCGATATGTTAAGATGGTCACCCTATCACAGACCAACCTCGGCAAGCGTTGCTTAACCTTGAAGATCGACCTGTGCGGCTGTTGTTATTTAGCCACGAGCTCCTCAACTGATATAACTCCAATCTCACACAAAAATTCTTTTGTTTTCATTCCAGGATAGACACGTGGTCACAGCTGCACGCACAAGTGAGTGTGGAGTCAGCGATATCATGGAGGACCGCGGCTGACTGGCAATCTGGGGGTAAGCCATACCATTAAGTAAATAATTAGTACTCCACTGGTGTTAGGAGCAGGCTACCAGTGTTTGCGCGATTGGATCAAAAGTTTAAAGTGGGCAGGATCTTCTCCAGGGTTGCGGAATGTGTTCGAAAGAGTGACCGCGGCCCTGGAACGCAAAGAGCACCAAGAGGAATACGGATGGGTTTTAGTCAATAAGAGTCTGGCACTCCCTTCTGCTTCGCCCAAAGCGGAAGCAGTCATTTGATGATTCCCATCATTAAAAGAAAAGGCAGTATTTCTTAAATATAGCTCGTATTATGAGGAAGTAACAGTGGGCTACTATTTTACTTAGCTTGTCAACATGTAGAATGTCGATCCGGCTGTCGTTGTACCCATTTGTCGTCAACCGAAATGGAAAAGCTTGATAGTGACGCAGTACTCGTTGATATGCTCATATTGAACTCTTGTGCAACACGCATTACGCTTTCAGTATGATTTAGCGATCTTTGCCACTCGGAAGTTAGGTTTTAGTGACGACCGCGCAGGTGCAATTACGTAAACAAGTGTTACGTTCGTAGAATATTTTTCTGATTTATACGTTTTGTATTAATTATAGGTAAACAAGTAAGAAGCACAACCAGTAGCAATAACAAGGTCACAAAGTAACACCACAAATATATACACACAAATCAAACAGAAATATAAATAATTTAAAACAATAACAACGTGGAACACTTTTCACATCAACATTCGTATTGCATTGAGTAAGCGGGACACAAGTACCTATACATCGAACGTATACGAGCGACTGAGACGCCATGCGCGAACTACCCGCGCATGCGCTGTTTTTTGTCAAATTGACATCCTGCGCAACCAATTGCGACGTACTTCACATAGGCAAAGATCTTTGAATCGTACTGTACATTTCACTAGGCATATTTCAACCAACCAGCAACCTTATTCTGAAAATCATAAGGTATATTTTGTATTACTTTTACAATGAGGCAAATATTTTAAAACTGCATAGCATGTGTCTTGCTTTAAAGTAATAATCCTGCTTTCATTTCACAGAGGAGCAGCGTCGGCCGAGTCTAGAGCGTCAGAACACGCTGTACGATGACAACATGCCTATGTATGGGTTTGAGACCTACAGCACCAGTATCACGCACACGAGGTACGTTAAAATCAATTTTCATAGAAAAGGTTCTCCTATATTTCTTTGATTTATCACTATGGTAGGTGCCAGATAAACTTGCAACAAAGCACATTTACCTTTTTCTATTATCCTTTAGTAGATACCTGAAGAATTTATTGTGAACCGTTTTTCATAACTAGAGAACGCATCGGATCTCGATAGTAGTCGATTTAGGATAGTTTTGTCTTTATTTCTGTTTCTGGTGTTAAGAGAGTCAATAAATGTATGTAGTTAGGTCAATTACCGTTATAGCACATTTATCTGACGCTTACCATATCTTCAGATTGTCTAAAGATCGCTGTCTATGGTCAATCTTTGAGAAAGGAGTTCGACTTGCCATCGCTACTTACGTGGGTCTACCAAGCTTTTATTCGGTGCACGCTCCTTGAATACGTTGTTTATGAATTTTTTATTCAAAAATAGATGTGCCTGACTAGTTTAAAATATGAAGAAAATTTGCGTTAGCGAAACTCTTCAAATTAAGTGTTTTGTTTTTAACTGAGTCTATTTATCGGCCTTTAATGCTAGAAAGGGGCTCGTGGCTAAAAAATATCAGCCCTCTCAAATCGATCTTCAAGGTTATGCAATGCTTGCCAGGGTTGGTCTGGGCATGGGTGAAAATCTTAACATACTGTATTTCTTCCGTGCCTCGTAAAGCACTTTAAACCGTTAGTCCCGGCTGTCATTTGTAGATCTTTGGCAGTCGTTACGGATTGTCTGAAGCCAGTACAAAATCTGACTTCAGTCTTGCAAATAACTATTGTGTTATCCAGTTTATGGGTTGTGGAGGTCTGGAAGGCAGCCGCTCCACTTGGCTTAAATGATGATGATGACATGATTACTTCAGCCAATAGGGAATATGCACGCGATTTTTTATTTACAAAATGAATTACTTATAAGCTCCAGTAAACACGCAAGAAAATATTTTTTAAATATCTTCATCAGCGATGAAGTTATAACGCTTCAAAGATTACTATTAGAACGAGAAGTCCGACATGGAATTTGACGTCACATTACGTGGCGTCTTTACAGCTGCCATAGAAAACAGCGTTTTCGCGAGAGGGACAGACATATTTGTTTAAACTTCGAGCAATTTTGATTCTATTTCCACTGTTCGTAATGTATTTTTGTATATTTTTAGATAAACTGTTTAGATAATAAATAATTTTTTTATGCATATTCCCTATTGCCGTCCACTTCTGAATGTAAGCCTCCCCCAAAGAGCACCAACCATCCCGGTCTTGAGCAGTCTACTCCACGTAAAATACTGGTATAAGCCGACCTCAATATACTTGTGAAACGGCTAGGCAGGTGTGTTACAACGATGACTTATTACTTTTGTCTTCGCAGGGACCATTCGCATTTATCTCAGCAGCCCAGCTACGAGGAGTTCTACGACTCGTCGTCGTACCCCTACCAGACGTCGTACGTTGGCGACGACTCCCGGCAGTGGGACAGCGGCGGTCAGTACTTCTACGACGACGGCCATGGACTCACGCCGACGGAGTACGAGAATGTTGTCAATAAGAGGAGGTCTTCAGTTGTTCAGTTGCCGCAAGTGCCGCCTAAACCGGTGAGGATGGAATCTTTACTAGTTTTTGCTTGAGGCTTCACTCGCGTTAATATTTTCGCCAATAAGTGGCCTGTTAACGTCTCCAGGGCCCGTGCTATGTCTGTGCCAAAATTAAACAAAATCGGCGCAGCGGTGTAGTGAAAGTGTATGTACCTAACGAACTCACTTTTAAATATTAGTTAGGTTAGGATTACATACCAACAGCCGGGGATTACGGAAGTCTAATCATTTCCCGCGATCCTCGGCCTAGGGGAGATATGGAACACCGGGGTGGTTTTAGTCAGTAAGAGTCTGACAGACACCTCCGCCCGCCCCAGGGCGGAGGACATCCATGACGATTTCCCCCCGTAAAAAAAAGCACTACATACCAGACAAAGAAACAAGAAACTCAAGAAATCTATACCTATTAATAATAATCGTACTCATCTCAAAGTTATTTGAATTTGAGTTCATCAATAGAAACAATGGCATACATTTGATGCCTGAACCAAAAAATTATTATTAATCGTAATTATGCCCAGAAAACTACACTGGACCACAAAGAAGAAGGGTCGGTTAGAAAATCTTCAAAAGTACCTGACCTAACTTTTTGAAATAAAGATTATTTAATGCCACATTAAATAATACACTAAATTTCTTTATTTATTTTTGATAGTTGTGTATAAACTAAAAATGGAAACTACTGGTCGTTTTTAACCGACTTCCCAAAAAGGAGGAGGTTATCAATTCGGTTGTATGTTTTTTTTATGTTTGTTACCTCATAACTCCGATAATTATGAACCGATTTGAAAAAATCTTGTTTTATCTGAAAGGATATACTTGCAGATTGGTCCCATTTAAATTTTATGAAAATCGGTTACGAACTTTGGATTTTAAATCGAAATTGCTGGAATTCGTCTACTTGGATGATAGATTTATGTCTTCCAAGTAATCGAAATTGCGTATTTTGCTTTTCTGCGATTTTGCAGTGGTGTTGTTAGGTGTCCTACCCCTAAAAAGTTAAAAAAATAACTTTATTTTTGGAAGTCGGTGTTTTTGTTAGTTTCTTCGTATTTTGACACCGACTTCCGAAATTAAAGTTATTTTTTATTTTGTATTGTTTTTTTTTTTTTGGAAGTCGGTGGTATTTTTTTGTAAAAAGTTTAAAAAAAAATATATTTTATGACTTGTATGGGTAGCTGGGTTATATCTAAAAACGATAAATAACAAACAACATACTCCACCGTACAAAAATATTAATATATAAGCGTAAATCTACCTCCAAACATTAGCCATTTCCCGCCATTGTGCATTGTTTACGTCCCGACCCACGGAACAAAAATTCTAATCATAACGTAAATTTCGTTTGTTTTGTTTATGTTTTGGCTGAAATCTATTGCCCAGTAAACATAAAATGCGATAATAATTACTTTTTAGTCAGAACAAGTAGCTAGACTTAATAATTAAAAAATTACGAAAGCGTTCTGACAACATGGACGCCTTGTGTATCAAGGGTTATAAAAATGAATATAATACGTGCTAAAACTTACCCACATGTTGAAATCCTTTTGCACACACATTAATCACATCACAATGCACCAATAAAACATTAATTAACACTAATGCACTCACAAACAACATAATAAACAAGTTTATTCGACACTACGTCATCGCGCAACTCGCGTCATACCACAGACTGAATAAAACATTTAATTTCTTTCTAAAAATGAACTCGCCCGTTGCGTGTTTCGTATTTTAAGCATGTAGAAATGTATAAAGATTCGAGTGGAAAAGAGCAAAATGATACAAAATATCGTTGGTAAGACAGAAATGGACATAATTTGTTGCCAGGTCGTTATTTTAAAAATAGGGACTGTAGTTCCTATGACGCAATCTAGAGCAAAAAAAAATTAGGGACTGTAGTTCCGTAACCCAATCGAGCGGATTAGTTTTACAATAAAAAAGTTCCAAATATTCTGAAGTCATCATGCCGTAAACCCTTTGAAGAATGTACCAGGGTCCTGACAATGCTTGAAAATGGGCACAGTCAGCGAAATTCAGCGAGAACTGTTGGTATGACTCTTTTTACAGTTCAGCAAGTACTCCAAGCGTTTCCATGAAACTGGATCCAATCTTCATAGACCAGGAACTGGTCGAACAAGGTGCACCACGGCGCGGGAGCATCTCTATATGGTGTCAACAATTTTGATAAATCGCTTTCTTACGGCTGGCTCATTTACGAGCTGGAAGAAACAATTTGAGTACGGATATAGTAAGATGGCGTCTGGCTGAAGCTTTAAAGCCATTCAGACCTGCAAATGGCTCAAAACTAGAAAGACACCTCAGAAACTCATGTTTGATATATGCAGTCATAAATATGCTCCATCCTCTATCTCTCATATCCAGTTATGTGTTCAGACGAGTCTAGATTCTGTTTGTACAAGCACGACGGGAGGAAAAGAGTGTACAGTAGACCGGGAGAGCGCTATAACCAAGCCTATATAGAAGAAATAGTACAATATGGCGGAGGCTCTGTTCACATGTGGGCTGGGATTGGGACAGAAAGCCGCGCTGAGCTAGTGGTCATAGAAAATTGAACTTTAACTGCAGAAAGATATGTCACTGAAATTCTGAATAACTACGTTGGTCCAGTTTTAGTGGACATGGGCGAGAATGCCGTTTTTATGCAAGACAATGCCCGCCCGCATATTGCTCAGATAGTGTTTGCCTATTTTCAAGAAGTCGGTATAACACACATATGGAGTGGCCAGCACGCTGCCTTGACTTAAACCCCATTGAGCATGCATGGGACGAATTTGGACGACGTGTACGTAAGCAGAAACCGCCGCCAATCATGTTCCGTGAAAAAGAAGCTCTATAGAGGAATGGCAGGATATTCCGCAGCATCCGAAAAACCTAGTAGAAAGTATGCCAAATCGTATAACAGCCGTATTGTGAGCTTGCGGAGGCAATGCAAAATACTAAAATGCATGAAAACGGCATATCTGTAACCAATCTACATTTACGAAAATATTGATAACACTATGCATTTTTATTTATTTTACTTTTATTAAAAGTAAAAAGCTAAAATTATTTTTTAAGTACATTAAAATATTCTTTAATTTAGTCTTTATTTCATAGATCTAGGTCAGGTACTTTTGATGATATTGGAGGTTTTCTAACCGACCCTTTTTCTTTGCTGACCAGTGTATGTTTAATGTTAGGTAAGGTTTCTACCGTAATACATAATATTTACTACTAATTTTAAGTTCTGCAATAAAAGTTGTCATAATTATGTAACTTTCATCATTTTTTTCATGTTGTATGTAGAATTGGTTCAGATCCTTTATTCAACATGGAGGTTTGTAGAAATATTTATTGTCCCTGAATGGTTTCAGTTGGTGCCATCGTCAAGGTATTCCGACTACAATGAGATGGCGCCATACAGGCCACGGCCGCGAAGATCTGCCGCAAGTCTTCCAGGTAACCATCTTTGTAACCCATTGTCTTTTAATATTTAGCTTTTGCAAAATAAAATATATCATGATTGTGATGAGAGCTTAATAAAAATGCCTAAAGTCGATTACTTTGGCCTGGGTTGTAACTTTGGCCCTAACTATTAGGAACCGTTAACCAATAGGAACATATCACACTGGATTTACTGTGTCCTATTGGTTAAATGATTGGGCTACAGTAACTCGACTTTATTGAACATGAAATTTAATGTTGTGATGAGCAGCTGAAAAAATCCCCGACAGGAATGCTGGACATAATTTGTAATAGAGGGAATTGGATGTCGTAAAATGTATCTTTGCAACCACCAACAGCAGTTCAAGGGTCAAGTAGTTATTGTCACAAGTACAGAAACACTTTGAAATTGATTAACAGACGTATTTTAAGTAGGTACATAGTACTTTAGGTTGGGGGAAAGTGGCGACGGCAACAATCTGCAGTGCGATTCTGTAAACATGCCGAAGTGAAGGCTTGGGTACGGTGATCACAAAGTGAGCCGGCATTCAATCTTGTTTGTAAGAACTGACAGCTCACTTGGTGATCACTTCGACCAAGCCTTCACTTTGACATGTTTACAGAATCGACCGGCAGTTCCATCGCTATAGACCCATTTGAATTTTGCTCCTAACCGCTGGATTTTCGTTAACGCAGTTTGATACCAAATATTACATTGAATCACAATTCTCCTACCACAGAATAGAAAACTGAAACGATTTAATTAACAAAGTACCCCGTGAATGATTCAATTGCATTAATAGCATTTATGAGCCAGAAGTTGCTGGCTTTCTAACTTAAAAGTTCGCCCGGCTAAATATAGCAGCAAAATACAGCGTGGTTTAGTCACTAAAATTGACACACTTTCTGCTCGCCTCAAGGCAGGGAATATCCAGACGAAAACTAGTAGATTCATAGGAAATTGGATGTGATATACAGACAGACAGATAGACAGACAGACACAAGAGTGATCCTATCATCATATCAGCCGTAAGACGTCCACTGCTGGACATAGGCCTCCCCCAAGCGTCTCCACAATGACCGGTCCTATGCGTCTTGCATCCATCCGCAACCCGCGACCTTCACCAGGTCATCCGTCCACCTTGCCTTCCATTTCGTCTTCCGATACACGGTCGCCACTTCAGAAATTTTCGGTCCCATCGACCATCCGTTCTGCGAGCAATCTACCCTGCCCACTGCCACTTTAGTTTGACGATTCTTCGGGCTATGTCGGTAACCTTGGTTCTCTTGCGGATATCATCATTCCTGATTGGATCATGCAAAGAAACTCCAAGCATTGCCCTCTCCATTGCTTTCTGAGTGTCTTCTGATGAGGCCCATTGTGAGCGACCACGTTTCATTTCCATAAGTCGTCACTGGCAACACGCACTGGTCATAGACTTTCGTCTTGAGACATTGTGTTATGTGAGACAAGAAGCCTTCCAAATGCTGCCCAATTGAGTCGGATTCGACGTTTGACCTTTTTTCCAAAATTGGCAATAACCTAACCAAAATGGAACGTTTGTCTCAGGTAGACGTACTCGTCTACAACTTCAAGTGTAGAGTCTCCGATTGTGAAAGAGTGGGTGCTACATGGGTATTTACCATGATCTTGGTTTTGTCCATGTTCATTTTGAGACCCAGTCTTTCGGAAGCTCTACTGAGGTCATCGAGCATTGTACTGAGGCCCTCCGTAATCTCAGCCATGACTACTATTTCGTCGGCAAATCGAAGGTGGCTGATGTACTCGCCATTGACATTATTGCCGTGTGAGGCAACACATCGCTGCAAGAGGATGGGTTTCGAGGTCTAATCCAGAAGTCGGACTGACATGGTAGCGTTTTTGTACAAACATTTCAGCACCTCGATGTACCGATAGTCAATCGGGCATCGTTGGAGGTACTCGATCGAATCGAAGGTTTTCTCGTAGTCCGTAAGTCGTACGCTAAGCAGAGAGGCAGATTTTACTGTTCGGTCTTCTGTATAACCTGCCAAAGTTATCCTTTAACGGTTCGGTTTGTTCATACGGACAAACTCTTAATACGTCTATACGCTGCCTTAAGCTAGGATTAAATTATTGTGTCGGGTTGAGTCGTGGTACGGAAAACATCGATCAAACCAATTACCATCCAATCAACTGCGTCAGAACACCAGACACAATAATGTAATCCTGGCTTTAGCTTCCCGTCAATCAACGTGCTTTCCTTTCAGCCACGCCATCGTCGACCCCAAAGCGGGGCCGCGCGCTGCCCGTACCCCCGGGCAGCGAGTCGGGCTCCACGCGCGGCAGTCGCGGCCGCCGCCTGCCGCAGCCTCCCACGCCCATGACGTCATCTATGACGTCATACGGCAGCTTCACGCGCCCCAGGCGCGCGCCTTCCGCCTCCACGCTTACGCACGTGCCTTACGTACCCGGTGAGCTGAGCTTCAATAAAAAACCGTATGCTTGAGTTACCTGAGGCGTTAGACATAGTGCCGTTCTATTAGCGATTGTCGAATTGCCTGAATATAGGAATTGATCTCGAAGCATTTCGACAGCGCTTGTCAATCCCATACATTTTTGACGTTTTAACAATCGTTTTCTCCACGCAACCACGGACAGAATGTCACTTGCATGTTTAAAGTCTCTGGTATGTTAAATTTTTAGCTAAAATCTAACTCAAACGCTTTAGTAAAGTTACATTTTGTTTTACAGAACCTGAAAAACCTATTCCTGATGTAAGTTATGGTTACGAAAGCTTCGGGTTTCAACAAGACTTTCAAGACACTGCCACAGAATCGTATCAAGAAACTAATTATAATAATACGACGTAAGTACTTTATATTGAAGGTTTCTGAGTAGGTATTTAGGGTTAGGGTTTTAAAACCGTGTTTTGATACGAAATTTTGACAGTTTAAGGCAGTTTTAATAATATGATGTCGATGGATGTCAGATGCACACGACACTTGGGGTAGGCCTATGTCCAGCTTTGGACGTCTTTCGACTGATATGCTGATGATGATGGTGCCAGAAATAGGTACTCCAAGTGAAATGCATACGCCAATGAAGGTTTCCAGGAAATTTACGCCACCAGTTGGCGTTACTAAGGCGAGAGATTCTCTTATTTGAAAACGTAAATCACCACGGGAACGGGAACTATGCGGGTTAAACCCGCATAGTTCCCGTTCCCGTGGGAGCGAAGCCGCGGGGGACAGCTAGTATTTACATAAAAAAGTCGTGCTAGTTACACTATTTATAACTCAAGAACGGCTGAATCGATTTGGCTGAAAATTGGTAGGGTGGTAGCTTAAAACCAGGAGACGGACATAGGATAGTTTTTTATCCCAAAAATCCCAAGGTAACGGGAACTATGCGGGTAAAACGAGAGCGAAGCCGAGGGGGACAGCTAATTGGATATAATTTTGACATGTAAGTCAGTATGTGCCGTGAACTGACCCATCAATGCTGCCACCTGATGGTTTTCATAAAACAGTTCGTTGATTTTTCGTTCGTACAGACGCCAGGGAAAATTTGAAAGTTTTGGGTACCTTGATGTCATGGTACTCGAAACTATCAAATTTTCTCAATCAATCTTGAGCTTGCACTAAGCTCAAGGTTAATTGGGAAAACTTGACAGTTTAGCGATATAGTTGAAAATCTATAATAGATATTTGAAAGATTGTTGTAGCTTGATGTGCTGGCATCTGCACCTATCTACCAATTTCACAAAATCAAACAAAAGAGACACTGGTACTTTTATAACGCTTATCAATAAATACGAACGTGTGAAACGCACTAAAAACAAAATTAACTTACTCGTATTACACGAAAACACAAAATCTCGCAATGAGGAAAACGGCTTTCATGGTAAAAGCAATGAAAAGGGTCAAGTGTCTTATCGTGTAACTATAAAAATGCATTAACAAATCATTTTTCTGAATAAAAGATTTTCTCAAATTCTGAGAACTTATTTCGCTATTGTTTTATATAAAATGATACATTGTATTCAGAAACTGATACTTTACGAGTAATTCGTTTTTCCCGAAGTTAGCCGAATCATGATAATTATTTATCCGCAACATGCATACACCCACTACAAATTCGCTTTACTAGTAATGGTCATACTGCAGTACAGATAAAATCATCCGCTGATTAAGTTGGTTGAAACTTCCATAGAATTTAGCGTGGATCTAGTTCCACACTAAGTCATTTAGCACAATTTAGTAGTTGCCGAAGGTCTCATTACGCTCAATCAACAAAAAAAAAAATTGTTATGGCTATTGCGTTGCACGTTGGTTTGAAAAAAAGAAGAAAATGATTTGAAGAAGTTATCTTTTACTAGAGGCCGCCCGCGACTTCGTCCGCGTATAAATTCTCGTTATTCCGTGTAAATCCCGATCCCTCGAGAACTCCGGGATAAAAAGTAGCCTATGTGTTATTCTGGGTCTTCAGCTACCTACATCTACATCAGTTCAGTAGTATTTGCGTTAAAGAGGAACAAACATCCACACATACTCACAAACTTTCACATTTATAATATTAGTAGGATTTCATGAGACCCAATCTAAGCATCATTGATAATAAATGTGCGTCTTATTGTTACAGTTATGATTCGGATGGTATGCAACCATTCTTTGATGAAACGCCACACGCTACTCCGCCTGCAGCTGGTAATAATAATTGTGTACAATTTTTTTTTCTTTGCTGCCGTCATAAGAAAAAAGGACTTATTTTCACAAAACAAAATCCGAACATTATTAAAATAACTAATGGTCGGAAATCGGTAACATTTTTTGTGTCGATATGTCCTTTTTTCTTAAGATGGTATTAAAAATAGTGTGATAACAAATAAAAGAAGGTGAAAATATACGACATTAGGAAAAGTCAATTTCAAGAAACGCCTTTACTTACTGATAATAAATCCACAGAGAACTTATAAATAGGCATTTATAAACACAGTTTGCGATATCAAAATTATGTCAGTGTCACAACAATAGCAAGATTTTTTTTATAATTCACATTAAAAATGATTCAGTTACATATAAGATAAGAGCTTCCGTACCACAATGTATGGCTTCGATACAAATATCAGTTATTTTTATGCCCTAAACATGACGGCCCGTTTCATTAATTGTTTGTGTGGAGAGTTTTCATTTAATATTTATAACATTTTTTTCCAATTTCCAGCTCAAAAAACACCGTGGACCGAAACAGAGACAATATCGCAGTTCACATACCCTATTACTAGTGAGATTGATTCGTTGTTACCGAAGACAGTGCCATCAACAATTTCGTCTTATTTACCACATCTATCAGTGTCGAAACAGCAAGACGTGTTTCAAAGTAAAAGTTATCAGGACGTCGATTTACCATTTGAAGATCAACAGTATCGATTTGACCAACAAGATCAACAGTATACGGACCAAAGCCAATTTGAAGATAAACAACCACATCTACAGAAGGATTACCAGCCACAGCAAGACTATCAGCAACAGCAAGACTATCAGCAACAGCAAGATTATCAGCAACAGCAAGACTACCAGCAACAGCAAGACTACAAATATGATTCACAATTCGAGTCCCAGTATCCAGAAGAAGACAAACAGCCCGTTTCGCATCAGCTTTATACCCAACAGTTTGAACAAGACCAACAGTATTTACAAGACCAACAATATTTCCAACATGATGAACAACAAAAAGCACACCAATTGCCATTTCAACAACAACAGCAACAAGACTTGCAATTTCAACAGCAACAACAACAGTTACAGTTCCAACAGCAGCAGCAGCAGCAACAACAACAACAGCAACAACAGCAGCAGCAGCATCTATTGCAGCAACAACAGCAAGCAAAACAACCTGCGCAACAGCTACAAACGAGCGTGATTGCCGGTGCTGCTACCTTAGGTTCATTCATGGCGGGTAGTGCAAAGAAGTTGGGAAGTTTCTTCGGTGCTGCTGCGGCGGCGGTGTCGGCTCCAACTGTGAGCCAGCCTCCTCACACAGTCCCTGCGACAACTGCTCCAGTAAGCCACTTTGCTTCATCCGTGACACCGTTTACAAGTACAGTGTCAGCGACAACATCCGTCCCAGAAGTATTGCCGTCAGTGCCAGTGTCTACTGTGATTGTGACCACGTCTGCGCCAGTTTCTTTACCGCGAACTCCGTCTCTAAGGAGACAGGAGTCCATACAAAGACCTTCGGTGCGTCGTACTCGGACGTTACCAGACGCACCCGAAGAGTTAACCCAGTCGAGTTTCGACGAAAGTGCCTACGAGGACGAGTATAATAAGACTGAATACGATCAAACAATAGACCGCGATAGGACTTCTTTGGATAGGTATCGTGACGACGACTATGCTCATGATACCATCCTTGAAGAAGCCCTTGAGGAGAGGCGTTCGTCGGAAGTGCCGCCGAGCCCCAGCTTGCAGAAGCAGGCGTCTCCAACGAGGACTATGGCTCAAATAAGGAAACCTTCAGTCGATAGCTATCACAGTCAAACGCCATCGATTGTAGATCGTAGAACCTCGCAAAGTTCTTTTCATCCCGAAGAGAAACTTGCTGTTCCGACTTCACAAGAAGGTAGCTGTTTTTATTCTTAACTTTTTTTCAGATGTCACAAAAGATGTTTTATATATAACATGCGAGTTTGCGAGTGTGTGCACTCATGTAAACGACAGATCAGATTGTTGTTGTTGCTCTCAGATTGTTGTCTTTTTGATCTCATCGTCGTGACTCTTAAAAAAATTAGATTCTTTTATTGTATTATTATAAATGGAACAAAAATAATTCGCAGTATTCCGTGATGTTAATTAATTGTCTGGGATCGAAGAATTAATTGGAATCCTATTAATATCAAAGAGCCATAGTAAAAACCATGATCCAACACCCAACAAAACTTCTATTGAAATTGTCAAGCCTTATAACAGAAAAGCTTCATTTTACAGATTTACTCACGGATAAAACCAAAGTTACGTTCCAAGAAGAGCGCACAACGTATCACGAGGTACCTGAAGAGACTGACGGCTTTCACGAAGCTGAACCTTTATACGACGACAATGTCGAAGAGTATAGAGATGATCAAGACACGTATATTGACCAAGACGATACCTTTCGAGAAGAAAGAGAGAAATTCAATGACCAGGAACAGTTCCAAGAGACGGATGAGCCGTATCAGGAAGAGGACAGTGTATTTCGTGAGGAGCAGGACAGGCCGGAGAAAGATAGACTGGAGTTCCAGCCTGAACAGCCGAAGTTAACGCCAAAACAGAGGTGGCATCGTGCGTACAACAAGATCGTCATGAAGCTGAACGTGAGTACTGTTTTCGATTATAACGATGGGTGCAGAAATAGGAATTTAAGAAAAAATATGTATTTTTTGTTTTGATATCATTGTTTTCCAATTTATTTTTGTAGATTTTTTTTTATTTATTTTCATTTCATTTGGTTATTATTTTGAAACTTTTTTCAATATTGTTGTTTTATTTTTATTTCATATTGAGTTTCGGATTGTTTGATGTTTTTATTAACTGTTTTGTAATTTATTTTTTTTGTACCTTTTTATTATTGGTTAAAAAAAGCTTTATAGTAAAATGAACAGATACTGATACTACCAAATACTACGAAACCTGTAACCCATCGTCACTTGATTAAAATACTTAATTTAATTTTTAAAACAATGCTTTGTGTAAGGTTTTTTTTACAACCATGGAGAATTAATCATAGCTTTCTACTGAAAAGGACCAGGTAAGTCACAATCACTGAATGTAAATTTGATAATAATTATTTATTTATAGGTACGGGCAAAACAAGGTTGAATTAATTATACATTGTCCCAATTTAATGAACTTGCAAATACATATTTTTGCAGTACATTTACGAAAACGAAATTACCAAAACGGATAAATTTCTGTGTTAATTAAATAAAACAGGGTATTTTTAAGAATATAATTTTCGTGTGAATGACGTGAATAAAACAGGGTATTTTTAAGAATATAATTTTCGTGTGAATGACGTGAATTTAAATGAAGCTATTAGATAAGTAAACGTGTCTTGTACGTTTAGTAAGGTATACCTAGTGAGATTTCCAGTTTGATAAGTGTTTATCATTTTAGAACAATTTCACTTTCTTTACAAATTGAGTACAATGTGACATAAAACAATTTTATTTAGTTATATAAAATACAGATTGCGAAACAAGAAAGTCCACAACAAATGTCACTCAAACTAATGAGATATCGGAAAAAAAATGCCAAACCTAGAAAACAAACCTAGAAAAAATATTTGTGAGTCGTTGAATCTCTTCTGAAACTAAAAACGGAAAACGTGTATAATAAAATAAATTATTATTCCTCGTTTTATGACTATTGAAACTCGGTCAATAACGACCTATTTTCATACTAATTCCTCTTTCTTTCTTTTCTTTCAAATCCACATGAAACTTGTAAGCATAAGTGCCAAACATAAGACTACACTAAGAGCGTCTGGCCCAGCAGGGGTTAGACATGGGTTACCCCCTACCGTGTTATAGCCTTCCTGACGATATAACAAACAAACTAATTATGTCTTAACACCCATTAACGCATCCAAAAGTGGGGTAAGTGGAAGTTAGTGGGGTATAAGTAGATTTTTGTAATGATTTTTTTTTTTCAAAGATACCGTTCTATTGTTGTTTATGTTGATTTCATGGTAATCAGTTCAGTAAGAATTATCTTTCCGGGTTTAGACAACGTATTGGTGGTTGTTTATCTTATTTAAATACAATATTATGTATTCAAAGCTTTATTGTCTTACAACGATGTCTATTATAACGAGGAACGTTCAAGGTGAGTACGGAAATTGTGTTTCTGTTATAATATTTATATATTATTCTGCAATATTTAAATATTGTTTTGTTTCTACGAGATTGTTTATTAAAATAACCGTCAAATTTTAAACATTATAATTGAACCACTTGGTTGAATAAATTGTACCTTTCATTAAAATTTATCATCATAAAGTATCAAACATATTTCTTATCATACTTCTACTAAACGCAATATGATGTCTGCAATTCTGTGTGCATTAGTCTGCACTTGATTATTATTCGAAGCAACATTCATAGCTACAGATGGGTAGTACAAAGTCATATACTATACTACTTACCTCTCTAGAATGAGTACAATACACGAGAAATGCATATCTGTATAACCAGTTTAGTGCTCTACTTAGAAAATAAATGTACGTTTACACTATGGTAGCATATGTATGTAGATGTTACTTGTTCTTTGTGCTAAATAAAGAAATAACATCAAAATTATACAACACCTAAAAAGTTCCTAACTTTTCCATGGGTTACCGAAAAGTAACAAACACAATTTTAGTGATCATAATTACATATTTGCAAAGTCAGTGAAAATTTTACAATACGCGCACCGAAACGAAAACACTACGCATAATAAAACGAAACGACACACAATACGGCCATTACAATGAAACAAACGAAACACGAGGACCAATTTGAAATTCAAGTCTACAATCCCACTGCATAGTGGAGCAACTGAACTTTAATCCAAATGCATTACGCAGTACGCAAATAGTGCAAAGTCCTGTACAGTACTGTAACAAGACAAACGCATATAGAAACAGAGTTGTGCTTTACACCCCGCTGCGTCATGCGGGTAGGCACATAATCAAGATGGCGGGGAATGAAAATGGGTAAATGTTGTAAGTGGCCTTCGTATTGCGACCTTGAACGGGGTAAATGGGAATTCGATAAATGAGAGTTAGGGGATTATTGATTGGAAATAATTACGTTGGTTACAATATTATAACATAATCGAGGAAAAGTATGAGTTTTATTAAAAGAAAATTCTTTATTCGTTTTGGTATTGCATGATTTTAAAGTCAGATTTCGAAACCTTTAGACATGTTTCTCTGATGTGAATAAAATGATGCAAAATATACTTCTAAGCAGTTATTAAAAAAAAAAACCGTGGTTTTTTTTCTTTGAAGTTCTTAAGAGAGATTTTATATACAATATAAACCATCACTTACATGAAGTGTCCCAACAATACGAACTTAAACCTTGCGTAGATTGTACTGTATTCTCGGTCAATAACCAACAACATAATAAACATAGGTGAATCCCCAACAATTCCAGCACAAACGAAGCTGTTAACACTCTAGCATTAGAACAGCAAGCCATGCTTTAGCAAAGTTGTCCGGTCAAGTAGTTTCCAACAGTCCGGTTGTAATAACGAGTAAGGACTTTAACACAGTTATAGCTGTACTATACAGTGCTATAGAAGCTCGAAAAGTCTATTAAACTTTCTGGCTTAGGTCCCTTCTTTAAGACTAGAAATACATTGACATTGCGATATGCGCTCTGCTTTTTTATTCGGGCTTATTTGAAAGAACGTTTTCGGGATAATCATTCAAGTGCTTAAAGGCCAAACGCCTCGTTTCACCTGAAAATTAAGAATAATGTTAAAAATTACACTGACTACATCCCAATTTATAAACGGCGATTTCTAACACGCAGAAATATAAAATGAAATTACATACATTCAGAAAATATTTCAAAATTATGTAGGTACAGTCAGAGAAACAAAAATAATCGCAAGGAAGGAAGAAAATGTCTTATGGTGCACTCTCAGTAATCAAACGTTTGTTATTAAATGACAAGCTCTATGGATAATGCACAATGAACTTTTCTAGTGTATCTAATGCTCACTCTGCTATAAGTCGCATATCATCATATATGTGATACTACCCTAATAAACCAAGTTTCAAACAAAGATTATGCGGTGCAAACACTGCCGGACTCTGGGTGACTTTAATTGCCCCACTTCCAATCAGCTTGCCCCTATGTGAGGCAAGGGATTTGCATAATTATGATTTTATCTTCATGTTTTATGACCACATAATTCAAGTCTACTAGGATTTGCAAAATAGTTTGGGTACTAAATGGAAAAGTCTAACATGAAAATAAATTTTAGTGTGAAGAACGTTATTACGTTTTGTACCACAAAGTTAATACAGATTTAATCAGTGATGACGGTGAGCCGTCAATATTATCACAATATTGGTGTAAAAAACAACCCTGTAGTCAACAATAAAAATAAAAACTCATGAAGTGAGTCTCTTTTGTGAATCAGTTTAGTAACACCTGAATGACCAGGCCATTCGCTATCGATTCTATAACAACAGTAAATACATATAGGATAGGACACCTGTAGCATCTGTTCTCTATTTTATAACCTCGTAAGTATTATTTTGTGTTGATTTTATCTCTCGGCCTCCTAGCTCAGTGTTCGGTAAACGGGCACTTTTGTGTACTGGCATCGGTTTCTGTCATCTTGGTACTGAAAGAGTTACTAATATTGATGTATACTGCTGTAGTTGATTAGTCTTTGCATGGCAATGGCGGTCACTGCCGTTTCCCTAATATTTCATAGTAGAAACATTAAACTATGAATCGATTTTTACTAAAGTTAAACTTTGATGATAGCGATAAATGTCTATGTATATTGCATAATCGGAATATAAGAGTGATGGAAGAGGCGGTGCACCTATGTTTGCGCACACACTTGTGCATTGTTGCTGGGGAGTTTTTTGGCCACTTCTTCTCCACAGCTAAAACACTAGGAAGTGGTGACGGGCGGGCGTTTTGGGGTACTGGCTTTTGTAAAACTTCACGTTCAAAAAGTAATTTGTATAGTGTGCCATTATAATTGCTGTTGGGAAAAAGGGACAGTGCTATGCTTCTTGTATAGCTCCTTCTTATATAGCAGCGCCTTATAGCCTCTAGGGCAACTTTATCAATCTGTTGCGTTACATAAGTTCTAAAAGGGCTACGACCGCTTTCGCCATGCTAAATCGCTAAAGCTATAGTCTTACATAGTTGTTACCTTTATCGTCTTAAATAAGGTACATGTGACAGGATTCACTAATATTTTGAGGAACAATTGTTGGCGTTATGATAAACTCATACTTTTCAGGGTACATGGAATGAGACATTTCCATATCAAAATTAATAGATAGAATAGCTTTATCAATGAAAACCCAGCCTTAAATGTAAGTAATGATATCAAATAGATTGTCAAAAGCAATCAGATTAGATACAAGAATCTTTGCAAATTGCGAAATGCTAATAGCAAGTAGAATACATAATAATTATGTGGACGATTAGATTAGGTACTATAACTATAAATATACACATTTGCGGGTCGGGTTGTCAAGTTTTTTAAAGGAAAGATAATATTTAAAAAAACTTTTTCTAATGATTTTAATAAACAAACTTCTTTAGGAAGTTAAAGCAAACCCAAAAAAATATATGTCGTAAGTCCCATGCTAAGTTTGATCAGAAGATGATAACTTTGTAAGGAAACTTTTTTTTTTTACAATAAATAATTATGAGTATCTACTAATTTTTTTTCACAAAATGATACAGTTATAGAGTTTTCATAATTATATAAAACATATACATTTTTCATATACATAGGTATGATCTGCTTTCTTGAAGAAAGTTGACATTTACGGTACATAGACAGAAGTAGTTTTTAGAATGTGACTACATCATATCGTTACACCCTGTTACCACCACTTACTATTTATTTTAACACGTAGACAGATTTCCAATCAGACTTCAAAGCTGAATTTAATGGCATGTCTTGAACGCGGTTTTAACTATACCTACTTGTAATTTTCAATTTTACTTTAATTAGTGAATCGCCCTACATACGAATTTTCGAAAGTTTGAACATTTTTTCTAAGAATAATATCATGTAATTATTCAGAATCTCTGTAGAAAACAATGTTGTATCAAACAATTTTATTCGTCTACGCAAATATTGGACCTAATCGGGTTCGTAAATTGAGTTAGTATTTATAAATGTTTGGAGATAAACATCATTTTTTGCTTCGATCAGAGGAGAACAATTGATTGATTGATTAAATCAAAACAAATGAAATCAAATACCTACTTTTGTTTGCTCTTTGAAAGAAGACTAACGTTATTTTCTTGTTTTAACAATTTTTCGAGAAGTAGCAATTTGTTGGAAAAATTTCAATAATGGCCGAGTTTTTTCTAATTTTGAAAGCAGAATAAAAACTTTGAAAAGAACAATATTAAACTTTTCTTTTCCAAAGTGATTTTCTGAAGTAGGTAAAATAGCTGAATCCGTTATTTTGAGTTTTAATAATTAATAAATCTATACTTAATATTATTATCTTTACTTATTATTAACTTCAACGCGCTAATCTCAGGAACTATTCATTCAGTGTTAGATAAGCCATTTATCGAGGAAGGGTATGTGCTATATATCATCACGCTAAGACAAATAAGAGCGGAGTATTAATGAAAATTGTGACGCAGACGAAGTTGCGCGGGTCACCTAGTTGATTGATAATAATACAGACATTCACAGAGCTCAACAGTATTTTTAGAGGTATTCTCTATCTAGAGTAATAACTCCAGATAGAGAATACTCCATCCTACAAAAATATATCAAAGTTAGCACACACGTTCTGTTTTTAAAGTTGAATGCACTCATACAAAACCTTGTCTACACGTTTCCACAAACGTTCCTTAAAAAAAATAAAAAAAAACCGTTTCAGAATCATCTCAACGAATTTCATTAACATATTCACTACTCAGTGATTGACTAAAAGGCGATCCACTTGGCCTGAACTTGTTCGTTAATTGAATGAACCCATCTGAACGAGTGCACTCGTAAAACAACGCTTCATTAGCCTTTATATATGTCTTGTTAATTAATTTTCGCACAGCGTTAACAAAGGAATTTAGTGGAATAGTTATATTTTTGAAATATAGCAACCAGTTTCTAGGGAGACAGAATCTTTCTTGAAAATTCAAATTATTTTTGTTCTGACTAGTTTTTGACCACGATATTGTTCGCGTATATCCCGTTTTATCCCGTTCTCGTAAATTTTGGGAAATCCTCTCTTGGTGCAAATTTTAGCTGTATACGACCAGTTGTTTCGGCTGTGCGGCGTATGTCATTCACACACTCAGTATCGGATGGCGTACGTAACGAATTAGCCGTCCTTACTAACCAGCAAGAAACGTCACAGATACGTTTTTAAATTGATTGATTTTTACAAGTGCATACGTAAATACACTACATCTTAGAAAGTTACTAACTAACGTAGGGATAATATTTCAGCGAAAAAACATGCATTTCTATATAGTCACAACCGCCGGAATTGTATCCGGGAAATTCCGTATTGTTTTCCGCTAAGATCAGTCCTTAGTATGATATTGTAATGTTTTTTAGAACGAACACATACGACCAAGTTTAAGATTCCCCACTGAAAGCTTTAATGTAGGCAGTGAAACTTCCTAAGAATTTTCCTTTAATTATCATGTACCGACATTATTCTGAAATATGAAGTCAACACAAAAGATTCTGAGAATTGATCAAGTTTCTAGGCGCTCTAAATTCTATTCATCTATTTATTTGGAAAACCTGTTGGCCCTACTTCTATTTCAATAAGCCGAGTTTGTTTAACTTTCCAAGAATGATTAGCCTCAATTTAAAACACCACCAAATTAATTTAAAATACCTACAAAAACTCAAATACCGGTTACTGATTAAAATGTATAACTTCGAATAAGGCCATGAATAAATAAACGAAATTATGTAGATATTTACTGTTCCAATAACAAAAGAGCTCTTAAAAGAAAAACAGCAAAAACCTTTGAAAATATGCGTTAAAATTTTCCCTTTATTTAATTCTGCTCCCGGCCAATTATTATATAGGAAAGGCTTCCCTAGTGAGCGTATTAGTTTTACTTTTTTTATGGAGATATACAAAATTGAATATTTAATTCTTCGTTTTTCTGCGGGACTTAATCATTGTTTTTCTTAGGGCTATTAGCGCAGTGGCGGCCGTCGCCTGCAGAGACCCAACGCCTTTGAACTCGATCACCTCATTAGTCCAGCTCAGTTGCTCCATACATACGCACATACGAAACTACGCGTTCCCGCTCAGTCCGTTAACAGACTTTGTTGCGTACGCACCCCTTAATAAAAATCAGAAGAAATTCGAAAGTGTCGTTCAGGTTACGAAACATTGCGCAAGCGATGGCGGCGGAAACTCGCGAGGACGCGATAGCGGCATCCTGCGGGCGACCGTGGCCCTATTGATATCACCTATCACTCTTTTGTATGCAAATTCCTCACTCAGGTGTTAACGTTCAGTGTTGTGGTAGACGTTGATGTGTCATCACACGTTTTTACAATGTTCCGGAGCAGGAAAGGTCAAGCGATCAGCGAGGCGGACGTGCGGCGGGAGCAGGCGTTGCAGTACCAGAGCCGATCCAATGTGAGCGGTTCCCGCCTTCGCGTCCGCCGTGGGTCTAGTTTGACAGACTTGGACAAGTTGCGTTGTGGCGGTGGTTCCAGCGGTGGTGGTTCAATCGGGGATTTGATGAACATGTTCAGTGGTAGTGTGAATTCTGTCGGGAGTGACACTTTGGTGGCGCGAACCGTGCCGCTGGAGACGGTCCGGCGGAACGTGCCGCTGGCGTCGACGCCGCCGCCGCGCCCGCCCTCGTCCCCGCACATCCATGTGTCCCGACCCGTGGGTCCACTGACCATGGCCCAGCGAACTCTAAGATTTAGTAGACTGCTCAAGTACCAACCTTGCTCAGCCGACGTCCTTATTACTCTGGTGAGTGGAACCACTTAGTTTTATTATTATGGATTTATTAACTTGACTCATAAATACTCATCTTAACACCTAGGTATTTGTGTTTATTTTTACAATGAACTTTGTTTGTACAAACACAATGTTTTACTAGCGTTATCAGTCAAGTGTATCGTGATATCGGTCGTGAAAGCTCGTCAAATAGCCCTGACGGGTGATAATTGCGTTATTAACTCATTATCAATTGATCACTTCGATATCATTTGACATTATCGATGCAATATGAAGCATTTGAAAGATGATAAGCTTTTTTCTTGGTATAAAACTTCAGTAACTACCTTGTTTACCATGTTTTCAAAATATGGATTGACTATTAAGTAGGTATAAGGAGAGGTCAATGACCGTCGTGTGATAAGTCAAAGTTGACTTTAAAATGTCAAGCAAACCTATGTTTAGTGTCCATAGTCGGTTATTTATTAACGCAATTATATTATACGGCAACGTTAACTGTGACACATTGATTCTATTATTCCTATTTAAAAACGACATTAAGGAAATGTGTAGGTATGTAACAGCAACTTGAGTATTGGCATTTAAATTTTGAACAAAATTATTATGTGACTGTTTCTATAATTTTGTTTTTGAAGATTTGATTTTCAAAAGGACCTCTTTAAGTTTTTTAGAGTAATGGTAGTTTTTGCAGAATAATGGTACTGCATGTACTAATAAGCTTGCATTATTGGAATAGTATTTTTCCAGCATATAATGTGTCATCGTGAAGTGACTCGTGCGAAAGCAATCATATTGTTTAGTTTAGATGACGTCCGTCAATTCCCCAGAGCAGAGAGTTAAATAGATGGACTGAGAGCCTGCAAATTACATTTTAAAAATATCCCACTACACTTACGCATATTAAAGAGCATAGAACTATTGTGGCTGTCCCCCTCACCGCCATTTTGTATTTTTTTTTTCATCGGCGTCTTTATCTTCAAACTAGCTGACCCGCGCAACTTCGCCTGCGTCACATTTTCGCGAGATGATAATTATATAGCCTTCCTCAACAAATTGGCTATCTAACACTGAAAAATTTTCAAATCAGACCAGTAGTTCCTGATATTAGCGCGTTCAAGCAAACAAACTTTCCAGCTTAATAGATATCTCGGCAACGTAACACTTTAGGTTACATACTATGTTTCTGATATTTTTTGTTTGTTGAAGTGTCCTCTATCCACATATTATGCATGTTAGATTGTGTGCCTTAACTTTAAAAAAAAAAATAAAAGAAAATGGCGGTGGGAGGACTATGCCAAGTCCATACATTAAAATCGAACCATAGAGATAAATTGGTTGAAGTGATCATCAAGGTTTTATTATTTGGACTATAATTATGTCATTTCGTCAGTGGTATCGTCAATACTCCAAAACTTTTGGGATTAGCCATGTGGCGTATCTGTAGCGCTGGTTAATCCCATTTCGAAGTTTGGCAATCATCGACGCTGATAGACTGTTAATTGCTCTAGAGCCACTTATTGGGCTTAAATGCGTATACTGTTGACATTGATGTCTAAGAATTCTGTAATCACAGGTATCTTGAAATTTATTTGAAATTAGTTGTACGTCCCCGGAGATTTCGGACTTCCGCCTAACAACGTCAACTCTCCTTCCAACCCCTATTGAGAATTAATCATAACAATCTTTGAAGTGTATTTGAATACATGCATTTATTATAATATGCTTCAAGTTTCAACATACAGGTTTTCTAAAATTTTTTTTTTTTTAAATATTTCTTAAAATTCATTGAAATATTTTTTAATTCACCTAATGAATGCTATAATGAAGGAAGCAAAACTTTTTTTTTTTTTTTTTTACTTGGTATGGGTTTGCTCTTGACTCTAGTCTTGGTCAGAGATGACAGAGACAAAGTCTACGATGGAGCGAGCTTACCCAGAAGTAGCCTGTTCACTCTTTACTTTGAAAAGATTAGGGTTGTAAGCATTCGGAAACACAAACGCAGGCAAAGAGTTCCACTCCTTTGCTGTGCGCAAACTAATACCTAGTATACTAAACTAGTAATTATACATGCAAGATTGGCGGTTTCTAAAGTTGAAACAACACAAATTCGTTTGAGACAGACTAATTTTTTAATTTAAAGCGTTGTCTTTATTTAGTTAAAACCAATGAAGGATACATACAGTTTATATGCATAGCATTTTTTTAAGCAGGAACAATGTTTGTACCTGTTTACCTTCAATTAGCTGAAAACGCTACATTTTTAGTTATTATTTTCATGTCATTAACGATTTATGTTTACTATACGTGTCTGTATTTCAATATCTGAGGGCCAATTCTACTAGTACAACTTTCGCATTCGCATGTCAATCGCAAACTGTCAAAAAAGCCTTTATTTTCATAAATGTTTGACAGTTTGCGATTGAGATGCGAATGCGATGCGTATGTGTAAATTAGTAGAATTGGCACATTAATATCCAATTCTACTAATACTCATTTTTAAACAACGTTCGCATTCGCATGTCATTCGCTGTCAAAAAAGCCTCAATAGGGAATATGCATAAACAAATATTTATTATCTAAACAGTTTATCTAAAAATATACAAAAATACATTACTAACAGTGGAAATAGAATCAAAATTGCTCGAAAAACAAGCGAGATATCATTAGTTTAAACAAATATATCTGTCCATCTCGCGAAAACGCTGTTTTCTATTTCAGCTGTATAGACGTCACGTAATTTGACGTCAAATTCCATGTCGGACTTCTCGTTCTAATAGTAATCTTTGAAGCGTTATAACTTCATCACTGATGAAGATATTTAAAAAATATTTTCTATAGTGTTTACTGGAGCTTATAAGTAATTCATTTTGTAAATAAAAAAACCGCGTGCATATTCCCTATTTCCCTTCACATATTTTTTGACAGATTGAGACTGAGTTGTTAATACAAACATTACTTTAAATAATTGTAGTGCGGTTACTTTGGTTTACAAGTATTCCTTTGTATCTTTGTATTTCTACTTACTAAAAATGTTTCAAGAACTTTATGTTGCTTGATAAGCAGAAACAAGGCGTTATAACAATGACGGAAACAGCAAATAAAGTTGTTTTTCTTGATATAAAACACATTTTCACCACTTTAGAAGAATATTTTTCCGTATGAATACATGCCAAATTACCAAGAGAGGCAGAATGTTTTCGTTTATGTCGAACGAATAATAATATATAATAATAATAATAATAATATATCCTTGGACATTTCACACAACGCCATATAGTCCCAAGCTAAGCAACTTAATGCTTGTGTTATGGTAACGAGATGGCTGATAAACTACTTATATACATTTTTTTTTTTTTTTTTTTGTAAATACATACATATTATAGATAGAAAACACCCAGACTCGGAACAAATACATGTAGGCCGTACAAATATTTGTTCCGTGCGGGAATCGAACCCGCGACATGCTGCGCAGCAGTCAATCGCTCAACCACTGCGCCAACCGTGTCGTCAATGTATGTTATTCATAAAAATTAAATGATGACTAATTTGAGAGTTTCTTTTAACTGGGTATCTTTGTTGGTAAAGTTCAAGTTTGGTAAAGTGCTTTACGGGATATATCTAACTAATTTATTTTTACATTTTTCGAAATCTAGAAATATGACAAGAAGTCTTATTTGGTATCTCAAAAATGACTGAGCTATGAGCGTTCTAAAATCGAAAATAAACAAAGACCGATTACTTCAAAAGTTCCACCGATTGTTATTGATTTGAAAGCATTGTCTTCGAAATAAATATTTATTTAGTTAAATATTTGACAATGGTCAAATACTACGTCTCTTTGAATAGTTTGTCGTTTTTAAACCTTGTAAATACGAGTTACGACTTTCCAGAGATATTAAACCTAATTACTCAAGAATACCCCTGATATTGATGCAAAATGTTCACATTAGGTTCAATGACATCTCTGAAAAGCATTGTTCTATTTAGCTTGCCAACGTACTCGTAGCTTGCTTAGTTACTCTACCTAGTAGTTATGGCTGCATAAAATAGATGGCGTTGTCATCTCGTTCAGGTTTACAGGCTAAAAATCTTATTTTAGCCTGTAATATAACCTGCCCGTCCTTTTACATATTTAAATCTTTACGTGTATAAGTAATGTGTCATTAAATAATGTTAATGGAAAGTTACTAGCATTTTCTCGCAGCTTCACTACCCTTTAAGAACCTTTCGTTTATCGGGATCCTAAGTTGGCAATGGTTTTCAAATTTAGAATAGCTTTATATAATTAGGGCTGATTTTTTAATTCTTAGATAACTTCCAAGGATGAACATACTAACACTTTTGTATAGAAAATATGTTAAATTTATTCTTCAGTTAAAACTTTTATAATATTTGAAATATCTATCCTAAAAGTCAAATTTTGTCTCCTTATTACTTCATAATACTGGTTTCAATTGTGATATTTTTCAACAGTTCGTTAGTTCGAATTCTTAACTATTCAATAACAATAATTGAGTACTTATTTTCATAATAAAACAACTGCAGTGTCAGTGACCCGTTTTATTTTCCTTTCAAAGTTATTTCAAGACAATTTCCTCGAGTCTGTGTTGAGATTCAATGAATCGAATCATTGAATAGAATAGAAAGCAATGCATAAGGAAGTGGTGACGTCACTGCATGCTGGGAATTTCATGAATTTTCAACTATCCTACATTTCAATAGCTCGGTTTTCATTTGACATGAGTGCAAACAATGTTAAGTGAGTTTTATAGATAATTCTGTCTTACCTTTTAGTCCAAACTTTTTAGACACTGTCCATTGATTATCTAATAGAATTCATGACTTATTCTTGTCAAGGAGAGTTAAAGGAGATCCGAAAATACATACCCTGTTAAATGTTAATATTTTAATGTAAAACAAGACTATGAATAAAAATCTGATTATTTATATAATTTGAAATAGGTATTCAGAAAAAATGAATAAAACAAAAGACAATCTATCTTTATTTATTCAAATAGGAAATCTCATCAATTTAGACGATAAAAATAATTTCGCTACAATTGAATATATCGAATGTTGATAAAAGAACCGTTATTTACATTTTGATTAAACCATACAAATCATAACATTCATGCTTGGGTTGCCATTTTATTCACAAATTTTTTACAAATCATGTTTAGTTTTCTCATAATTTTTATCGAAATAATGCAATAACATTCTAACAGATAATAGACACTAGAATGCTCAAATAACATCAACTTCTAAATTATACTCCTTAATAATATTTAAAATAACTTTAATCACGTATTTTGCATTAAAATAAAATAACCTGTCATAGTTGAACCGAAAAAGAAACATTTTTACTTTGACACTGGAAAATTGACATGAAAATTAATTCTTCCAAAAATGCACATAAACGTTGGCAACCCTGTGAGACTCAACCAAACGCTAAATCAGGCATATTTCTTCATGAATTTGAGTAAATATTTGAGTTTCGGCATCTCTATGTTGTGGATGCATCTGTTGAAGTCTCCGATGACCTTGACGGAGTGAGTCATCATCCTTGAAATGATATCCTTGAGACAGACGCTGAGGTCGGACACTTCTTTGAACCCATGGATGGCTATTTCGGCCATCACTACCGGGAATGGCGATGTTTCGTACAGGAACTGAAAAAAAGTGGTCTTATAAAGTTTCCGATTTCGGTTTATGACATTGTTATATATTTTTATTTAATTCTGGAAGTATTGTATGTGTCCTCGATCTTCTATTGCTAATAATGATGGTGCACCATTACATTTGAAATATCTAACGGGGCCTCTGCGATTTGGTTTCGGCCCCTCGTACGCCTACCAAAGAACCGGGTCTCCAGGGACCCGAGAAAGTAAAATAATCCATAGTATTTCTGGTAAACTATTTGTGTCATTGCCTACAATAACCAACATTATCATCTGTTTACTTATTTAATGTTATTGGCTTAACTAGAACCATTTGTTTCATATTGGCTTTTTAACCATTCCTATCCATTGATATTTTTTCTTCTCAATATTCCGGAGCCAGCCAGCTTCCTGTTCAGAATCAAGTGTAGATACAAACTCAATTCCCGGGATCACGTATCCGGTTGCTACTCAACTAACCTCTTGGGGTTGACTGTACTGACCTAGCTGTATGTATGTATTGCTAGTTACTAGTCTCTGTTTATTTATTTGCTATTTGATACACAGGAAGTCGGGTAGCATGGAGAAATAATGTCGGATTTTGGTCGATACGGTTGGGTAAAAAGAATATCTAAGACAGTGAGGTTTGTAGAGTTCCTTCATTCGTATTTTAAGAGAAGTACTTGAGATATTATTGTCATTATCAATTTAAATTTAATTTAAATTGATAATGACAATAAGCTGCTTTATATAAAGTTCCAATTTATACACTGAAACCAGTGTTTTGATTTTTTATACTGAAAGAGAAATAAAAAATTAACATAATATACTGGTTCCAATCATGCTTTCTTTTTTATTATTGTAATAATGCTTCTGTGCAATCCTGTGACTGTCACTGTGTCACAACTCGGACCCCCAAGATAATGGCAATGTTTAGTTTGTGATCATTTTATAAATGTGCATTTTGATTATTATTAAACTTAAACGTACAAGCGTTTAAATTGAATATTGTAATGTAGTCCGCTATTGTACACTTAATTGTTATTGGCAGTCTTGATACTTACAACGGTCCTCTCGAGGTCTTGACTCTCGTGGGAACAGTTCCCTCCGACTTGTTGTTGCTTCTGACATTCGAACAGTTTTGAGGCGGAATACTTCTTGAGATTCTCCAACGTTTCAAAGTGGACTTGTAGTTTTTCTGAAACAAACATTTTGTGCTTAATATTTCTTATTGGTGATGAAGTCATCATCTTAATTAGGATTGCACCATATTTTCTTTCATTATTATACGTAGAGACGTACAATATTATCAATTGCTCGTACAAGAAGTGATTCATCATCTGTTAGTTTAATATTATCAGTGCTAAAAGCCAATTCTTGAATATCTCTGAGTTTAATTTGTTTACATTTTTATTGAAACATCTTAGTTTGCCAAAATAGAGTAGACAAATGCTCGGACACTACGTTAAAATCATGTATAACATCATATTACTGGATTTTACTACAACACACATCGACTTTGTTGTTATTACCAAACGCTGCGTTTGTTTTGGCCACTACCTGTATTGTCACTGGCGGATATGTTGACGTTGATAAACAAGAAGCGCTGTCCCAAAATAATACGGACGTATGTGGGTTGACAAAGCCGACGGTCAGACCGTCAACAATTTAGATTTAAAGTAAACACACCTAGTTTACCGACAACCTATTTACTTATGTAAGTTTCGTACAACCCTTTTTGGTAAAAAGCGGGTATTTAGAGAGGATTTTGTACTAGAGGGACTACTAGCTTTTTTATGATCATAAAGGCAGGATATGTTATATTTTTCAGTACTTATGTACAAAAAGTTTTAATAATTAGCTTTTTCATTTTCAATTTTATGAACAGTATTCACGGAATATTTCGAAATTGGTAAAAAATTAAATGTTAAAATTGAAAAATCCTCTGAACCAAATTACGGATTTAGTTCAGCTAAGGAGAATCGAAGTCATATTTGACGGCTTTAAAGTTTGAATTTGATATAAATTCTCCCATAAACAGTTTACCAACTCGGGTCAAAGTCAAAACCAGGTCCAATAAACGTCACTTAGTACCAAGTAATTCAATACCTTAGTTTGATCATTGATCAAAGAGAAAGGATATTGGCCAGCAGCAGCATAATCAATTCTCCGACAAACAGGAAGGGTGATTTAACTGAGCTCGACCGCGCATTCATTAAGCCGAAACTACAACACAGACTATGTACACAATAACATTGCACCGACCGGAAGGCAACACTGAACGTGGATATCACCTATATTGCCGTGGAAGTGGAAAACACCATTGTGTTCTGTAGTTTCTCAGTACATCTTACTGTGTTTAGCATTTGATAGGACCTACTGAGTAGCATTGGACTATATCCTTTAGCAACATTTTTCTCGATGCACATTTGATTTGACGTATTCTCGGTATTCCTCGAGGAATTATAATAGGTCTACTACTATTTTAAAACTCCTGGAATGTTTCTTTTGTTATGTAAGGTTAAGGAAAACTGATTGTAGAATGTTATATTTGCATAAGTTACGTAATTGAAAGAGTAGTTTTAGGGTTTAGTTAACTTACATAGGTACTGCCCGAAGGCGCCACTCAAGACTCGTATTGACTGCGTTTTCCTTTTGTATATTTTTTATAAATAATTGTTAAAAATTTACAACATACCTGGTAATCTCTGTACCCTCTGGTATCCAAGAGCGAGGCACAATGTGACATTTTCGTCAGCCAGTTGCAAGTTCTCGCCGAGCAGCTTAACTATGCTCTCTTTGCAATACGTCCCGTTCCGAGGCTTACGGTCGTGTATTATCACCTAGGGAAGCGTAAAATGGCCAGCTATAATCGGATGAACGCTTGCAGCAATTTATTGAAAGTCGTTAGGATGTGTAAGCTTGAATTTTATTGTTGGAACTTTCAAAGGAAGTAGTTAATGGCGATTCTTTGATTTTGATAGACGGGCTTTGTATGTAGGTAGACAAAAAAAAATTTCTAAAGACATTCATTGGACTATTTTTCCAAATTCATCCAAATCAACATTATTCAGTATTAAAGAATTTTAAACCAACTCTGCTTACCTGGAAGTACAGAGATATTTGTTCAAGGTACACAGTCATGTAGTTAATGGCTTTGTCCGCCTCGTTCTTCATGAGCAGTTTTATTTGGGACACTAGTGTGTCCATGTCCTCTCGGGACTTCTGTGTCCGGACCTGAATGTCCGCAATCAACGACCGGTAGCCATTGATTAGGTTATCTTGAAAATCTGTCGTCTGAAAAAAAAGAGTACCGTTGTTAGCTTTGCTGTAATTTATGTTGTGTTTAAGGCTTTCTTATTTGAGAACGAGTCTGAGACCTTATTTTTTGGTCGTCAGTGACTTTTAATTAATTTTCTACTAGATTTCGTTTCAAAAGAGTTTCATTTATTACATTGACTTTATGTTTCTTGAAGTTGTACTAACAAGGCAAACAATGTTTGCATTATAATATACGTAGCATGATGTCTATCTTGTTTTAAATTACATTCTTAATATCGAGAATTGAAGCTCCATTGTCATATTTTAAAATATACAGAAGAAAGGAAATGAGAAATAAAATAATAATTTATCACAATGATTTTTGGACAAAATGATAAAATTAATTCATAACAGATTATTATCTAAATACCAGAAGAATAAGTTTGTTATCAAAACAAAAAAATCTTGAGTAGGAACGAAAGTCATTGTCTTCTTCAAATGTTTTGTTATTGGTGTTTTAAAACGTCTGAGTAAATATTTTTGTTAGTCACATATTGTTGTACATCAAAATAAGTAAATAACAACATTAATCACGTGATGGTATTTGTTTAAACAATGTACTCACGGCAATTTTGTATGCTCTATTTTGTATAATGTATTGGAGAGCAATTACCTAAAACATTTTAGCAATATATTCATGCTGCGTTTTTAAAGATACAGGGAAGACTATATTATTAAATGCAGCTAGAATACTATGTGGCTTCGTCACTGGAAAATCTTAACCGCCATTGTGGGCATTTGGTGGTTAAGTAATTTTGCCTTTCCAGTGACGACTTAATGAAACGAATGCGATTTAAGAGAGATACAGGGAATACTATATTACTTAAGGCAGCTAGAATACTATGTAACTTAATGCTAGGAACCCTATATAAATAGTGTAAAATCTACCTATTTAAATAGACTACTAACTGATTTACTACTACGCTATAATAACTTTACTGTGTTAGAGAAACATAAAGAATTTATGATGGCAATAAATCAAAATATATTATATGATAGTAGAGTGATTGTTTGAATGCTAAAACATTGGTTTTTTTGTGAGAAATAAAAACGGTTTCAATCCCTGTAAAGATGTTTTCCTCTAAATATGCTCTCTGGTATCTCGATGATGGCTTAAAAACAATAAAACGACTTTATTTATTATTTCTTCAAGTACAAGTGACATTAAATAGGAAAATGAGCCATTTCGGTTTATAATCTCTCAGCGAGATTTTTTTGCTGACTAATTGGTTTTTAATTAACTCATTCTTTATGGGACATCAATCACGTATATCAGGTAGTGTTACAAACTCGGGCTGTAATACAAATCATTTAATTTAAACGATTGTTTTCCTTTTATGACCGTAGGTAATGATAACTTTGATTAAGTATTGTTCTTTCTTAATCTTTTCTTCGGTTAATTTATTGGCTAATTGAATAAGTTAAAACACTAAGACACGCGTGAATCCTGAACGAAAAGTATACTTCTGTTTATAGTGCAGCGTGCAGAGCTTAATTTCGACACGTATTTTATGTTTATTCATGTCAAAAAAGGATTCAATCATGTCCAAATATTTTTTTTATCAGTCAGTATTTAAGATTATAAATTAATAAATACTTTTTCTTTCCTTTTTCATTGACACTATTGGCGCTTGCGACTATTTCTCATTTCGCACTATTCAATCTGTGGAACTACGTCATAAAATTTATTTCACATAACTGCCAGAAATGTTTAACTTCCAGTATAGGAAGGAATGGTCAATTTATCGGACGGATACCAATTTAGATAGACCATCCCACCCATCCTGCTTTTAGTAAACCATAACAAACCTTTTATGATTATGATTCTACATAACTTTACACAATCATGAAAAGTATTTCCATAGTGGATGTTGATTTTGAAACGTTTTTCCGAAAAAAAATTCAGACTTCTCATTGACGCAGCTTTTAATCTCTAAAGTCAAGTAACAAGCAAGGCAAATGAGACGAAGTTACTTTAAATGATTCTGCTTGAAACTCTCGCTACTTTATTTATATTTCTAAATGAAGAAAATATTCATCATAGTCATTTCGGTTGTAGACTAAGATCGTAAATAAAGAAAAAGAAGTGTTTCTGGACATGAATTGAATGATGAAAAGATACTGGGGAACCCCAAGTCTCCATTCGATTGTACTTACTATACAGGGCGTAATTGTAGCTAATAAGGATCAAATTCTGAAAAGTAATAATAAATGGCAAACTAAAGGAAACCGATAATTTTGAATATAAACCTTTTTTAATTTTTGTAGAAAAAAGTTTTGACACATTTTTTTTTTTCAAAAATCAACGATACAGTTTTAGTTTTCATAAACATCCGGTTTGAAATAGAACTGCAACATTGGATTTAAAAAAATCAGTTACGGTTTCGATCGGTAGAATTTGTAAAAAAAAAACTAATTTGTTTAAAAACGAGAGCTGTCTTCCCAGATTTGGATTTTTACTAGCTACAATTTCGGATGATGTTACAAGCTGTTTTTTTTTTTTTAAAATCAACCGGTTCGATTCCTGGGTAAGAACAACGATTTTTCAAATATCCAATGATGCAGATTTATTTTTTATCAAAATCGGGCTTGAGACTCCTTTCAGTGTTTTTCGATATTCCTCATAGTTTTGGATTTGGCCATGAAAGCACACTTTAAAATTTTTTATTTCACCTGTGTAAGTGTTATCAGAAATCTCCGTAATCGGAATCGGAAGACTCCGATAGATTTCATTATATGTTATGTTAAGATCATTTAGAAGGCAAAGACGTTTTCATAAGATTTTAAACGACATGGCTAAAGACATGTTTATGTATAGAGTTTTGTTTGAACTGTTACAGAATAACTAGTTGCCACCTGCAGTTCTGTTCGCATAGAGTTTGTACTTTCCCCAATATCTTTATAAATTATAGCATAAGTAGTATTTTTTAAATTATTATTATCTGAGTTGGATTTGCTCTTGACACTAATCTAGATCAGAGATGACTGAGACAAAGTCTACGATGGAGCGAGCTTACCCAAAAGTAGCCTATTCACTCTAACTTTAAAAAGATTAGGGTTGCAAGCGTCACAAACACAAAAAGTCACAAACATCCGCTCTTCTGTCCATTATCATATCATAATCATGATTAGGATGTTATTTTGAACAGAAATCTATTATACCATATTTGTAGCTAACTAAGAAACTCCTAATCTTTCGCTTTTCCGAATGAAAGATAAACAAAGTGGCAAACAATGAAATGAAACAGAAAAAAAGCAAGTTCCACAGGCAATCAAATTTTTGTTTACCCTCCATTACTGGTTTAATTGCTTCTTTTATAACGGTGAAAGTTAAAAGGATATCATAACTAAAATTGCTAGTTTTTTTACATAGAAAAACCAGCCGAAAATAATTTCAATATTTTATTACAGTTTAAATAAAAATATGTGTAGTAAATCATAATTCAGAGTAATGTATGATTGTGTAACGGCGTTGCGATAAAAAAAAATGTTTCTTACTACAATATCATGCCACCAGAATATTTACGAGACAATTCATTTCAAAATATATTAGGTATAGAATTTCTCAAAAAAAAAAAAAAACTTTTTTATTTAAACGAAAACTCACCTGCAACGTGATGACGACTGAAATCGCGAATACGAAAATTATTCTGCGATACATTTCCTGACTTGTTTTTCACATCCCGCAATCAACTTTTTTCACAAAACATTTTTGTATTTCTGGTTTAAAAAATAAAAAAAACCTGTATTTTTTTTAATTCGAGAGTTCTTTTTTTGAATTATTTTGTTATTTGAAGCTTGGCACTATGTTGACTGTACGGTAATCTCCGAGCGACTGCTTGTTTGACCGTGTGACTTGTTTTGCTCAAGAGTGTCGATTGACTTCCTCGCTCGTTGTGTTCGCGCTCAAATCTGAATCGCGTCGATGACTGGTTCGATTGCTATTGTTTATGATACGAGCTTAATTGTTTTCTTGTCAGCTCACACTGCTTGGGGTACCGTAGTATGATGAAACGTTTTTATATAGGCTCGTTTCTTTCTTAAAAATTTAAGAAAACGCAATAGTTTTAATACTAATGCCTGTACACAACGTATGTTTCTCTATTTTATTTGGGGTTAAAATTATATAACTCAAAAATAGATCAGGTACTTCACACTGTCCTACTCTAAGACTACTACTACGATCATTGTCAATCGCGAAAAGACAAAGTTGATGCTACACTGCAGTCAACACACGCTTTGTATGTTTGAATTTGATTGTTTCATAATATTTACACAGTAAAAAAGGTAAGGTTTTCATGTTTCATAAATTATGTTCTTTTATACAACAGACGCTACTGGATTTATTGAAAAATATGGAAGCGACCATGTTTGATAATTTAAACGTTGAACTGGCTAGTTTTTTGTATACGGCCTCAGAAGGAGGGTCATATTTGTTCTTCTGTTAGAAGTAGAGCAAAGGATTGCCATACAAAAAAAATATTGGTACGGAACATTTGTGTGACTTCACATCTCGTTAAACAAAGAAGGAAACATAATAATAATTATTGTTTATACTTTGTCTTATGAATGGGAACCATTAATTAATTAAATGTACATCATTATAAATCAAGTTTAATGAAAAAGATGTAAGTATGAAGCCAGATGCGGAAACAAAACTTAAATATTATGTGTCAAGTGCTATTGTTTTATCAGTTTGCTCTCGTTGCTGAAAATTTCCCGGATTTTATAAAATTATACTAAACGCGAAACCAGAGTAGATAATTAAAATCGAGGCTACTGTGTTACTGGGACAATTATACCCCTGGGGTAACTATACCTTTGGGGTAACAATACTGGTTTTACCTGTCTGTAACAGCACAGTGAAAAACAAACTAAACTAACGACGACACGTAAAATAAAAACTTGACGAGATCAGCGTTTTGCTAAGTTAGGTAACAAAACTTATTTACCTAGCTATTACAGCCGCTGTAGGAAGTTTCACATTCTTCCTCTAATTGAGCGGAGAAACATTGCCGACATGGCATTCCTATTCAATTTGGCTAATGGTTCAACAGATTGTTCTGAACTGATGAGCAAAATTGGGCTGCGTGTTCCATCCTTCACCTTAAGAAATCATCGACCTCTGCATGTTCCCTCTGTGCGGTGCAAATACAGACAAAACTCCTATATAAAAAGAGCTAGCAGGGCATACAACTCGATGTGTCAGAGTGTTGATGATCTTGACTTATTCTCCACCAGTGTTCCGAAGCTAAAAAAATTATGTATAAAAAATTCTTTGAACTTCTCTAAAAACTTTTTCTTAATGTTATTTCCGAGTGCTTTCTAGTTCTTACTTTCTCTTGCCTGTCTACTGTCTCTTTTGATACCATTATATTATCAGTGAAAACTTTTAATTGGCCTTTCACTAACTGTTAACTATCTGTATCCTAGCTGTAAGTTTTCTTAAGAAATAAAATAAATAAATAAATAAAATAAACCGATTTGGTAGGTACATTTTTTGAGATGTCATGCGTCATGGTTACACTGATTCTATAGTAGACACCAGACAAATTAGCAGTAGCGGACATTAACCCACCTAAATTTTGAGGTAGTTTTTTTCCTGTAAGGGCATTTGAGTAGGTACGTAGACCTAATACTTATAAATATTTCGTTTGTTTTGAATCTAATTATTAAATATTACTTTTATTTATTTAATGGAATTAAGCCATGGAATCATATAAGACTATTCGTTGTAAGTAATCAGAATCATTCCGGAAACCATTCTACTAAATATCAATGGTATAAAGATCCATTGATTTAGTAATCCATGTACCAAAGCTCCTTCTATGGTTTTGAGAACAGCGCCATCTATTGGAATTTCCGTGCACTAGTAAGTGAAAACTTGGTGAGTTTTTCATGAAATGATAACGAATGCTGAGCATAGATGGCTCTATTGTTGCTGTGTACATAGAATTTAAAGCTGCTGCGTACAAAGAGTTCAAGAGATGATAGGTTCAACGAATAGAAAACTAGGAGTTAAAATTAAAGCACAAAATTATAAAACCGAATTCAGATACTTACCTACGTATTTTCCAATAACTGGATTAAAAAACTATACGTAAAATAATATGCTACGATTCCCGGGGCTTAGGTTCTTTCGACCTTGCCTTACACGTGCCCCGAGTGCGTGTACTACCTACCTACATATCCTTTTTGAAGGCCATCAACATTTAAGTTGGTGTACCATTTCCTTTACGGCTACGAACTTCTAACAGGCGTATCGTAAATACTAGTATTGAAGTTAAACACCAGATTAGACTCTTGTTTGACTGTTATTATTTTAATAAACAAACTTTTTAGTGAATATTAGGATGACACTGTGTTATCAAGGAGTGGTCTTCATAAAAAAACGCCCTCAGTCGGCGTGGTGACACGATCAGGTTTATATCCTATCTTAAATTCGAATCTGTTATTATGTAGGTACTTGAGGCGTCAGTCTCGTTTCACTAAGTTATAGTTATGGAAATCTTTTTCAACGCCTTCTCTTGTGCGGCATGGTCCATCGAAATCAGTAGAAGGATTATTCCGGTATCAACAGTAATCTAATACTCAGGTATATCTTGTGTCGTCAGGCGCGGTGGCAGGAGGGCAACGGGTGTTATGTTAAACTTAAATTAGGTACACTATAATATGGGTTAATCCTCAATTTTATAAAGTAGATAAATTAAAGAAAATAATTATGATAAGATAAATGGTCGCCCTTCTATATCAGTATCTGAGTTTTCATTTTAAAGGATTAATTTTGAAAAATAATCTGAAATGCAGGTACTCCCAACTACAGAAACCTTTGCTCCACTCTGAGCGAAAATCTAGCTCTGCGCCTAATTCTACGTTTCTGTCACTTACAAAATAACTTTCAAAGTAGCTTTAGATTCAGGTACCTCCTATAAACAAGCTCTCTTTATTAGTTTAAATGAAACAAGTATCTTCTTCCCTATTCAAGACTCATTCTCGCCTTCGATGTTGATTTCGAAATATCACGATCATGAATTGCAACGAACACCGATTGCAATTCAACAGTACCTTGCGAGCGGGTTATTGCGTTCCTCGGTATTATGTACCGGGTTTAATATCTGCGTACTTGTCTAAGAGACGAGGGTGAAATAGTGGTTTCTGTAGTAGGGTAACGGAATAGGAAATGTATTTGTTTTGTGCCTTATTTTGGACGTGTTCTTGTTATGATTCAGTTATTTTGCTGAGAATTTTGCCTCTATACAATAAACGTATTTTATCATACCTAATAACTGAAATCAAGTATTTGTAGCAATTACAAATTCGCTATTACATATGATGAGTTATGTTAGGTATACATAATAAACGCAATACATCTTAAATGATCGTTGTACCTACTTCTCAATGTAGCGTTTATTCTATAACCCGTTGTAGAAGTCAACCTCAGATTAGGATCGTTTGCAATTGATAGGGCGCTAATCCAGCATGTAATTTTATTTAGTATAAGTACTTATTGTCTTTTTTTTTCTATTTTCCTTAAAGTTGCACCTGCCGATTTCGGTCTCTGAGATGCAAACTTTAGACCATATAATCGAAATTTCCAAAGGCGTGAAGTTCACCTTTGTTTTCTAGCTGTGCAATCAAGACCAATAACTTTTATCCCACAAAAGGATTAAAACTAGAGGCTCTACTCCAGTTACATTCTGTCAGCGGTAGCGTAGCGAATTAAATTGTCAAAATTATCCGGACGTTTATGACAATCACCTTAGGATTGATTACGCTTTCGAAATGTCACGTGAATGTATCAAAATGGTACTTTGTCAGGAACCTCGAGTCCCTTGGTTCAACACTAGTGGTGTACTTCAGGCATGGTAGACACTAGATAAATGTGTAAAAACGGTCATTGACCCAATAAAATTGATTGACTTTCATAATAACAAAACTTGGCGCTAAGTCACTTTGGGCTAGCGACCGTTTTCGGGGGCAAATTCATTGAGTGTGCAAGTCACCCCCTGCAATTTAAAAGCCGTGTATACTGTTAGTGGTCAGGCAGGCGCCAATAGTTCTTCTATAATAAACGATTATCAGTCCACCAAACCACTCAAACCCATAGCGTTTCATCTTTTGTTTCCATATTCTGCAATATTAGGTACTGCTCCAACCGGGGATTGTCCTTGGGAATACTTTCACAGTGCATAAAGGGATAATCGCCGGTTGGTGCCCCATTACATTTGAAATGTCTAACGGGGCCTCTGCGAGTTGGTTTCGGCCCCTCGTACGCCTACCAAAGGACCGGGTCTCCAGAGACCCGAGATAGTAAAAATAACTGGTACTGAAAAATGGTTCATAATTTAAGGTATCTTCAAAGGGTTATGAGGGAAAGGTCAATGTACTTTATTACAAGTTTATCTGGCGCCTACTATAGTAACATTTTTATTTCACAGCAAATAAAATCAAAAATATTTGATTGCAAGAAAATGCATACACATTCTTCAAGTCTTTATTCGTTCCATTTTCACGAAGAAAGCCTCCGGAACTCTAGAAGTAAATATACACATTACTTTCTTTTACTATGCCACAGTTGGACAATTATCTCGCAACAAGGTTCCATTATTAGCTTAATAAATTAGACTTGGTCTATCTACTACGTAATTTAGATCTTGGTAATTAGCCTTACGGTATTATTAATTAACAGGTCAGAATGCTATGTGGATTGTTATTAGGAGTATTATGCGATTAACATATATTAGCTTTGGAGTAGACTGACTAAGTAGTATCACGACTGTATGTTGAAGGGTAGACAGGGGGTGAAAAAGGCCAGTTTAGGAGCATCATATTAAAATCATAATATTATCATCAAAAAAAATCTTTCAAATTTTATTTTCATCTTTATCGCTTAAGCATTAGGTTCAAAGTTGATTGGGAAAATTTGGCAGTGACGGGTAGCGTTATTTGCTTTCTGATTCGCTAAAGTGGCCATTTCAGACCCGCTAATCTGTTTGGTATATTCACATTTTAGTTACCTGTGTAACGAGTGTCATGAAACGGAGTCGAGGCGTTTGCCAAGCCATCATCATCAGCATACCAGCCGAAAGACGTCCACTGCTCGAATAGGCCACTCAAGTGTTGCCACAACAACTAATCCTGTGCATCTCGCATCGTTCACCATTTACAGATACCGGCACGGTTCCATAGCGCTCGGCGGAAGAGTGGGGATCGCTTTGCGCATCGTACACCTTATGACAAATAAAACGTCGTCGTGAGGTATGTGCAGCAAGAGTAAAGAACAAATCCCGAGTGACGGCTATGACGTGCGATGCGCTACGGGCCAATCACTGCACTTTCCCCGCCTCCGCGCCTCCGCGCCTCACTTCATACCACCAAAGGGACCCAATAACTCACTTTTGCGCAGGTGAAGGTCAGCGCTCAAGAATCGTGCCGATGATTGTAATCGGTCCACCTTTTTTCTTTCCAATGCTTGCCAAGTATGGTAATTAATAATGACAATTTTGGTTTTATTATTCAGCATTTGAACTAGCCTTCGTATTTTACTTCTGATTTCTGAATGAAGACTTTAAAGCTCAGTATTTTAAAAGTCTACTTTACCCTGAAAACCTTTGGCATAAAATTGGGATTTGAAACGCTCTCGGCTCAAAGTAATAAATTCTAAAACTGAACCCTTAATCTCATGATGAAAAGACTATGTTTTTTAAACAAGCCAACCATTCTATTTCGAACCTCTGTAACTCCTTTTTTTTTTGTTTCCGGCTGGGAAAAAATTCATTACGCATACCCTCTCACTCGGGGGAGTGGGAGGGATATGTGGAACTCCCTGGGCAAGCCCGGTATACCCACTAAAACAACCCAGCACTGAAATTCCCGCTTCGTCTTAGTGGGGGTGGACTGGGCGGCGTAGCCTTTGCGTCCAGTCCACCTCCGACGACCGCCCGCCTTCGGGCCCTTCAAGCCCTCCCCGTTGGGGGAGGGCCGGGAACCTCCGACGAACCTCTGTAACTCCTGAAAGCTAGAACCAACTATCACTAGACTGTGGATTATGAAACCAATTAACCTACGTTAAATAATACTTACTTGTTTTCTGAAAATTTCTCAATTTTCTTATCGGGTGGACATTAAGGTCTAACGACCTCGCACACCCTAGTGTCAGAGTTTGTAAACCGCTTCTGACATGGTTAAACGACCGCCATTTGGCGGCCGGGACCACCGGCTTATACGTGCCTTCCGAAGCACATAATCATTTTTTATCAGACAACCAGGTGATCGAGTGGTTTAGGTGCTTGCCTTGTGACCTGGTGTTTGTTTGTTTAATTCCCGAGAAGCATACTTTGTAAAGATGTTTCCAGTTTGGCTACGACATTGAAGGCTTGAATCACCTGGTTGTCTGAATATCTCAATGAATGAAAATTAAAACAAAGATCAGGTTAGCATAAGCTGGTTTCTCTACATCTATAGGAATATCTATACAGTTAATTGTACCATTTCACAGCAAAACGGCTAAGGTACAATTAATCCGCAGTATATAATTGATTTAGTTAACGATCGCGTGAATTTAAATGAAATCCTATTTTGTTCCCGTATATTTGCATTTTACTTGAATGCAAATTTCATTAGGTAGCCAGTTCTGAAATGCTAAAACGATTCTAACACACGAGAATATCTTTGGCATAATATTCTATTTCTTCTCTCCGTTGATTTCTCTATAGCTGATTTACTTTGACAAGGTTTTATTGTTTTATTCCGCATCTATTTTATTTATTATCCAAAAGTGGATTTCTTGTATAATATATTATCCAAAAGAAGGGGGGAAAAATTGTGATGAACAAAAAAAATGTGAACTGCGTATCGGCAAGCACAAATGATAAATGATCAGTTATATTAAAATTTATTTAGTGAGTAGGTTGTTAATAACATTTTTACTCGTCAATCTTTTTTGGTCATTTTAGACTAGATGATGTCGATCATAGCGTAGGAACATCATCAATAGACTTGCTTTTCCTCATCCATGCTGGGTGCGGTTTCCAGCCTAACCAGGTGCAACTAGTATTTTACATAGAGCGACTGAGTATCTGAGAAGTCTAGTTTCAAATTTTCTGGCTTCTGACTATCCGGTTCTTCGGTTCTTCAGACTATCTGGTTAGCTGTTGATGGACGAGTCAAAACTGTTACTGCCGATGTTCAAACATATATCCTCACTTTTGTCATCCCGACGTCTTAGTAGTTGGGTTTGTCGATAGTTTTATTTGCTTTAGTACAAGGTATAACCTCACCAATTTCCTCTTTAAGTATAGCAAAATGAAAATCTTTAGTATGAAAATAACAACCTTTTAAAAAATGTAATTCAAATGCTTTCAAACAGAATAGCTAGTATAAACGGTCGACAATTAGATTAATACCTTGTTCAGTTTAATTTCCGCTTTCCAATTTATTTAATGGTTTCCACGATGCCCTTTCCTATTTATTTAAAAGCATAAAAATTACATTTCCTTGTATTTATTACCATTGCTCTCAATTAGTAACGGAATATTGAACAACGCTGAACGTTGTTATTCTAACAGATATTTCAACCTTTATTCCTATTTGCAACATTTGCTATATTTGGCGATGTAAAAAACTTTTTCGAGCACCGATGAATATATTATTTGACTTTAACTTATGACTTCGTGCTGGTGTTTGGTAAAGAAATATCTTTTTTTCATAGAACAAATTAAATATTGAAAAATTTTAGTAAGTACTCGTATCTTCCATATTCACTACACGAAACTTGTAATTTTGGACTACATTTAAATAAACAGTGAAATGCGACAAAAGCATCTGTTGCACAAAAATAGGTCACAAAATTGAGATAGAATTTCAGATCAAAGTCAGTAGCCGTTCAAATAAAAACAATTCATACTGTTTGACAAGGTTCCATTACTTTACTTTTTGTCCTAACATCGTTACTACTGCAAATTCGATCTGCAAATGTCAGTGTAAATTGGAATTCCCTTGCAGTACTAATGTTGGGAGCAAAACAAAGCAACGCAGTTGAAAGTACAAAAAATATATCAGTACAGAAGGTCAATTCGATACCACCAGCAAAAACAGGCTCACGCACACATAGACGCATACGTGTGGAGATCTCAAATAAATGTTGTACGTGAAGCGTGTGGTCAGTCTGATAAGTTATAGTGGCCATGTTTGATCATAGTATTTGACAGACCATGGCAATTGTGACTATAGCAATGACAGCTGAAACTTGTGCCCAGTGCGACGTTTTGGCTGTCTTTTACTAAATACTAAACATTTAAAAGATATCTTCATAGTGGTACTCTCAGAAGTTGGTTACTTGAGAGAAACAACTTTCTTCTTCATCTCCGTACTGAAGTCATCCATTATTACATAATACTGAATGGGGTGGGCAAGAAATGGGTTTTGGGAATACACTCATTGTAGGTACAGATAAGGAGTGGAATTCTCTGCCAACGTCATTTTCCAGATAGCTGCTAACTGGGGATCTTTACGTCAAGAGTGAAGAGGTTGCTGCTGAGCAAACATGGTCCATCATTGACCGCATCATCGCTTTCCATCAGATGAGATTGTGGTCAAACGCGACAGGGTCGCTCTCAACTTCAATATCACCCGATGGAATGGAATGGGGATAGATATCGATATAAAAAGAAACATTTATCAATCCGGTGCTTGGTTTTTATTGTTAGCTTGAAGTGGTTTTTTGAATAATGTTGTCTTTTGTGTGACGTTCCGTGGTCTGTGGACCTGACCTTCTGTATCCATCTATATTGCAGCTGCGCTAAACCTTTATGTAATCTGTTCAATGCTTGCGTATTCCGGCAGACCATACGTCCGGAATTAAATCCGGAGCAGAGCGGAATTTTAGATCATTGTTGAGGCTATGTGAGTCAATTACACGAACACTGTTGTTTAATTTGGTGTGAATTAAGCAGATTTTGATTGTAATAAACTGGGCTGGTTAGCTTTGAACAGCTGTATAATTAATTTGGAACGGATCGGACAAAGTTTTCAGAATAAAATTTCATAACATTATGTGCATGAGAGATCAGAACTGTTTCAGGAGTTTATATTGTAATTTTTATTTTTACTCTCGAATCTTGAAGATAAAGTTGCTCGACCCGAGCTTTTCCCTTTTTTGCATATACGCATATACAAGCCAAAACTTTTCCAACGTATCCAAAGATTTTTAAAGCTTTTTTCAAAATAGGTGCTACGTCATTGGTCCAGGATATTTAATATCCTAGATGCGATATTAATTTTTATATTAGTTCTTTACTGATATAGGAAATGTTATTGGGTACCGAATGCTCCAGTTAGTTCAAGATGGAGTCGCGTATATTGGTTCAATAAATGAAATTATTATCGGCTTTCGTGACCTTTGGAATTTCCCTTCATATGGCTCTATAACATTTATTTTATGTGAACTGTACTTTTCTTATGTGCCGTGTTTTGTGAATAAACCTCAGGACTTGAAGTTATTTAAACTCATATTTTATGTCTCTTTTAAAATGCATAATATTGTGTAGTTTTACCAAAAGAAACATGCTAGAAAGAATATGCTGTAGATTTTTCGTGAAGAAAGAAAACTGTATTTGAGAAACGTTGAGATCTTTTGACTGAATCCGAGACGATTTTGTCGAATTCTCCCAGCTTCGGTTTCAATTTTCGGTAGAATGCATTGAATCTTACATCACTTCAATATATATTCAGCTGGGACTTCTATGGACTTACAAAGGCTTGCAACAATGTAATATGTAAATAAAGGAAACCAAATATCGAGGTAAGTTATAATATTCGTACGATACCGAATGTGTGCATTTAAATGGACAATGAGAGAAATTCTTGATAGAATTTAATGTGAAAAGATAAAGTTTTCTGCACAAAAGCTAGCTTAAATTAAACATAGCAATAACTCTAAAACAGACTGCAAATTGTATCCATAATCTTGATAAATACTTGATATTAATCTAAACACTTCACAGTCAACTATGCAAAAAGTATTCACCAACGAATTGAATTAAATTAAATGAATAAATGCATTCGTGCTCTAGTGTTCGCAAAGAGAAATTGACCGGGAGGGAATAAATTAAAATTATTTTATTCTGATGCTGAAAAATGCTGTAGTTCCAAATTGGCCGGTGATTGTAAAATGGGCAGTAGTCGGCGTGATAGCGAACTATTGGAATGTTTAACTCTTAGGCTAGTAAGTTTGCGTCTCATTTCAAGCTAGGTTAGTTGAATAGGGGTTTTATTATTTTTCCTTCTAGCAGCGTCTTTCACTGATTTTATCCAGGCTTGTGAACAAGTTCACGTGGCCGGCGAAGCGAGTTCTTGATTAGTGGTTTTTATAAATGCAGTTAATTTTACTTCAAGAACATGCTGACCTTAGTCACTGCAATGGTACTGGTTTAAAATGATCAGCACTAGCATGTTTCAAATCAGGATAGCAAGCCAGGAAAGTATCTAGCCTACTGATTTGGCTTGAAAAACTGGCCTTGTGAACAGGTTTAACAGTTAGGTTCAGAATTCGTTTTATCAGATTTGCTTTTGTTTTAGTGATTTTGGAAATGATGTAGCGGTTATAAAAGTATTGTTTTAGTTCTCTATTAGACATGTGTTGTTGGGTTAAAATCTCGTTGTGTGTTTGACTAGTTTTAGGAATAGCTACCTGCTGCTTTTACATTCAGTTGATAGGTAGTTAATATTTTAGTTCAGCATCAGAAATGTTTCTGTTAATATTGTGAAGTTACTCCACTTTATACACTGCATCTATAGTTGAATTCAGAACTCTATATGATTATTATTATTTATTATTTAATACTTTAAGCACACACATGTACAGAGGCGGACTTATGCCATAAATTCTATGTTAAGCTGCTTTCAGACTAAGCTAAAATATAATAGCATATTATACAATATCGCGCATCATACATTGTTATGGACACGTTCACACTGTACTGTACTATATATTATTGACAATGTATGGTGACATTTTGTGTACAGATTGCAGTATAATTATTAGATTTATTATGCATTTGTTACCACCAAAGCTTATTTAAATTGGCTTTATCTAAAACATATTAATCTGTATTTTTGGGAAATAAAGATTTATTATTTATTATATTATAGCGTAGTCTGAAAGCATTTTAACATTTACAAACATTAACTAGCTATTTTAAGCATAGCTGCTGTTTTTTTCATTACGGTAACGTTAATAAATGCTTTTTAGTCATTAACACCGTTTCTCTTTAAAATATGATGTTATGATGCTGCATGGTGTATGTAATAATAGATTCGATTGCATTCCTTTAACAAATAGTCTACATTATATAGTACCTAGATCTGTCATGCTTCGTGGGATACGTGTGCCTCGGCTATTCCACACGAATTCGTGCAGGACTAATGCTGGAGTGCGCGTGCCTCTTCGTCGCCTCGTTGATGCCTACAATACTCACTTTATGGAGCTTGATATATTTACGCTTTCCCAATATTGTTTCAAGGCAAGAGCAATAGATTTACTAAATTCTTAAGTATATGAATATATTCTCTCTTTCTTTCTTATTCTTCTTAATAGTTAAGACGCACAGTGTATGTCTGTTTTCTTTTAACTTTTTTCTTTGTTTATTCGTCGATAATGGTATGGGTTACATGTGTAGTAATGTAAATATGGAATAGGTTATCTAAATTTACTTCTAAGTCTTGTGCTAGTTTAAGACTCTTTAGTTAAGATTTTTATCATTGTTCTTATCCAATCTTCTAAAATATAAAAATCTGGATTACTACTTCGAAACGGTTTCACCGATTTTTATCAAATTATTTATGTAATTTAGTAGGTCTGAGAATAGTTCGTGTATTATTTTTAATTCATATGGCAAGAAAACGTTTGCCAACCCAGCTAGTTACAACATATTAATCTCCCAGTAACATCAAAGTATAAGAAAACTCCGCTTAATTACTGAGTAATCTTTTCCTTAACTCATTCTTGACAAGATATTATGGAAAGAATTCGTCCTAGTATGGCCTGAAGACGCCATGTTTTCCACAAAAACATCGTCTTATTCAAAGAATAAGATAACATTTCTATTAATTAATATATCTTATTACTTATTATACTCAATAATTTTACTAACATAAGACTAATAAATAAGAATATTCTTGTTAGAAAAATACTAGTAATTAATATTATTACTTTCTCGTGACTGAACAAAAAGTTTTCTGCTGGAGACCAAGTAGGTACTTCATTCCAGGAAACAATTTTTTTTGTCGTTTCTATCCTAGTATATTAAATTCTTCCGTAGCTGACTGACAACGCACAGCCGCAATAGGGAATATGCATGAAAAAATATTTATTATCTACACAGTTTATCTAAAAATATAAAAAATTGTAATACTAACTAATACTAACAGTGAAAATAGAATCAAAATCACTCGGAAAACAAACGAGCTATCATTATTTTAAACAAATATATGTGTCCCTCTCGCGAAAACGCTGTAATGTATGGCATCTGTATAGGCGTCATGGAATCTGACGTCAAATTTCATATCAGACTTCTCTTTCTAATTGTAATTTTTGAAGCTTTATAACTTCATCAGTGATGAAGATATTTAAAAAACAATTTTATGATTGTTTTTTAGAGCTAAAAAGTATTTCATTTTGCAAATAAAAAAAAATCATGTATATTCCCTATAACTTCTGCATGCAGGTTGCTTGTTAAGTGCAGGGGAGCACTAAGAGAGGCTTACCGAAAATTCTTATTTTTCTTGTACAAATAAAGTAAAATATGACAATAAGAAAGGTCTTTGAACTTCGAACTGTCGTTACCGCTGAGTTTTTCAGTGCATTGGTTAATTTTTTAATACAGTATCAGTAGGTAATATTATTGGTAGTAGGTACACTTAATATAGTAGACTGAAATGTAGTAATGGCAATAAAATTAAATTATTACTACTACATAAACGGTTAAAGGGTTCTAAACAAAACGTGTGTAACAGCTATTACAAAATACAGTCGTTACAATAAACAAAGTTATTTCGTATTAATGTTCTAAAATCACGCTTTGATATTATGATACCTATTTTGAAAATTATTAGTCTAGAACTGAATGGCCGTATCCCTTGTTGTAATAAATTTAAGTTTAAACTCGTTATCACTAGTTTTAATATAGTTATGAATCTTAATAATATTTTCTTGATAGTTAGTTTGAACAACTATCTTTGTTTATTTTGATTTGTCTTTTAAAGAGAAAATGACAAGCCTTGTTAGTTTTAGCTACCTCACTAATCCTAATTAATTTAGTCTTTAAAATAATAGTTTCTTAGAATGTACAAAAGTTTTCGATTCTTTGATGAAAAGGTCATCGGAAGGTCGAAAAGTTTTCTATTTAACAACTATCTAATGTTCTGCTTTATATTGTGCCTTCAGGCTCCTTTAAATCTTGTAAATTTTGAAATTTAGTAATATCAGAATTGTTTGTAATATCTTAATACGCAAACGATAGCGTATTTATAAATTTAGGTTTATGCTCACAAATTTACGACTTTACAATGTTTGACCATTTTGTTTAGATTCGCATATAGACGAATTTATCGAGGACTTTATCAACTTCATTTGACGATGTTCCATAAGAAATTCTACCACCCTCTTAGGTAAAAGCTGCCAAAGATATGCACGAGTACCATTTTAATGGAAATTTGAATACTGAAATTTACCTGCATTAATCAATTAAGCGATTAATCTGTAGATCTCACCTACGAGAAAACATGAGCTTAATATACGCACTTGTTTATCAACTAATAAGCCTCTTACAGACTTCGCCCCTATGAAGTCGAACTGATCTCAAGGTCGATTTTCGCCTCGGGATCCAACGTACTTGACACACGAGTAGATTACGTCCTATTTCAGGACATAGTATGCCCGAATAGTATGATAATAAGTTTCATCAAAATCTGTTCAGCCTTTAATCATATCAACAAAATTATCCTCCTATTCAATAGAAAGCTTTTGTTTCTTCCTCCTTCCTTCCATTTACATAAACTTCGCGTCACCATTCGGCTATAACTCTGACTAAGAACTTAATACTTACTTCTTAATAGCACTCGACCATGCCTGCTTCGGACGCCATCAACATTGTTCACACGTGAAGTTGGTGAATTAATAAGATTATTTCCGGGGTGCTTATGGAATGATTTGTTAGTGTATGGTATATGACTGTGGGAATTCTTGCTTGGTTCACGGCATTTTATTTCTTTCCAGGTTTTGCGTAAAGCGATGACTTTCGCCGGGTGAACGATTTTTTGTTATAGATACACCATACCTTCTTCGAAATCTTGGACGATACAATTTTGCTTTTACATTTTCTTTTCTGCGGCTTCTTGTGGTATTACTTTTTGCAAGTAGACACGTAATTGTGACCACTTATCTTCATGAAATTTCTTTATTATGAAATAAAATGTAATAAAAACTATGTAATGAAAGGAAATTGCCTCTTCTCTTGTTAAAAAATAGATGTAACAATTTCATATTTAAAATGTCTTTTGTACCTGTAAAATGGCACGACATTTATTTGCTTTTATGACTGCAAAAACTTCATACAGCGACGCCCGCCGTCGCAATCACAATATTATAGCCATTTATGACTTCAATGAAGGTAAGTTTAATAACTCCCTATTATAACTGAGAAACCCACTGTGTTAACCATTATCAGCCTATAACCCATAATATATAATTTAATGGGAATCATAATTAACGTATTAATGACTTGACACTATGAATAGGCTTCCCTCATTGGGGGATCAGCAAAATGAGAGGGTATAATCACTTTGACATCCACGGAGACGACTTCAAAGGCTATTTTCAGACGGTTGGGCTACATTTGAGGTGACATTTAATTAATTTGTGTATAAGATCGGTTCCTTAATTGGGTAACAGCATTGTTTACTTCACTAAATTTATCATTTTAACAGATCGGATCCGTAGAATTGTATATTGACGTCATGTAAAGCTTTCATGAGAAATAGATAGTTACCAAAAGAGATATCAAGTTTTCTAAAAGCTTTATCACCTTCTATGTGGCGCTTTTTTTAAATTGTGGAAAAATATTAAATGACTTCTACCGCTCTAGGTGGAGAGAAAGTGAGCCTCAGACTCTTACTGACTTAAAAACCATCCAAGTTCCTACAAATGCCCTTTGCGTTCCAGGGCCGCAGTGAGTCTTTCAAACAAATTCCGCAACTGTATGTGACGTATGGCACGTCAATAATTGACAAAGTAACAATATTACTACCGAAGATAAGCATTTGAAAACCATTTTTAATTTAAAAAAAAATCTAGACACTGACAATCCGAGAGTTTTTTTTTCAACGAGGCAAGCCATAACCAGTTCATGACAAATTTACCTATCTATGTTTCAGACAACATAAAGGCAAACCTGACAGTAAAGTGTCACAGACTACATTAACTTCAACAAAAAACTAGTCGCATCTATCCAGTATGTCGTGAGTTAGTTAACAAAGCGAACCCTTTCTTTCATATTTTTTTACACTGTGACACGACATGACTTTACCGGTGTCCGGTATAAATCAGCACCCACGATTTATGTAAGCTGGCATGTGACGTCAGGTTACGTGAACTTTGTATGGGAAAACGTGAAAAGTTGACAGCCCCTGTTATATGTATTTGGATATATGCGTGGTAACAATAAATTCACTATAATACGCGTAATGCGTATGATAGTGAGTTTCTACATGTGAGGTGACATTAAATTAATTTGTGTATAAGATCGGTTCCTTAAATTGGGTAACAATATTGTTTACTTCACTAAATATACCGCGCGTGTATCTGACATCGACGCACAAACGATTTTCATGGGTCCAGGGCATGATTCTGGACACCCCAGTGTTGGAATTTTTCGTCGGTACTTTTCTCATTTTTTCATTTTTTTCATGAGTAGGTACCACGAATAAGTATAATATTTTTGTTTTGTTTTCAATATTTGTACGCCTTCACGGCAAAACATAGCGCACTTATATATAATACCTAAACTAAGATCTTTAAATGTAAAAACCTATGTTTAACAAATAAACACTGATTCTAATTCTGATTCTGAAAAAAAATAGGTATCAGTTCTATTTGTGGTTTTATTCAGACTGCTCTTTTTAGTGAAAGTAGTTAATGAATTATTTTTTTATTAAAAATCTCATTGGGTTAGGTCAGAATAACGATTATGAGCATTCTAAAGTAAAAAAACCCTCGAAAAAAATGAAAAAAATGAAAAAAAGGCCGACGAAAAATTCTAAGTCTAGGGTGTCCAGAATCATGCCCTGGACCCATGGAAATCGTTTGTGCGTCGATGTCAGATACACGCGGTATCAGTAGAATCCTTCCATGAGAAATAGACAGTTACCAAAAGAGATATTAAGTTTCTAAAAACTTTATCACCTATCATACGCGCAATGCGTATGATAGTGAGTTTATTGTTAGAAAAACTTGGAGTATATAAATATATGTATATATGTCTGCTCTAATTCTGCAAGCAAATTCTGCAAGATTCTAGCAAATCATTATTTTATTATTATTCCTGGATATTGTAAATTTTGAATACAGTAAATGTAAAAATGTGAGCGTTGTAAGGAAAATTTCAAACGTTCATTGGATGATGAAAAAAAAATGTGTTCATTGTTAGCTGTGTCAAGGGTCTACAACTCTTTCGATTAATTGTTTTCAGTATATTAAGGTCCTGTATGACTGCAAAGAAAATCATCCATTACAGAAATTACTTGCTAAACGCGAGTTTTTTCTTTTTTATTTGGAATTTTATTTATTTTTTATTTGTTATTAACCAATAGGTAGTTAAACTTGTGATATTAACAATGTGTAACTGAAAATACGTAATAACTGAAAAGGGATCATGAGTACAATGCGATTTTCGATCAATTAAAGGAGACATCGTAACTAATTGGAATTTATTTGACCAGCGGAAAATCTAAATAATAATCGAAAATCAATTTTACAAAATGTTGGTGCCCAAATTTGTTTTATCATGGATTAACTACGTATATATGCCTCATAGTATAGAAAAAACACACATCCTCACAGTCCCAACGTTTTCTAATCGTTTACTCGATTATACTTCCCAAATAACAACATTATCTAAAGCGGCTGCCTTGGATAACTTCTCATTTAAAATGTTACAAAGAAAAACATTCTAACGATCTAAAAGTTAATCTTTCGCCTTATCAGCACTTAGCTAAGCCGTTGCGACGCGATGCCATAAAAAGGGTTTTACAGTTTCGCTACGGAACTCCGTTTATTGGCAAAGGAGTTAGCAGACTGACGGGATTAATTGCAATAGAGAGAGATTTTCTAACCAGACCTAGGTTTTTCTTTTTGTATTTTTTGGGAGTATTTGTTGTCTGAGACTACTGTAATATTAATGAAAATATTGTTTTTGTGTATATTTCTACGCAACCTTTTCCTCACTATGTCCGATATCGACCTCCAGTTTAATTGGATCTGCATTAGATTCAGACACTCTATGAAAAATACTGGTATTTACAAATCTCAATACCAGTAGTTACAAAGAACGACTGTCTATCTAACCTTTACAATCCAGTAACTAAGTAATACATTTGGCAAGACGTGGTGTCAGATTTTCTGGCTTCTGACATTCCGCAACGACTGCCTGATATTCAAATGACGGCGGGGCTAATGTCTACACTTGCTTTCCGAGTCACGGAGGAGCCACCCATCCACGGACCGACCTTAAAAAGAGTCGCTTTACCTCGAAACTTGACCCATGCGGCTGTTATGATTGAGACACAAGTTCATTTTTCTCCAGAGATTTTTCTTGTAATTTTGAGTAGGTATTCAAATCAAAAATTTTTCTTCCTTTGAAGTTGCAGTTAACGCAGTATTGTTGTTACTTCTACAATTTACTTAACTACCTAGTAGAATTGTGTGCAATTTTAACTAGAATTTTAAACGCTGTAATTGTTCGTTCACCAGTTAAAGAATTTAACCTACATACAGTAATGATGTTCGTTTTAATTTAATTAAAAATGTAAACGTTTTTCTCTTAGACCTTCTGTGGTACAATATTGTTTCTTCGAATCTCTGTTTGTAGTTTACTACTGTACTTTGTTCTTTGAAAATACTTCATCGGCTTCTGACTTCTTGGTTGAAAATTTTATTCATTAAAGTGGAAATATGCTTCATAATGTACATTACGGTTTTAAAGAAAATAAGAGAAGACTGGAACTTTTCAGACCGAGGCGAAATTTTAATTTGGTTCTTTGTTTATATTAGTGCAAATTCCATAGGAATAATGGCTACTAAGATGAATGAAATTATTATAATCATCTGCCTAGCCTTTTCCCATCTAAATTGAGGTCGGTTTTCAGTCAATCCGGATTGAGCTGAATAATACCAGTATTTTACGTGGAGAGGCTGCCTTCCGACCTCCACAACTCAATTAACTGGGTAACATGATACATTTATACATTTTTGTAAAGCAGTCTTCACAAAAATGTATATGCATGTTACCCAGTCAGATGTTATGTCAGATTTTCTGGCTACAGATCTACAAATGACAGCTTTGACCAACGACACATTAAGCCGGTATGTTAAGAGATAATTTATAATAGCTTGTATTTCTCCAGTCCAAGCATTTTTCTTATTGGAATCTTTGTATATTTGGGCCCAATCTGTGCCAAAGAACAAATCATCAAAAATCAAAGCACATTATTGAACAAATCACGAAAAAAAAACATATTACGTTTGTGATTTACGTCCGCAATTACACTGCGAGACACAAAAATTGAGCCACTGTAAAACAAATTACTTTCCGATGTCGACGTCAAAGTCAAACAGAAAAAGTGTAAGCCTCTTTACGTCACATACAATAATGTAAACAATTCATCGTTCTTTTCTGTCGTATTGAGGTAAAAGGGCGGGCTGATTGCGGAAAATGCCCCGTTGAATAAATAATGGGTCATAATTAGTGGGCACTCTGCAGATTCGGTTGGGTGAGAGGTCGTTTCTTCGGGCGTCGTGAATTGGTAGTAAATGGGTTTTCTTTATAGTTCTTAATAGATCATGAGTGGGTGAGATTGAATTGGTTGGAAGTATTTGAATGGACGGGATTTAAACGCTTGCTGCTAAAGTGGTCTATGATATGATTAGTTTAATAGCTTGTTGACGTAGACGGGTGGTTTCAGAATACCCGTTTATAGGAAAAAGGCGTGCGTTTATGTATAGCAATATTTATGTAACACCACATGGTGCTCCTCAACAGCTTGTATACTTAATTCGCAAAGAAAATTTTACACACTACAACAGTACTATAGTGTATTCTTTCTTCTCAACTTCAAAGTTAATCCCTTCATAAAACCCACGAAGGTAAGCATAACTTCTTTTATCTAAAGATTGACTAAAAAAACGTGTATTTGTAAGAGATTGAGTGCTTCGTTCGACAACGATACGGGTCTCGATAAAGAGCTTCGAATAAAAATTGCTCTGTTTACTCGCCATGAATTAGTAGATCGATTTACTTTCAGTCTAGGGACTCTGCTGATATTTTTGTAACTGAAATTCCGTGTGATTTAATTTCTAGGAATATTTTCAGATGTAATTTCGGCCTGACGTGTAATAAGTAAGTAAATTTTAAAAGCATTCCGTAAACAGCCGAATATTTGACGTCATAACATATTATAAACGTGTCATTTTACTACAGAATTATGACTGTATAAAATTAGATTCGGTTCTCCACAGAAAGTTGAAATTCTGGCAATACAAATTTCACTTAAAAATTTGTTTCTAGAACTATGTAGACATCACGTTTTTGCGCATCTAGACGCATAAACGAGATGCAATTTCCGCCTTATGAGTGGTTGTTGGGTTATCTAAAAAGCGAGCTAATAGAAGCCGAATTTTCGCCCGGTGTGTTGCTGCACTGTCTCAAATAAATTGGTTTTATAGAGGTCGATTTGTAACGCGTTGTGTTCGTTCTACCGTCAGCATTCTTCAGGGATTCGACGATAGACATTGCCAACACGGTTCCCGTTATACCAACGATGCATTAAAGGTATTTTCCTTGTGTGAAATTATCCGCCCGGTGTGTTTGCCGGGAGCGTTTATTGAGGAAGTCGCGAATTTAGCAAGATTTTGTGAAGTTTAATGATAATTGAATGTTTCGGGTTACCTACTGAATTGTATTTCCAGTGTAAAATGAATTAAAATATAGATTTGATGAAAATTTATATTTTACGAAGCAACACCTATATCAACTCCACTCTTACTACAGAGTTCATAATTATAATAAGGTGAGACCAGTACCTAGTCTGGTACAAATTATTTCTTGCAGTCGGGAAATTGTGTAAATAACATCCACAATTTACGTGCTCATGGTAAATAAATTTAACCTCGCAGCTCGTTCCATGAACTTAGTTACTATAGGTAGTATCAGTCTCCAAGTTTCAATCCAACTGTCCTGTCCATTGTTATGTTTCCTTTTTAAGGATGGGAAATCATGAAATGAATCCTACCGCTCTGGGTGAAGCAGAAGGGAGTGTCAGACTCCTACTGAATAAAACCCATTCGTTTTCTTCCTAATGCCCTTTGCGTTCCAGGGTCGCGGTGACTCTTTCGGACAAATTCCGCAACCCCGACAGGTCCATTGCTATGTTGGTGTGCTTCTACATTGATATGGAACATATAGCGACTGCCAATCTGAGGACCAATTCCATGCATTTTCACAAATTGCGACTGAGATGCGAATGTGAACGTTGCATAAAATAGTGGAATTAGCACTCTTCTTCGGTCCTGTAACTATTTCCGGACTTCAAACTACTTGTAACATTTAACAATCAAGATAAAATATCAGGGAAATTCCATGACGTAACCACGATATAAGCAGTCATACATTATTATTATACGAACGATGTGACGTATGTTCTCGGAATTCCTTCAGAGAGCGATCTCCAGTGTGCGTCCTGAATCCTTATTATACTTGTCCTTTATTCCTATTGTGTCACCTCATGTATTATGACAATGTGCCCTACATAATATGGTCCACCTTATATCTTGGCGTTATACTCAAATGGGTTCTTTATTTGGGTCTTTGGACTTGACAATATTTGTTTTGAATTGCAAACTGTTTTGTTGATCTTGAGGTCAGAAATTGCGTTGATATAAAATGCGAGGTCGTGTTTTTGATTCACAGATCGGGCCGTCGGTTATTTGGGATAGTCTGTTCAGAAACAGAGATATCTACTGTTATTTATGTTACTTCTAATAGTGGGTCCACAAGACATCGAATTTTGTAGGCACAGACTTTTATTTTGAATTAAAAATATTTTTGTATGTCTGCAAAAGCTTACAACAAAGCCTGCTCAGACATGTTGTCGCATCAATTCTGGTTCTATGTATTTCTATGAAAAAGCAGCAAGCTACACGTCTCCTGTCGCTATTCCATACAAACACAAAAAAAAAACAGTGCTGCGCGGCGACACATCGCGCGTCGTTGGTGCTGCTGCCTATCGTACAGTGTGAAAGCACTATTACTCTCAGCAAAACAGAATATAATCTATACATCTATACTAATATTATAAAGCAGAAGAGTTCGTTTGTTTGTTTGTTTGGTTGAACGCGCTAATCTCAGAAACTACTGGTCCGAATTGAAAAATTCTTTAAGTGTTAGATAGCCCATTTATCGAGGAAGGTTATAGGCTATATATCATCACGCTAAGAAAAATAGGAGCGGAGCAGTAATGGAAAATGTGACGCAGACGAAGTTGCGCGGGTCAGCTAGTCTATACATAAAAATAAAGATGGAGTGTCTGTTTGTAATATTGAAATAACCGTTTTTTACTACATGTAAACGAATATATATAGGTACGGTAAATAATGCAAAATATTTTTTTTTGAATTTTTGTCTGTCTGTCTGTCTGTTTGTTCCGGCTAATCTCTGAAATAGCTGGACCGATTTTGACGGGACTTTTATTGGCAGGTAGCTGATGTAATAAGGAGTAACTTAGGCTACGTTTATTAAAGGTATGACTGTTAGGCGGAACGAAGTTCGCTGGGTCAGCTAGTAAACATTATTATCTGTTAGCTTGAAATTGAGCTCGACAACTGTCAATATGGTTCAGTCTACCATGAAATTGTATGTGGTTTAACTAACAGAGTTGTGACTTTGTCACTGTCAGCACACCACACCACCCCTACCCACCTCTTTAGAAAGGAGCTGTGTGGTTATTAGTACAGCCTTACCCATAAACAAGCTTATTGAAGTTAGCGTAGCCGCTAAACTATAAACAATCTTGAGGTTTGATTCGATACCTTGCCAACGGAGATGTTTGCTCGTTTCCGGTTGAATGCACCCTTTGTAGATGCCCGATGGCTGTCGGTAAGTTGTTGTTTTCACTCGAATTAATACGATATTGTTGCATGTTTAGCTGTTTGTTTAAGTACTGTGTTGTCTGAGGAACGAAAGTTTAGTGGTTTTGTTCAACTCAAGTTGGCACAAACAACATAATAGAAATGGATGTCGAAATTAATGTTTGTTCTCTTAACAATCATTTGTCTTGCCTTTTCTCAACTATCGTCGAGTTGGCTTCCAGTCAAACTAGATGCAGCTAAATAACAATCTATCTATTTAAAAAATGAATAGCCGAAATGCATGTATGTACGCGCATAACTTCATAACGACTGATCAAAATTGGATAATTCTTTTATAGTTGTTTCGTGATTGTCAGGGCGAGGTTAAAATGAAACAAAACATTTAAAAAAAAAGATACATCCGGGTAGAGCCGGGGCACTATCCTATTATATATATAAAATTCTTCCGTGACTGACAGACAACGCACAGCCAAACTTCTGGTCGTAAGAAGCTGCACGTAGGTTCCTTGGGGAGTTTAAGGGAGCTCTAAGAGAGGATTTACCGAAATTCCTACGGGAATGGGAAAAATCGGGATATGTGCGTACGAAGTCACGGGCAAAAACTAGTCTATAATAATATATAAAAGCTGAAACTGACTGATCTTGATCAATCAACACACAGACGAAACTACTGGTCGTAGAAAACTGAAATTTGGCGTGTAGTTTCCGTAGGTAATACGGAGTAGAATACGCTGTAACTAAGCCCGGAACTTCGGACTTCGGGCTTAGAGAGTAGCCCCCAGATTTTATGGCTTCCAATTATCCGTAACGACTGTCAAAGATGTTCAAATCACAGCCAGGACAAACGTCTTGATGTGCATTCCGAGGCACAGATGAAACTACCCATCCTTAGAGCGAACATGACAAGCGGTACTTCACCTCCAGTCTGTGACAAAAATCTGCCATATCCTGACAGTGATTGGTAAATTTGACAACGATGACATTGAATGGGCTTTCGGAGTTCGGGGGTCAGTGAGCTAAATATGACAAATGCGCATTTGGTGTGTATTGTGAGGCTACAATACACGCAATCAATCTAGAATACAATGGTATTTACGATCCCTATTGGACATTGTTGTGGACCCAGAACTTAGGGAAGGTTTAGTTTCTAGTTTTACAATACCTACCCAAAATGTCAATTCTTTCTCTAAAGGGGTAACGGCCCCGAACTTATTTTGGTTACTTAGCGTTTGTTAGAATCAGTAATCGGGGTCCGGATTTATATTTCCGGTCCCTCGATCACAATACTGTTAATACTAACTAGTGTTTGCCCAGATGTGAAAATTCGACCATTTTTTTTGACACGGAACCCATATCCATTTTTTTATTATTTAATAAAAGTAAGTAAGTTATTCCTTATCATCAGCTGTCTGCCAGTGAAAGTCTTGTTATAACCCGGTCTAGCCGTTTTGGATGCAAACAGGACAGTCAAATAAAAAAGCTGGTATTTTCAAATGACAAACAGACACTTTAATTTAAATTAATTTTATATTTGCATAGTTCTAGCAACTAAAACAAAAATCACACACAATCAAATTACTAATCTCAAACGCAATAACATTGCAAATACCACAATAATTTCATTGTTTGCATAAACACGAATCCACACATACATCAGGAAACGTATTTTACCAGCTATTCTATAACAATAACATGAAATATTATTACGTGGCTTTCACTAACAGACAGGTCTATTCTCCACTCGAAATGAGTTCTGTACAAAAGAATATTCACGACATTATTGCATGGATCCCATTCAGAAAGGTTTTTGTCTCCAATGTATAGTGGAAGCAGGGATTGTGGTCTCGATTGTGTACCTAAATTATGAATGTGAAATGAATTCGACTTTTAGCTGCAGAATAATGCATTTTGTGTTTTTTTTTCTTTTTTGGAACATCGGTGTTTGTATTTGGTGTTGCAAATCGACTTACTTTTGTATCATTCGCCAAAGGTTTTAGTTGCACTTGAAGCGGCTATCGAAATTGTCAAACAATTTCTCTTACTAAAGAAGAAAGAAAGAAAAAGATTTGGGCCAGGCATGACGTGACGTGACGTGACGCATTATGTGATATATACATATAATATATATAGTTTCCAAAGCCCGATTAATTTATGCAAAAACGATTGAATAAATTAATCGGGTTATGAAAAATAGGAAAATATGTGATACGTCCACGACCATCAATTAGTATAGTAGACAGATTTGTGGAATCATAACCACTTACTTCAATCTGTGGATATATAATAGGTAAGTTAAGTTTATTAATTATTCTTTTCACTGTCGGAAACAGCATCTTACGTAACATTTTAGTGGTCTTATCGTACCAAAGTTTCTGCACGTGTAAGTTAAGGTACAATCTTGAAGTTGCGTGCTGTAACTTTTGTTTAGAGATAATTTCTCTTGCAGGGATGAGGTATAAGTGAAAGTTCTAGGAAGAATACCACTCCCATTTGGTAACATGGTTCGTTCGTTTCTCCTAACAGCAAAATGTGGTTAGAGCTCCTTGGCTAAATACGAGACACACTGTCTCGTATTTAGTCAAAGAACGGATGATAGTGTTAGTCTAAACAAGTTAAGACAAGTTAGAGCTTATGGACAGGAAGATGATGTTTTATCCCAAATTTCTCATTTTTGTTTCACATTACTTAAATCCGGCGCCACACATTCGGTTTTGGCCATTCCTTTCGGTTTTTCCTTTTTGGCTCTTTTTTAATTCATATCATTCACAGCTTTTTAAAAGTACAAAACGCTGTTTCTCCTCTTTAGGAACAGTATTCTGTAGCAATAGCATTTTGAAAACTCAGGTGAAGTGAGTTGTCAATCAGCTGTGCGAGTGTGTTAACATCTCACCTTGTAACCTTAGGTGAAGTAAACATGACGTCAGCTGTCAATCCATCGGGCCTGTGGACGGCGAGCTATGGGTGGCTCGCCGTCCGTCCGTCTAGTGACGACAGGCCGTGTCGACGGCGCGTTAGTGTTCCACGCGCGCCTCAAAGAGAGTCAGCACACAGAGGGGCCCGAAAGGGCCGACGCCTGCCGGAGTCGCGGGATTATTCTCAAGAGACACCGTGGCTCCGGAACACAAAGGGCAATGAAGGAACATGGATGGGTTTTAGTCAGTAGAAGTCTGACACTCCCTCCCGCTACACCCAGAGCGGGAGGAGTCATTGGATGATTTACCATCCCTAAAAAAAAAAAAAAAAAAAAGCTGTCAATCCATACAAATAATAGGGCTTGCCTTGCTTGTTTTAGCATGAATTGGAACAACAGCTCATTTTACACTCACTTCATCATCATTTGCCTAGCCTTTTCTCAACTATATTGGGGTCGGCTTCCAGTCAGACCGGATTCAGCTGAATATAATTATTTTACGGGGAGCAGCTGGCTACCAGACCTCCACAACCCATTAACTGGGTAACACGGTACTCTTTGGCAACTCTGGTGTCAGATTTTCTTTCTTACTTCATACTCACTTCATTTAAGTTTTTAAGATGACCAGTGAGGTTTTTTACATAATCAACCGGCAGAATTGCACAGTAAACAATGTGTGTAACATTTGGGATTTCGTCATGTCCTTGTCGTAAACGGCGATAAAGATCGCTCGTCCCGCATTACTCAGTTCCCTGACACTTTAATCATGTCGGGCCTATACAAACATAGTTAGAACAAGGAAAAAATAAAGAGACCGTTGGTTTTCTTGCACACTATCTGTCGTATTTTTATTGCCCCAAAGATACATATAAAAAGTTTTATATAGTATAAAACTGCGTGAACACACAATCTACCCTTGGCAGCATTTGAAACAAATACGTTATGTAATCCGACCAGACGCAAAACATTATTGCCTAAATTTCGGTATTCATACAGGTATTGCGAGCACAAATTCCCGGGCACTCTGGTTCAGAATTTAGTACATAGGTATACTCAATTCCAACGGATACATGCACAATATAATATACCAACAGTTTCCTGCAGCCTTAGGTAAAACAAACACTTTAATGACCGCCTCTTACACTGAAGTGATAAATAAAACATTTTATTTCTAAATGCGGGCGTAATAAATGAGCGCTATTTGTTTCTAAACACGTGTCGCCGCGAATTTCGTGATTTCGAGGTGTGTTACATTAGTTTTGTGAGGTGAAAAATAAGTAGCATTATTATCTGTGAATACAAACCGAGCATTTCATTTTAAACCACAAAGGCTGAATTTAATCCAGTGTCTGCGGATTGAATGAAACATTTTTGTTTCGTTATTTTTTTTTGTGGGAATATTAACATAAGTTTATTTCCTCCTGTATTTCGGTTGAGTTTGTCAGATGCAGACTTCGTTAGTCATACTACGTACCATTAGGACGTTGTCGGCTCATAATATGAGAGATAGGTTGACAAATACAGCGCCAGGGTCTCATGAATTATTTCGGTCGGATCTGCGTCGTAATTACAAGATGAAATGGTGTGTGAGGGATATTCGGGCTAGCGAGTCAGTCATAAAGGAAATTCAGTGTGTTCAATCACTGTATAGCTATGAGTATGTAAAATAATGCTATCCTTTTGTGAGACAGATATTTTCTAATATCAAAGCTTACATGTAGCATGGATTACCACTGAATTTACTTTCCAAACCACAGCTGCTTAGTTGCATATAAAATATTCTGCACACATCTGGTAATGCATATTCGCTAAATTAACTTATGTTACGAGCAAGTGTTTAGAATTAATGTCACGTAAACATGAGCGCTCGCTGCGGTGTAATTGCTGCCACCGATATTGCAAGAAAATGGAGATGTGCTGCACTAAAACGTTTAGAAGCTCTATATTTTGGTGAAGAGCTTCCTACACGAGTCACGTACCTAAATCATAACCCAACCGGTAAAATAGCGGTAAAACACCGGTAAATTGTTGGTAACTGGCCAACCTCAATGATAAATGAGGAAAGTTGTAGCAGTATCATTTTATTCCATGAAAGAAAATATTTCCAATAATGACTTTCATTTAGAACTGAGAGGTAATCTTCGTATTTGTTGAAGCAGCAAACTGTCTAAAATACCTCTAATTTTCATTATTTTGGCAAGCCTTTTTAATTTGATTTTGTATGTTTTTACGCGCACCCACTGTACAGGATAAACCCCTAGTGTGGGGCAACTTAAATAATAAAAGAAAAACTAGATCGGTGTAAAATATAACTGATATTATTTTATTATTAACAAACAGCCTATGACACTTCAAAACTAGTAGGTTTTCATCAATCAAAGATATCTTATTATCGGATAAGTGCTTTCAGATAAAGCCTTTTTCAAATATTTCACTAGTAATATATTTAATTATGTATTGAATGATAAACGCATCTTTTGCGTACTAGGTACCCATGAAATAATGTGGTTTTCTTCAACATTGTTCATGTACAATGTTGAATCGAGCGGTTGTTTCTAAACAGATCTAACCATAGATTAAATTGATGTTCAACTAAGTTGTTGTTGTAACACATTGAACAACAACATCGACACAATATTACTAAGTGTGTTGCCAGTTGCAATTAGTGCAAAGATAACTTTATTCGTTCAATGTTCAGTTGTTTCGAACATTCGGACCGTCCGATTTTATGTTCTACAATCATGTGTTTTATTGTTGAAAGGTATCATCTGGGTTGGTATTACTTTTATTATAGAAGTAAAAATTTCGTATTGCTGTTAGTTTGACATTTTTGAGCAGTTGAACTAGTTGTTTTCGGTTATAATCTGTCCGGGAGCGTCTTTAGATTTTCTAGAACATTCCATACTTGACAAAACTTAGGTATTCTATCTCAATGGCAGGATATTACTGTAAACGTACAAAATGTAATGATCCACTTTTCTTGTATTTTCAAGTTTATTATCAGATACTGAAACAACTTCAATGTCTTGTTGAAATAGTAACGATATCTTTCGTAAAAGGTATTGAATAAATTAGCTACTTGTTTTGATAAACCCCGAAGGCATAGCTATCTAAAAACTACAAAAACTATCAAAGAAAATCAACAGATCAGGCCTTTGACAATTTTAGCAATAAAAAAAGAAGTTTATCTTTATTTTTATTTTGGATGAATAAGAGCTTTTTGCTGGCCTCAAAAAGAAAACTTCTTGCTTTCTCACGTTCGAAATTTGAAATTGAGACCGTGCATAATATAAATGTCAATAGAGGTGGCAATTGAATGTGCCATAGCTTTGATAATGTACTGCGATGCGTTATTCATGACAGGAAGTGAATCCGAGGGAGAATAAAGAATGATAGCTGGTATTATATTAAATAAGGAGTCTTTTTTCTTTTTGCATTTTGAATTTTATTTCTAATAGAACTGATGATGAGTAAAAATGTTTAAACATACGCATTGTAAAAAGTTGAAAGAGTAGCCATTGAGCTCTAAAACCATTTTCTAAAGACGCTATCATACGTATAACTAGCTATAATCATAACATAACAGCTTATTGAACCAGTACTTCTAAAATAGTATCACACATTCCCTATTAAAGATCGGTAGGTGCAAACACCGGGTTATGTTCTCAGTGCCGAACATTGCATGCAAAAGTTACACCAAATGGATATTCAAACTAATATATATCGGATTCTCGTACACTGTTCTTCTATCACATAAAACTTGAGTGCTTTTCTGAAATATAAAGCCAGCAGTCCGCAGAATGGTTTTCATCACGAATGCAAACAATTTATGCATTTGCACTACGATAGTACAGTCAGCGACAAAAGTCCTGAGCTGTTTTACATCTTACTAATACGAGTATAAATGTTAAGTTTCGATCGTTTGATTTTTATTCCTCAATCACGCCAGAGCGGCTGATCGGATCTGGATGAAATTTTGAACAGATATAGATTATTTATAGCACATGGAATAATACATAGGTACTTTTTACCTCGCGCATGTTCCCTTGGGATATTTTTCCAGCAGTTTCATCCGCTGAAGCTGCTGGCAGAAGCTAGTTTTATTTAAATGAAGATAAAGTGAATCTATGTCTGCTTTTTTTAGGGTTCCGTACCCAAAGAGTTAACGGAACCCTATTATTAAGCCTCTGCTGTCAGTCCGTCTGTCCGTTCAACCGTCCGTCTGTCAGCGAGCTGCGCTTTAACAACAAATAATAAAAATTAAGGTTTATCTGGTATGGAACCCTTCATGTGCGAGTCCAATTCGCACTTGGTCAGATTTTTTTTTGGCTTTTCATACAGTAGCGGAATGGTTATGATATTTTTTAAATGTGACTTCGGTTCTGATTTCAACTAAATATTTTGCTCGAAAATAACTATTAATTTCGAAAACGAAAGTGTTCCTCAACTCTTGTTGCTGAATGTACCGTAGAACTATGATGGTTTGATAGTAAAGTGAACGTCAACGGATATTGAGTTATTACGATTTGCATAGCAGTAAAACTGATTGGTAGTTTAGATACAGATAAGAAATCAGAGAGATTACGTCTTGATAAGCTGTCTCTGACATACACGTGTATTATCTCACGCGTGTATCAGCTAATTAGCACAGAAAAAATAATTGCCCATTATATCTTTGAGGTCACAGATAAATGAACTCATTGCAGACAAGACAACAAAAAAAACAGCCTTAACGTTAAACAAAACTTCGAAATTTCCAGTTTTAAGGCCATTAACCTCAAATAATCTTAATCCAAATAAAAACCGCACCTTTGATAGGCTCCACAAAAAATGATTCAGAAAAAGATATGAAAAAGTTTAGCCTTAAATTACTTAATCTTGTAAACTTTTTGACGGATCTGAGGCCCGCCCCCTACTATGATGTATCAATGCCATCATGATTCTTGTGTGCGAGAGAGATGGAGCTATACAGGACAAAAAGCACTACCCTTCTTCACGACAGTGTCGTGATGGACAGACAAGTTTTAGTAGGGGGGCTGCTCATCGGTCCAAGGCCTTTTTCTTTAGCGATCATAAAGATTTATAGCCTACCTATAAAAGTTTCAGTTCGACAGAGTTATCGACATTTTAGCTGAAGTCCTTGGACCTAGGTATAGGAAATTCGGATATTTCCGAGTTGGGTAGGCGTTTCGAGAGATTTTAACTTCACTAACAGATATATTAAGATGAACGACTCGTGCCGGATGTTTGTATCTTTTTTTTTCGGTAGAGGATTTTTTTTTGTAATGTGTACTATGTTTGTGCCAATCGCCTGAGTAATAATCTAGTATCATATTTTGAAGAACTCAGAAAGTGAATCAAAATCGAGTGAAGAATTGATTGTGTTTTCATAGTAGGATAAAAACAAGCGCTAAACGAAATATTTTGAGTATTTCAGGTTAAAGCCCCGTAATAAACATGGATTTTATTAACGTATGTAGATTATTTATTGAAACAACCGACCTAATTCCCCCTAGAGTCTATTTTATATCTTATTATGTAAATTTAATTTCCTATGTGTTACTATTGTATGCCCTAAGGGTGGGACATAGCTGATAGCAATTAAATTATATATGACCTGTATTATGCACCTACCTATGATCCACAATAAAGTTATTGACAAGCCACTTTAGGAGTATGAAGTCAACATGATACCCCTTGAGACCTTCCAATTAAATAACGAATGTAAATTATGATGCTGCCGGTGCTCTAATTTTTTACAAAAAAATTAAATAATATAAATAAATTAACATTTCTTTCCATTATTAGTTAGTAACAATGTAAACTCATACACTAGTCGTGGTAGCATTAAGTCAAACCTGCGTTAGTTACGCCAATCCTGGGGAATGTCGACTTGACCGCGTGCAGTCGTATCTACCGCACCAAGATCCAGACGAGTCCAAGCTATCATCCAACGATAAATATTCTTGAAATAAATCTTTGCCAGCGCAGCATCAATCTTAAGTAACAACTTAAATCTTGTAGTGTTACGATTTAAAAGTCTGATTACAACCCTGACAGAGTAACTTTTTCATTTAAACTTAACGCACAGTAAAGTTAACAGCACAATAAACCAAGTTTTAGTTGTAAACAGATTTTATTGTGAGGCGTAACTGAGTTTACTTGAGTGACAGTCAAGATTACGATCTTTTAGTAAATTGGATGTTTTATGTGTGTTTTTTTTTTAAAATAATCTTTGAGTAGTCGTTTTATGTCACTTTAGGCGGGAACAGCTGTTAATGTTAAATATAGAACTAGAAATTATGCTGAAATGAAATACAGAATTATTTATTTGTAGCCAAAGGATGATCAACTTAATATAAGCCAAGTTAGCTTACTTATGTTTGTCATATTTTGGCAGCTCAATGTTAAAAGTACATATTACGCGCCTAGTCTAATAGCTTGACTTATTCAGCGCGACTCTTATTTATATTTGGCTGGAAAAACATGACATAGGCATAAGTTGTTACAAAATATTACGTGAGCTCTTAAAACGCAGCACAAAAACTAGTTTCGTGCGCAAAAAATCGGCTTAAACCGGTTTAAATCCGCTGGGGTTGATGTGATTCTCATTTTGCTCAGCACTTGAATTACAGCAAAGTGCTCTCTCCCTATGATATTAACTTTGCGAGCAGGAGTAGCAAACGAAATAATTTTAATCACGCCAACGCTGGAGAATACAAAATATCTTTTATTGCTTCCAAGGGGTCAATTCTGGAGTTGTATTTCTCGAGTTCGTTGCAGCAACGCTGTACACATTTGACGTTGCTTTTGTCACTGTTATTGTACTCAAGAGTGAGGGCTATAAAGTTTTAATTCCTGAGCAAACAAATGCTGTACCTTGAGTAAAAAGGCTCCGTTTTAAGGCAGTGCATAAAGGAAAATGGTGGTTCTTAATACCTGCCGCATTTGTAGGGAGATAAATTATATTCACGATCTTTATAGCGTGTGCAGAACTCTGCAAACGTCAAGCACACTGAAAATGCGAGATTATATTTTATAACGGCTATATTTTCCTTACAATAAACAGAAATCTCCTGAATTAAAACTTTGACGTATTTCATTGGCACTAAAGTTTTAAGCTTCATACATTCAGAGAATTTTAACGAATGCAGCAAACACTCTCCTCATACTTGAAAATCATATAAATACTGCATACGAGAAAAACAACTATATTTCCGCGTAAATATATCCAAAACATACGTATATATATGGGTTTGATAAAATGTTGAAGACCCCGTTACCGGTCGGGAGATAGCGATTTTTAGACCCTGGCTTTGGTCGAACCGATTTGAAGGGTCAAATAGGGTACAGACCGTCGATTCGGACCTCTACCATACAATATTTAAAAGAAATACTTCGAAAGTTGACCAACAATATACTTCTGTGAATGTGGAATTTTCTCGAAAAGTGCGGGAAAAGCTTTACTGGTACTTGTGAGATATGGATAGTGTTTCACGAGATTTTTATATTTCGTATGTAGGTTAAAGGTGCATCCTGCGTGAAGTAGCGAGGATCCGAATGGAGGATCTTAATGCTTGTGAGCTGTACAGTCTGCAATTTACTTGAATGTTTATAGTTGAGAATCTCTTAACTCCCGATCTTGAGGTTTTAACGTTTTTTTCACGTTGTTGTTTGGTAATGAAAAGTTCTTCTTCTCTTTAAAAATCTCTAAGGATTAAAAAGTAAAACTAAATCAAGATTGGAGAACACAAAACAGAAAGTCTAGCTACAGTAGTTTCTGCGTACTTTTCCAAGAAATTACCGTGATTTTCCAATGTAGGTAAAATGAGCAATAGCAAGCAAAATAGCGAGATATTTACGGCGTTTACATGAAACATATCCAGTTGTAACAGATAGCCATTTGAATGCAGGAAACTCCAACCAAAAATAACGATAAAGCACCAATATATCGTCACCTTTCATCACAATTCACACATACATTACAGGGGAAGGTGTAATCGTTTGGACATAAATACACTTTAACTATTCAACCCCATGTAATGGCATATTATACTGCAGTGCAATCATCGTTAGCACAATTTAATTGATGATATCTGAACGACCTTACTGCATCGACTTAAAGGCTATATTCGATTGCTCCTCTGGGAGTTCCAAACAACAAACTAATCTAGCAGCGTGCTTAACCTTTGTTGTGTAGGCAATAGAGTCTGGTTTAGAATGGTTTAACGTTCGTTTTAAGTTTGTGAGGAGTTGGTACAGTTCTGTATGGCAGTAACTATGTTAACGTGTAAATGCATTTAATTTTGATTGCGTGTAAATAATTGTTCTTAAGATTATAGTTCTCTGGAGTATTTCATTTGTAATATTTTTAAATGTTTTTGAAGGATGTGTGGTTTACTTTTATTTGGTTTTACATGGTTGAGGGGAAATTCCAGAGCTCGTTTGTAACGTATGTACGGAATGTTTCAGATTCATGCAAATAGAAACAATATAAATAAGATGTTTTTATATCTTTCATTTTCTTGTGTAATAACAGCTAATAAGTGGACGGCATAAAATATCAGTTACAAAACAATTACGGATACCAAGAATTTCAATTACAGAGAATATTATTTCCTTGTAAATTTAGTCCATATCCAGCCCTATCAATATGAATCCCTGAGTATGATAGATAGGTAAACTAATATTTTATTCCCGAGAATTCATCAATACGTGAAACATTGATTTGAGAAGGGACAGACCGGTTACAAATTCAATGAAATTTCCAGAAGTTTTGATAGAAAAGCCGTGGATTCAAAGACAAAACAGTAACTAGGAATGCTCTAGTATAACGACCATATTTGCTAATAAGGCCATCATTATTAAACATATTTCTGGGAAACATCAATTTTACATAATATTCATCAGATCAAATTTGAAAAACCAAAAAAACCTGACCTGGAACAAAACGGGCTTGCACGCTTTTTAACATGTTTCTTTATGATCAAAGCCTTCTAACACGAAATATGAGTATATTTGAGACTCTCACACGCCCCTTCATTTGATTAGTCTTGAAAACTTTGAAAACTTTTTTCTAATGAGTACTCCAAAAGTGATTCAATTTTTTAAATTTATTTATATAATTTACGAGAATGTGTGAAGTTTATACGTCTACCACAACTATATCAGTAAAGTACATTCGGAGAAAACTTTCTGGGATAGATGGACGGAGACGCGATTTTTTTAAACGGACGTTCAAAAGCCTAAAAGGGTCATATACCAACCTATTCTTCACTTCCGTCATCGAATCAAACTCATTCCAATTTATTAAAGGTTTTACGTACAAATCGCGTACATTAACACCCTAGAGCCTTTGAATTGTTAAACAGGAGGGAGAGTCAATGATCACTGATTGATCGCCTTTTTTGTGTAAAATTAGTCTTGTGGTGTTACTCATACGCTTCAAAGACATTTATGACGCTTGTTATAAATTTAGATAATGACTTCTTTGAAACCGTATGTAAATCTTTTCAGTATAGCTGTTCTTCAATCATCACACCGAGACAACTTACGTAATGCGAGATTGAAGTGAGAATTATGTCAATTATTATTAGCATAAATTGGAAAGACAACTAACTTCAGTGGGCTACTTCTACTAATTTTTAAACAACGTTCGCATTTGTATGTCAATCGCAAACTAATATACTACTAAATTAGTAGTATAATAGTTTGCGATTCCACACACAACCAAAGTATCTTTCACAAAACTTTTTACAAAAAAAACAACCGACTTCCAAAAAAAAATATACTACAAATTAAAAAATAACTTTAACGTCGGAACTCGGTGTTTTTGTTCGTATTTTGACACTGACTTCCGAAGTTAAAGTTATTTTTTACTATGAAGTGTTTGTTTTTGGAAGTCGGTTGTATTTTAAAAAGTTTTTTAATTTTCACTTTTTAGTAGTACACCACACCTAGCAACACCACTGCAAAATCGCAGAAAAGTAAAATACGCAATTTCGATTACTTGGATGACGTAAAACCTTCATCCAAGTAGACGAATTCCAGCTATTTCGATTTAAAATCCAAAGTTCGTAACTGACTTTGATAAGAATTTTTCAAATCGGTTCATAATTGACGGAGTTATGAGGTAACAAAGTTCACATTAATATAAATGAAATAAGTCCAAACACAAGGTAGCTACTGTAAACCGTTGAAGAGTTCCCTTAACTGTCCTTCGTCTTCATCATCAGACCCGTAATGACAGCCACAACCCATCTAGGTGTAAAGTTTTCATCAATACAAATTAGTCAAGCCCAAACACAAGGTTACTGCTGTAAATCGTTGAGGAGATCCCTCGACTGTCTTTCGGATCCATCATCTGATCGACTCCAGACATTCATTAAATTGTAGTGCTTTAAAATACTGAAAATTAACAAACGCACTAGCTGCCCATACGATTTTTGAAAGTTCCCCTCGACTTCTCTGGGATGCCATCATCAGATCCTGGTTTCCTTATCATGGGACCATTTGGGAAGTATACCCTTTCCAACAAATAATTCATTTTTAAAATCGGTTGGCAAGCGACGGAGTTATGCCCGAACAAACATAAAAAAAATTAAACATCCGAATTGAGAACCTCCTCCTTTTTGGGAAGTCGGTTAAAAATGCACCACGTTTTAAAATATTAATGTACCAGCAGCAAATAACAGCTCCGACCGTATTTCAAAAGCACTATTTAACGGCGTCGTGACTAGCTAAAATATTACGGAATATTTCCTTAGTAACAACGGAGAAGTTTTCAAATAAAAGCAAGCCACTACTGAGTTACATCGCAGTCGAGCAGATATTGGAAATGCCTCGCGAAACTGTATGACTCGCGCGTTTTTATAAACTTTTCGAGAATCCTTCTAACTTTGATTTTAGCCTTTGAATATTATTTGGAGAGATTTTTGTGACGATGTTTTTAAATATGGAACTTGGTATTTTTTGCCTGGAGTTTGATTGGTAGCTAAAAGTCTTTGCAATTAATAGCAATGACTCCAACACATAATTTACGCGAAAAAGAAATCAGCCGCCCCACATGCTTTTTTTACTATTGAAAGGCACGTTTGACCACCATCTCACCTGATTGAATTTGAATATGTGTTGCTGGGGAGTTTGTTGGCCACTTCTTCTCCACAGTTAAAACACCAGGAAGCGGTGACGGCGGGCGTTTTGATGGACTGTCTTTTGTAAAACTTGAAGTTTAAAAGTGCTAGCTCTCAGCTTAATTTGAATAAATTACTTTTGAATTTTGAATAAATACTTGTTTGAATGACTCGAAAAAATGTACTAGACAGCTAATATTTTTCTCGCCCTTTTGGGGGTGGCCACATAGTAAAAGTTGTTCAAAATAATGAGTACGATAAACCCCTTTCAGGTTTAGCGTTGAATATGTTACAATTTGCATATATAGAAGATATTGTGTGTTAAATGTACTGATATTTTACTACATGTAACAGAAAAAAAGCAAAATCTGGAAAAAGGGCATCATAGGTATTCGTCATTATGAAGAACTTTTACTAGGGACCCAGTCCAAAGATTTTTTTATTCAGAGCATTTTGTTGAGTTATTCGCACAGAAATGGGGAAGTTGATTTTTTTTGCGATAGCAGAAGTTGTTCATAATGATGAGTACAGTGGCCCCTTTTCCGGTACACGTTGCTCAAACATAATCATCTAATTTTCTTGTTAAATGTACTTACAAGTTAAGATAATTCTGCTACCACATTCAGACACGGCACTACACAGGCTTTCAGCTAATTAACTACGTCTAAGATTCTCGGAAACGTTTTCTATGTTATAAGAGCTTAATTACCTCTTATACAACATATGTTAATGAAACATGAATTTATTAGTTGTAACAAGAAATTATACGGAATTAATTATATTATTGTATTGAGCTTGTCTTTACATAAAAATTGTAATGGAAAATAAATTGATTTCTCATAAATCACAAAGAGTCAATATACAGAACTAAGGTAAATAGAATAATCTAGCATCAACCAGTGGTATGTCTCCGAGTGAGTCGGATGATCATCCCAAGGATTAACAGAATCTTAATATGAAATCATAGTCCCGGAACAGAAAACTGTAAAGACAGTCTACCCAACTTTACAGATTTTTGAAAACGTAAAAAACAAACGGATGTACAGAATTACGGTCGTATTAAAAATATCATTATGGATTTTTTTTAATCCTGGCTCAGTTTTAGGTTTAGCAAACCACCCCGGGTTGCTAAACCTAAAATAGTAAAACATTGTAAAAAGTCTCATAATCTCCAAAAAATCTTCCTCAAACTCGAAGAATTTAATTTATCAGTAATGTTATGCATAATTGGAGATCACTTTAGCAAAAATGTAGACAGCAAAATCCCTTTGAAGTCAAAAGTCCCTTTAGACAAGCGACGAGTTCTTGATAGCAAATTAGGTACCTCTTATGTCGCAAAGATTTATTGAGAAGGGAGGAAAATGTTGCTATATGTAAATGAAAATGTAACATAGATTGTCAATTGTCTTATGTGACTGATATAATTGTGATTTGTGAGCATAATTTTGACACAATTCTTTACAAGTGAAAAACAGAAGAAGGGATATTCTTTTGTTTTTCGAGACTGTTTCGTATCATTAATACAGTAATTTTACATCAACAACCTAAAAAGTTTTCACAGAGTTTTGAAAAGTGGTGATCTTAAAGATTTAGGTACGTTGATTTCCGAATTTGTACTTTGTTTCCTCGTATGTTTGCTGCTCATGCCATGTTGGAAATTGGCCCCCGAAACAGATATTTGACTATACCGCCTTTGTAACTCAATTAATGCAATAAATTTAAATAGAGTACCTACAACAGTAAAAATTGGTTGGAGTATTGCTGCCAACATAATTTATTTATTATGACAGAGCTTCAAAGAATACGATAAATTTCGAAGGATATAGTGCTTATGTATGTTCTTTACTGACGTATACAGGGATATTGACCCAATTTCCGAGGGTAGATTGTAACAACTTGCGTGGAAAGATAAGCAGCTTAGGTGTTTTTTTCTTTAGGAGTAAATTACAGACCGGTATAAAACTCAGAATAAAGTAAAATCCTTTGTACTCTCTGTTGTGGTTTTGACCAAAGAGGATTGCACTTATGCTACGGTGTAGCAATGACCTACGAAAGTTGCTACGCCATTCGTAGCACATTCGCTACGTGTTGTACATTAAGGCATTTCAAAAGATTTTAAATCATCGTTCTGTTTTTTTCTTTTATAAAGATTATTGATGTTTTATATATGTTATGATTTAAACGCATTTAGTAATTTTTGGTGTACGGCCTTGTTTGTTCGTAACTTGATTCTAATACTAATCATAATAAAAATAGAAATCTTGTTAGCTTGGCTAACAAGATAAACAAATCTATGTAACTTATTATATTACACATTAATATATCATTCATACTCTCAATCATTTCCTGTACGTTAAACAAAATTTCCCTGCTCGAATTTCGTATAAGGAAAATTTTTGGAGACCTTAATTTTCACGAATAAAGAAACAAATTAATTTTCATTGATGTATTTAATTAATTCAAAAACCGAGATTGTTTTAAATTACAAATCTATAGCAAACAGCTTTGAACGTAAAGGTAGCAGTATTCATTTTGATATAAATACACACAAAAATGTTTTTTTTGAGGTTTTTACCTCCAAGAAATCCTGATGTTTAATTTTTTATGATTAGTTCGAAATTATTTATTATGCAAAAATGCGTTACTTTGTAAAATACTATAGTACTTTTAGCCACTTAAAATATATAATAATTTAACTTTGTAATGAAATAAGTCAATTTGTCCATGAGCCAAAAGTTAATCAAAAGGACACTTTTTTCATTTCATGAAGGTTAATTAAATTTTAAAACAAACAAAAATTGAAAAACGGTTGAGTAAACCAAAAATCAAAGCCTTTAGTATAGTTATTTCTCAACACTTAACTCCTATCGCTACTACTTTTACTGTCGGTATTGAAATAAATAAAATTTGGGACTCGCACACGACAAACAACAAAATTAAATTCAGTACTTAAAACTAACAATATTTGTAAAAAGCCCCGTGCGAGGCCAGGCAAAAAATCTTTTTAGAGTACAAAAAACACGTCATTTTGGCACTCTATACCATAATGTAACATTGATCTACACACAATACGGACTTTTCTCAATTAAATCAGTTGTTTTTATTAATAAATCTTTACATAGTACAACACACATCATTTTGTCACTCTATACCATAATGTGAAATTGATCTACCCATAAGTGCTGTTCTCAATTACATAAATTTCTAGTCACATTCTCAGGCGCGACGTCTGAAGTCACGACAGGTTATTAAAAATTGTAAGAGGGACATTAACACCGTCACGCAACTTGAAGAGAACTGGTAAAAATAGACAGATGTTTATCAGAATTATCCAATGGTTTTTTAATTTTTTTATTTGAGGCGGGTTTGCTCTTGACTCTAGTCTAGGTCAAAGATGACAAGAGACAAAGTTTACGATGGACTAAGCTTACCCAGAAGTAGCCTCTTTGCTCTAACTTTGAAAAGATCAGGGTTGTAAGCGTTCGGAAACACAGACGCAGGCAGATGTTTGTCTTAACTGACATTATATGCTTGTAGTTCTTGAAGTTACAGTGTCTTCGATTTCTCTACACTTGTCACGATTAGTTAATAATCTATTCACAAAAGTAAATTTTGTACGTACTATCGACCCGCCTCTTTTTTGTACGGTTTTTCCGTCTCGAAAAAAAATTTAGATTCCTTTATATTCTGTGAGTTTAGCATTTTTACATTATTTATGTGTATTTTTTATATTTATTATATATTACATAAAAAAACTGGGCAAGTGCGAGTCGAACTGGCGCACGAAGGGTTGTGTACCATTCCACCATCTATAAACGGTAAAAAATCACGTTTGTTATATGAGAGCCTCCTTAAATATTTATTTTATACCGTTTTTATAGAAAAATATTTAAACTGTCTAACTATCACGGTTCATATTGTGATGATGGGAATGGGGGCGTAAGGAATAAAAAACGAAATGCAGCAATAATCGAATTATATTGGCGACATGCGGCCGTCTTCAAATCAATACAAGGAATATAATAAAAAACACTTCAATTCTTTTTCATTCATAATTCAAAAGTGACCGTTCCAATCCTTTTGCAATTCTTATAAAGCCCTGAACCAATAAGTATTTTACCCCCTGGACACAACCTTCACAATATTATGAGAGGCTGGTGACAGACGAACTGTCAGTCGAATCTTAGTAATAGAGTCCCGCTTTACCCTTTGGGTACGGAATACTAAAAAGGCAAAAAAAAACAAAACTAAATAATACATATTTCCGATATTAACACAAAGTAAAAGTCCACTAACAACACAAATTGTTTACTTAAGCCGCACTTAATGAAAGCTTGGTATGGTAATCATAATTATGGCAATGGTAACGAGTTTTAATGCGGTAAATTCATTAGCCCTGACTGGAATTGCAAAGGAAGAATTTATTAACGTGTTAATGCAACAGCGAATTGACCGTTGTTTTGGCTTGAAAACGGGTTTTAGAAGAAAATTTGTATTGGGATTAAGAGCGTGTATTCCGTCCACTAGCGCCGCCAATCGTTTTTTATTATTTGTGGTAAATTTAAGACACGTATATAAAAAACCGCTCTGTAGTGCACTGAAGAAATGTATTTATTATGTTTTGAGAGTTATGTTTTGTACTTTAGAACATAAATAGTTGCCAAATTCGATATTTTTGCTAAAAGTGGCCACTTTTAGCAATAATTGCCGTTTTGGCTATTTAGCCATGAGTTATGTATTAAGAGTAGCTGTGAAAAAATAATAGATACATTTCTTTAGTGCACTACAGAGCGGTTTATTATCTACGTGTCTTAAATTTACCACAATTAATAAAAAACGATTGGCGGCGCTAGTGGACGGAATACACACTCTTAAGTAACTGAGTTTTACTTGTATAATAATTATAGTCACTAGCACTCAGCACGTTGTTCTACTTGCGCAGATTTAGTACGAAAAAACCCGCTCTTGACCTCTTCATAAAGATTGAATTGACAATATCTTACTGTTTGACATAAGTCGTGGTTTCATCATTTTTATCAACACACAAACCGTAACGTGAAAACTAAGAATTAAAGAGTATTTTTTAATCTCTGAGGCTAAATTGACAAGTACAGGCAAACTGACATAGATTACAATAGAACTGTCAGTTTTGACATTTGCACTTGTCAATTTAGTCTCCGGAATTAAAACAGACTATCGATTGAAGTGTGATACAACCACATTTTGCCACTTATAATAAAAACCAGTCAAGAATGCGTTGGACTCACGTAAAAGGGTTCCTAAAGAATAATTTAATTTAACTAAATATTTTTTTTTTTAAACATAGATAGAGGTCTTTCTGTAATCTATAGGTCCTATCAGTATTTCTTGTTTTTGAAATCTGTGGTTTCGAAAAAAAAAATACTGAAGTTCGGAACCCTAACATTTATGTTTGTATTCAATATATCATTAAACCGTCCTTTCAAGCAGAAATATAGCTCAAGCCTCGTTAAAAAGTCAATAAAGATTACTAGATCGAAACTTAAAAAAAGAAAAAAACACTCCATCTGGTAGAAATAAGTTACCTTAGCAACAACTTTTCTTTCGTTTGTACTCACTTAAAGAGAGCTAAACAAATAATGAGATTCTCATGTTTCAATCTTGAGGAGGTAACCGAATATTCAGAATACAAGTCAACCTCTTTCAAAGATCCATGGAGAGTTGAATTTTGTATTTTTGTGAAAGAATGCTGTATCTCTTTGCGACTGCTAAATTTTCCTGAAAAAAAAAAACAGAAAAGACTATTACTACACGCGGCTTCGCTTTCGTGGAAGTTGGATTTATACCTCGGGAACATAATCCCCGGATTAAAAATATTCTATGTGTCCCGGGATATAAAAAATGTGTGTGCCAAACATCCGAATCTGTTGAGTAATTTTTGCTGTAACAAACTTCCATCAATTCTTCTTCAAAATTTGTAAAACTATAGAAGGGAAATCAGTAAGATTTTAATAAAGTTTGTGTCATGCAAACAAAAAATATAATAATTATGTCATCCTTGCGGTAAGCCGAGATGTTAGTACTTTTGCAATTTACAGATATTCTTATGATAGTTTCCCAGATCCTCTTATTAAATTTATTAGCCAAAGGCCTGGCTATTCATCACCCGCATTGGGGCCACTAGACACGAACGAGGTAGTAGTCTTAGTATTATTTTATAAACCACCCACGCACACACACACACACGCACCCCCACACACACACGCACCCCCCCCCCCACACACACACACACACACACACACATACACCACAACACAGGCTTTTTCTGGGTAAGCTCACTCCATCGTCGACTTTGACTCGGTCACCTCTGACCTACACTAGAGTCAAGAGCAAACCCATCTCAAGTTAAAAAAATATAGGAATAAAAACTCAACAGTTTTCAGGAAAGCTTTTACACAAAACTCAAGGACAAAAGATGATTAATACTCTTTCATAAAATCCTTTGTCATGACAAGTCAGCTTACTAAAATGAATTACTTGACAATTTCGAGATTAGATTTCTAGAAATATTTTTATTTTTCCCTTGTAACGTTTGTAAAATGGTTTGATTTATGAGAAAACTGATTGTTTTACATAAAAGTATTTTCTTGCGAATAACGGATTAAAGCTACAAAAAAAGGAAAAAAAAATGGGTTTGATAAAAATAATGTCGTTCGCAGCAACGATAGCCCAAAGTCCATGATATCGCAAGAATAAATCAATAATAATGTTCGGAATTGACAATGTGACATTTTGTTTGCTCATGTCAATCTCATACATAAAGATCCTTTGGACAATGTAGATCGCTAATAGATATATTTTTCACGAAATACATTTGTTTATAGAAAGTAACTTGGATAGGCCCACTTCTTAGGCATTTCTTACAGTTCCTCAGAATATAAAGCAGCATTTGCCTAATCGATGGGCGTGTCTCAAGCGAAGAATAATAAAGTATTGGCTTAAACAATTTACGATGCTTTGAGCAACGGCGTGGGGTTGCTAGTATTTAGTTTAGCTACTAGAAAGTTGCCAGGATTAAAATTAAGCAGCTCATTTATTCTTGCTCTAACAGCTTGCGAAGAAAGGTATCACTTTGCTTTTAATAAAATTACAATGTCGTCCGAGATGGGCGAACAGGGGAAGTCATTTGGCTACAAAATTGTAAGGAACAAAGTTTATAGGCAGTGGGACCATATTGGTTCTAGTTGCTAATTCCTTTAGTATCATTTTGTCCTGCGCCTGGTGGGAAAATAATAACTCTATTTTCCCACCAGTTGGAATCTAATGACGTTAACCTCAGGGTGGTTCTCTACTTACAATGAGTCGGGTGTGCGGGTGTCACATCTTATAAACCGGCCCGAGGTAGGCATTGCGAAGCACTTGTCTTTTACAGGGATCTGACTCTGTAAGTAATAAGCAAACTAGCGCAAAACCCTTGCAATAACACATATTGGTGTCTTTTGAGATTTACTTTACATAACACAAAAGCCCTGTTCGCCAAAGGCGTTTTCTATAGTTCTATCATCAATCTATCTTATCTCTAATCTCTAATCTATTATATAAAAATGAATCGCTAAATGTGTTGGTAAGCGCATAACTCAACAACGCCTGGACCAATTTGGCCAATTCTTTTTTGTTGCTTTTGTTTTTATGAGGAGAAGGTTTTTATGTAAAAAAAAGTTGCCAGTTGACGGGAGCGAAGCCGCGGGGGACAGCTAGTATTATATAAAAATGAATCCCTTTTTCCCTTGGTCCAAGCATCACGCGTGAACGGTTGGACCGATTTCGCTAATTCTTTTTTTGTTGTGTTTGTGATTATGAGTAGAATGTTCTTATGAAAGAAAAAAATAAAAAAAATGACGTGAGCGATGCCGCGGGGGACAGCTAGTACTCAATATAAATAAGTGCTTATCACCATAATATAGCTTCTTAAATCTTCAAGAAGGCTAACCAACGCGAAGTTGGCTAGAACCTATTAGGAAAGTCACTAACTCACTTGTTTAATGTACCTAAAACGGCCATTAACCTTCTATTCCTGTTACGATAGATCTTTGTGTTTGTCTGCAATACCATCATTACCAAATTAAGAGCTACATTCAAACTTGGCATTACAATGTTCCAGAAAAAAACAAAAAAAAAAACAGTTGAACCAAAATAGGTAAAAAAGCCAGGGGTTTTACATTTTGGGCAGCGGAATTTTGGAAATCCGCCTCTGTACATTTGTGCTTAAAGTGTTAAATAAATAAATAAATTTGTTCTAAAGAGTTACCGCAACCCTGGAACGCAAAGGGCATGGGGGACACGGATAGTTTACGGAGGACACACGGAGGTTTTTTCAGTAAGAGTGTGACTCTCCCTCCTGCTTCGTCCAGAGCGAGAGGAGTCAATTGATGATTTCCCATCCATATTACACTGGGAGAACAAAATATAAAACCCCTTTATATTATGTTCTCCCAGTGTAATATGTTCTGGGACAACACAATATACATAACCCTCAACAGCGCAAAATTAGCCTAATTAATTGATAGTAAAATTAATTACATTATGCAGTTACACGATACGCCAGTGGGATTAGTTGCAGCTTTGTAAACATATGTCAGCAAACACGAACGATAATATCGTAATTAAAATAATAATTAGTGTTGATAATGTTGTGAGCTCGTGGCTAAAGAATAGCAGCCACTCGAGTTTCTTAAGGTTAAGTTAAGCGTTACGTTTGCTAGGGTCGGTGCGCGGATGGCTGCCCTTATTGATCTGGACATAACGAGACTCCTTCGTACCTCAGAAAGTACGTGAGGCAACCTTGGTCCCGGCGTTTATTTGTATATCATTGGCAGGTGTTACGCGTAATCAGACGCGAAGAAATCTGACAACAGTCTTCACAAAGGGTTTCGAGATTCCTAGTTATTCCGTAGTGAAAGTCTTATAGGCAGTCGCTCCCTGTAAAATATCGGTACTAAACTGCATCAGGTTAGACCGGAAGCTGACCTCAACGTAGTTGTAATTATTTCTGGAGTACATTTTCTGAGGAGGTAAATTTTTATGGAGTATATTTTCTGAGGAGGTAGTAGGAGGTAAGTTCGGTGAGTCTACAAGCTGCTACGCAAATAATGATTAGGAAGTAATCGTTATTTTATTTCCATCCCCAATTTATTTGGCGTCGGTAAAGCAAACGCTTCACTGGCGCCAATAATAAGAACATCAACCCAACAAAAAGAGGACATCCTGTTCTGAACCTTTTTAATTGTAATTATCTTGGTAATCACCTCCTTGTGAGCCTTATAATCTTTCCCATTGTTATTTTTTTTTTTTCTGCTGCTCTTATCTCTCTCTCATAAGTAAGCTGATTACGAAGCAAGATATCATTTAGTTTTTTCGGGAAACTTGGTATTTAATATATATTTAATATTGACAGGCTCGTGCTTGACTACAATTAATTCAATTCAAACTTTATTTCATGCAAAGATTCACACAGGTTTAGTAACATAATCCTTAAAAACTAAGTGTTAGTAAACACCACGATACGGTGACAAAACAATCACACCTGAATGAATGCGATGATATTGCCGACAATATAAAATAAACCTTTTCACTGTTGACTTAAAGAGCCATCGTTCTTAAACTTTATCTTCAAGCTTCTATCTTTATCTTATGGCTTGTCCCAAACCATAAGGCGTTCCGTCGTTTATGGGTAAAGCGGATTTCCCCTAAAATATTTCAGCTATTTCTATTATCAAAGGCTATCCGTACGTCAAACAGATCAGCTTAGAAATGTTTGGAGTTTTAAGGGGACACGATTAACCTTTCGAAAGTAAAATACGAAATAAATTATTTCGGGCTAAGCTCTTATTGAACATTTTTTTTCTTTTTATTGAATGGGACGTTCCTATAATGAATTATGGTTTGTATGCTTTGATTCAAACAGGTCAATGGCTGTACGCAGCTCTTTCGTAATCTCTGTTAAAAAGCCTCAATTGCCCTACATTTTTGACGTCGTTTTAAAATTTGTGAATTGGCCCTCTGAACGTTTCCGTGAAATATGCATGCAATTTGCTTTGCAATTGAATTTTCTGAATTTAACAAATCTCAATGATTTTTCAAATATCAGCAACAATGTTAAATAGTTTAAAAGATTATAATGATAGAGAAATCCACAAGGTACTCTTACGTCAAAATCTAGTACGCACATACACTTGCCATACAAAATGCAATGATTGATTAAAGAGACAAACCTTGACTTTATCCTTCAAAAGTATTTGTTTGAAGACGTGTCAAAAATGAGACCCTTCTAAATCTAAGTGGTTCTTACGAACGGGAAACAGTTGACACCGACTTTGACATCAATTATGAACAAGGTAGGCAAAAAAAAGTTAGGAGACGGTAAAAATATTTTCTTTGAAATATTCTACTGTTGCTAAGCTATATTCTTGGGCCGAGAGATTATTATATAATGGAAACATTTCATGGACTAACATTAAGGTGCGACCGAAAAAAAGTTATTAAGATAAGAACTATAATTCGCAAGACAAGCGACAAATTCTAGGAAAAAAATCTCATATTAGCTCGGTTGACTCTAGAATACATAATATCTAACATAACCAGAATAATAACAAAGGGCCTCAGGCAATACATGGAGGGAAATATGGAAAAAGAAAATATTTATACGAGACAACAGTTTTTGGTTATCTCATGTAGTATTATATTTTACCACTAGCTTCTGCCAGCGGCTTCGCCCGCGTGATCCCTAGGGAACATATTCCCGGGATGAAAAGTAGCTTATGTGCTATTCCAGACTACAATCTATCTTTGTTCTAAATTTCATTAAGATCCGTTAAGCCGTTCTGGCGTGATTGAGTAACAAACAACCAAACTTTCACATTTATAATATTACTCGTTTGGTGTAAAGCGAAATTATAACCATCTTCCCCTCGAAATTATAATTATTAAAGGATATTGCAAACTGTCGTAAGCCGTTTTCCGAAGCTACTTGCTAGCCTCTAGGCGCCAAGCTAGCCTGCCTGAGCGTTCGCGACCACAAAAATAATCCTTATTAAAGTGGCCTTAAACATTTAAGCTGTTGTGATGTTGATGACGTACAATATACACCTCTGATTTTACAGTTAAGAAAAAAGTGAGGCACACACTGCTAGTATGTTTTTAATGATTATCACTTTTTATGTGTACTGTTACAAAATAAAATGGAATAAATAAATGTATTTTCTTTCCTACCGCATTAGCAGCGCTTGACGATGGATATGACATAATCTGGGTCAATTTATCACGCTTCAAAATTTTCATACCCAGGCAATAAAAAGTCTAAAAATACATTCAGCTTTCTCTTAATCGAATTATGTGCCAAATGTGGAAGTTCAAGCCTCCCGGTTGAAATACTGGAGTGCCATAAAATCGACGGTACTAACTTTTTACGACGATAGTGAGGGCAGATATCCAATAATTTGGCACTAACTGAGTAGGATTCTGAAAAAACGTATTAGGGTTTTGTGGATCGTATTATTTTAGATCTTTCAGTTCATCGGATTTTTCCAACAAGTTTTCTTATTGAACGGGTTATAAATGATGTATCTACGTAACTTTTCGCGAACACTGATCTTCATTTTATTTTGAAGCTTCTCACTGTTGTATATGGTCTTATTTGATTTTTAATCGCGTATTCTATGCTTACCACATTACTATTTTGCATAGACCTTGCGGTTGTTTTAATCTTTGTCACATTCGCGTGGTACCGACCACGCGAATGTGATAAATTACGCGTATGTTCTATATTTAATTTTTGATGAAACGTGGTAGTTTCGGGTTTTATATACCAAACAGCGGTTCGTAAATTTTTGATATAAAACACACTGATTCACATTAAGTGCAAACGAAAGCATAAAATTTAATTCCAGCCACATTTACATTTTATGAAAAAGTATTAAATTAAAACTATCCATGTGCAGCTACTCGTACATCCGTACGTTATCTGGTTCATTTCAATGATATGGTACCAACCATGAATATTCATATAATAGGTGAATTTACTGCAACTTTACCTAAAAACTTGGTCCGTAGCTTTTCAGTTTTGACGGTAATATTTCACATTTTCGCGAGGGTAGCCATTTTAAAAGCATTCCACGCCTTTTGAAATATGGATGTTTTTTTCCGTGCGTCTTTTTCGAGTTGGTGACATTTAAATATATACTTTACTACCTATTCTATAGTCTTTGGACTCATTACTTCTTTGTATGTATTTAAACAAAAGAGGTCGTTTGCAAAGAAACTTTTGTTTCTTAAATAAATGTACTTTGTACATATTCTCAGTGTTACGTTGCGTTTAATTACTTTTGAAACTTTTTATTCAGTTTGCATGAACTTTGTTGTGTATTAAGAACATTTCGCATGCATAATGCAGTTTGGAACATTTCCTAAGTACCAACAGCAGATACAGTAGGGAAAACGTATTTTGTTTGTTAAGAACCTGAGCGAAAATCGGCAAAGCTATTCTATTCATTCTTAACAATCATAAACCTCGCTACGTAATCTTACATGTACACACCACACATATACAGTCCAGAAATGTATTTCTATATTCCTGTGCAAGAGTTACGACAGACCTCGAACGCATAGCTCACTAGATTTTGAACGCGCGAGCGACATTGTTCCGTCCAGCCTAATCTTTAGTGAAACCGTTTCAGGTTTGTTTCTGCTACGGGTACAACGACTATTTCCATCAAAGAGTTCAGTCATGTGTACCTAACCTTATCAATCAAGTCCAGGCCCGAAACACTCGCCTTCATCAATAGGAAACTTTGAACTTAGTTTCAAGTTTCATTAACAGGCTGAAATAAACCTGTACTCCTTATCCTATTGCGTCGACAGTAGCTCTATTGCGTAACACTATTATAATAGTAAAAGCTTTTAGTTTGAAAATTCTGCGACATTGATTTCCTTGTGATAATTACCGTGAATAATATTTTGAAGCAAACGGCGCAATGAAAGTTGAATTACACTACAACACACCATAACGATTACATCAAGGCTTTGGATTAACAATAGGCGGTCTTATTGTTATCTATACTAATATTATAAAGCAGATGAGTTTGTTTGGTTTAACGCGCTAATCTCAGGAACTACTGGTCCGATTTGAAAAATTCTTTTAGATAGCCCATTTATCGAGGAAGGTTATATATCATCACGCTAAGACAAATAGGAGCGGAGTAATAATGGAAAATGTGACGCAGACAATGTTGCGCGGGTCAGCTATTAATTTTATATGATGATATGACAGGGCAGGTAATTGTTGAATTGTCAAAACGAAAATATTTATTTTTATTTTTATAATCTTTATTTATTCAAGGGTTTTTTGTTCACTTATGTGACGATGTCAATCCCATCGTACTGGAAAATAATTTACTGTGAACGTCTATGTATATGTTACGGCTGGTTCAAATTATTTTATCAATAAATTAGAAATTCGAATTTTGACGAAATATTTTTGGTAAAATTTTCCCACAGACATTCATGCCAATTTGATCAAGCAGTTTAAACCAGCCTGTTTGATCAAATAATTGGAATAGTCGTTTTTCCTTCATTAAATATACAGTGACTGGCATAACACAAACAAAAACATGTGCCGAGAATTTAGTGAAAATTTTAGGACTTTGCGGCTAAAGTAGGAACAATGTCCGAAATAATTAAATAAATTCCTTTGTTCTAGTATTTTGGCAAAGTGTCGCTGAAACTGCCGGGTCGATTAGTAGGCTCAATTATTTTCACAGGCCTAAATTCATTTAGAAGGACGTGTACAATTCCGCTCAAAAGTAGGTACAAGCTCTAGTAAAATCAGGAATATTTTGCACAAAATTGTGGCATTATTTTAGATTTTATTTATAAAAGACTAATTTGATTTTAAATCTTATACAAAATTTGAAAATAACATCTAGTTGTATATGTAATGATCAGTTTTACTAATAGGCGTTGTCGTATTGGTCACGATGAATACTTTATATGATTTGTTACTATCCATTTAACACTTTTGCGTTAGAGTGTACCTCTAAAAATATATAACCAAGTCATTATCACATTTATTTAAAGTTAGAACTTTACAGACACTGCAGCCGAATATATATTTAGATCAAAATTTTGAGCTTGAAATACAAACACGTTTTGGCTATAATACAGATGATATTTATAACGAAATAGGAAATATTTTAGTAAAAAATTTTTACATATTTAGCCAGGCTTTCAAAATTTTATATGCAATGGAGTTAGAACTGGTATTTTTAACAGGATAATGCTTTCAGTGAGCATTCTAAAAGGAACTTTATTTTGTTTGTATTGGTCCACAAGTTGCATTCGGTATGGCATATGATGTCAAGCATTTGGCTGCTATTCTTTGCACAGGAAAAACTCCAAAGAACAAATTCTACTAATTTCTTAAGAACTGAAACGTTCGCATTTGCATGTCAGTAAAAATCTATCAAAAAAAGCCTCCATACATTTTTGATAGATTGCGACTAAATAAGAGTGCGGACGTTGCTTAAAAGTAGGTAGTAGAATTGGTGCTCTGTTAAACAAAAAAGAAAGGAACGACCATTCAGCACAACGATAAGTTCACTTCGTTTTCACAACACCGAAATTATCATTATTCATGCTAGGTACTAACTTCTGCCAGAGGCTTCGACCGCATGATAGACAAAAATGATCCCTAAGTAACATACTTCCGGGCTACAAAGTAGCCTATGTGCTATTCCAGACTATATTACATAAATCTATCTCTGTTCCAAATTTCATCCTGAACCTATCAGCCGTTCTGACGTGATGGAGTAACAAATTTCCATCCAAACTTTCGCATTTACAATATAATTAGCTAGGAAGCCAGGTTTTCCAGGCATCATTTATTTTAAATGAAGGAAAGCGAATACCTGCAGCAAAAATATATTTTCTGAACTTCCGTACTGAGTGAGGGTAGAACAGTTTCACATTACATTTTTATTGTTTTAACTGCAGCAACGTTAAACGATATTTTGCAAAATATTAAAAAATATATTTTTTTGTTACATTTGGCTGGTCTTTATTATCGTTTTCATAAAACTGTTATTGAATGTGACCATCCGTTCTGCGAGGGAATGGCCCCTGCCCATTGTCACTTACGTTCGGTGATTCTTCGGGCTATGTACTATAAACCTTGGTCTATCCCAACATTTTTTGACATTAGGCAATCTTTACCGTAGATAGAGTAATTTTTTGTTTAAAATCTTCGACATAATAAATATTACATTCCACTTATATAACATCACGTAGTACCACCTTTACAACAGTTTCATCATTATATCAGCCGAAAGACGTTCACTGCTGGAACTCCCCCAAGTGTCATCACAACAACCAGTCCTGTGCGTCTCGCATCCATCGGCTACCCGCGATCCTCGTCGTGGGATCTACTCTCTAAGCACGAAGTGAGTCCACCTTATGGTAGGCCGCGCTAGTGCTGCGTCTTTGGGAACGCGGTCGCCACTCCAGAACTTTTCGCTTTGTTCTACGAGTTAATTATATGATTGATATTATAAAATATTATACTGTATGTACTTTTACTAATACGTCATGACTTATGAACAATGATTTCGTCCCAAAACCAGATAAATGACAAGTTATGTGCTTCATTGGTGATATCGTTAGTCTGTGTTCACATTGCACATAAATATTCATTTTGTTGGCCAAATGTATGATACGAATCGTATTTTAGTATCTCCATGATTTATGACTTGGATGTATTAGTTATCTGATTTTATTTTTATGTACAACTTTATGATTTTGCTAAAAGCACGAGTGTTGAGAGTCAGAATGCTGTGGTGGACAATCATTGATGAATGGATTTATACATTTATTTAAATAACAATCAGCCGAAAAATTACCACGGCTAAAGACAGGGTTCTTTAAAGCGTTGTTACATCGACCAGTCTTCTTCATCGAACATTACTCTTGGTTTATTTGGTCAAAAATATTTTTTTTTGGTATCGTCTAAAAACACAAATTGATGTCTTAAATCATGTCGCTCAAGGCCACAATCTCCAAATAAATATTCTTCTGCAACCACAAACTGACCGAGCAAAAACAAAAGTCATTCATTGTTTCCACTCCTCTACTTTGTACTTGTACAATGTCCTTGCGATGTCTTCTCGATTCAGACAAAACTTTGTCTTTGATACAGGACAATGACAAAGCCAAGTTTGTACATTTTAAAACTGGGAAAACAGTATCAAAAACTTTGCGTCTCGAAATATATTTAGTGGTTACCACAAAATTTTGGATCTGTGTATGGAATTTAAAGTTTTGTGTAATCATACTTCGCAACTAAGTCAGACAGCAAAATCTTCTTTGTGATACGGGTGTGAGATAAGTTTAGAGATAATTGAATAAAGCTATTCAAGATCAAGAGAAGAAATCTTGCGAGTAGTCATATTGAGATATCTAGTCATTTTATTCCTAAGACATTCGGATCGTGAAAGTATTATTATTAACATAAAATATGAATTTCCTTGATACTGCATAATATAGTTGTTAATCAGTGAAATAGTTTTTTAATGTGATCAGAATATAACCATTAACAGAAAAAAAATAATAAACTACAACTCATTAACATCTCCATCTTAGATGAAGCTTATCCATTATGACAATATGAACCATGTTGACAAGGCAAAACAAAAAAGTAAGCAGACCATTAAAATCACCCAGAAACCTCTCGCATTTCTTAATGACAAAAAAAGGAGATTCAATAAATTGGACAAATGAAAAAGGCTTAAATCTGGGAAAAGTTGTTTTCGCTTTTCGTTAAAAGTGTTTTTTCTAATTGCTTTTATCACTCGCAATCTTTACGGCTTCCCGCTGAATTAATTTTAATTAAGACGATTATTTTTGTTACGCCTTTTTAAGTTAAAGCTGACACTTACTTATTCTATTTTTTAGTTAATTTTGAAATAAAAATAGCCAAGATAATAACGGTTTGCTATTATTTAATTACTAGGCAAGGCCTCTTCTCATACACAAAAAATATTTTTTGTTAGTTATTTTAAACATATTCAAACATGTAATTCCAGGGTTGCCCATGATTTTTTACTCTACGACTGTAGATTATTACCCAAAACAAATGAAGTTATAGTTTTTACCTTATATTGATTTAGAGAAATATTGATATGTGCATTATTTCAACGTTAATTATAAAAAAAAAGTTTTTAGCTGTGATTGGAAAATGTAGCTATTACACACTATCTTTCTGCATTACTACCAGTAATGGCATATCGTCTGGAAGGAGTCATTCTCGTTGCATCCGTAGTTTACTTTCCGAAAGAGAGATGGCGCTAGTTATGGCTGTGCACGGGGCATTACAAGCTCACATTAGTGACAATCAGTGATTTTATAGCTACTAAAAGTTTAACGTGAATGTAGGAATGGTCAGCTTTATTTTTGGAAATCTAAGTTTAAAAAGACTTGATGTAAAAGTTTGAAGCAAATGGACGTAACTTTGAAAGATTTTTGAAACTTGTTTCTTTTTCCAAATAACGGGATAAATAATTTACTGCTTGCGAAAAGGGTAGGTATTGGCTTTGAATTTCGTTGTGATTTCAGATTCCTTTTATAGAATTACTATTACACAGTGGTAGAATCATTGTACATAATAATTATGTAAAGTGAACTTTATAGTAAACGTACTACAACCAGTTTCAGGCTGCATTTGATATGTACTAGGCACCGTGACATGTTACCGAAACTAAGCTAAATTGGCTAACGTGTCATCCAACCAAACATATCCAGGCAAAGATGGGTTAATCCAGCGCTGCCAGTTGCTTCCTAGTCCCTATCAATCCATTGTAATTTAAAACTTGTTTACGAAAGAACATAAACGTTTTTTGCATGTTTTTGTTTACCCTGTAAGCTGTGTTTACTGAACCAGTATTCGCAAATTTTAAATTAACGCCAAATAAGCAAAACGCTACGTTCTCTTTATTCTCAATGATAGAATACGCTCTAGAGAGCGAGTTGATTGGATCAGAAATAAAATTAAAAAAAGATTTTGCGAGTTTTTAGTCGGTTGGTTTCAAATATTTTTGTTGGATATTGAAATATAGAGGTAATAAAATATTGGTTGCCTTGTGAAAATGGTTTAATCATGTGGTTCAACAGATAGTAAATCCGGAATTGGTTGATTTTTAGGTCCTAAGTAAATTGTCCTATGTGTATTCCACAATGAACACTTTATAAATAAATGATAAGTTCAATTTTAGTAGACCAGCCATAATTAACATCATTTTCAAGTAATGATTGACACCAAAGACTGTCGATTAAAAAAAGAAAATATTCTGTCCAAAAAATGCTATTAGGGAGAAATTCGTTCATGGTTGCAATGTTCATTCACTCTTGTATCACATTTCAGATGGCACAATGTTATAAACCAAACCATGTAAACACTACCTACACTAAGAGCATAGAAGGCTCAAAACTGCCACAAAACTGGCTTTAATTTGGGATCCGCGTCACGTATGCTAAGCTCATTGTCCCAGCCAATCCCGTGCCATCCCCATGCATATTAATGGCCTAAAGGCCAAATAAAAATATGGCCTACGTGCGAATTGTGTCCTTTACTGTGGATTTACTGGTTTAATTGGCGACAAGTGGTTTTTTTACTATGTACCTACGGTTTAATTATAAGTGTGTGTTGGTTAAAATAATTATGCATATACATACATGTTCAGAATTGTATTGAGTTTTGGGTCTTAAATGCATTGGCAAAAAATATCACGAAACTTTCGTATTCAAGTCCTTATCTCATTTCGACGACAATCACTGTCAAAAAGTAAGACAGATTGCGAATGAGATTATAAATTATTACTGCTCCGCTCCTATTTGTCTTAGCGTGATGATATATAAGATAACCTTCCTCGATAAATGGGCTATCTAATACTGAAAGATTTTTCAAATCGGACCAGTAATTCCTGAGATTAACCCCTACATACAAACTTACAAACAAATGTTACCTCTTTATAATATTAGTATAGATAATGCCATTTTTCAACAAAAAATATAAAAATTGCCTCTCTTATTTCTAAAAGCTACCTGTCAAAATATATAAAAGCCAAATAAGTAAAAACTATTCATCAACATATTTCAGGACATACCTAGATAAAAATATGACATCGTAAATTGAAGGCCTCAATCTTTACATTGCGCAGCTCCCGTCAATTTCACATCCATTAAGTACTGCATACGAATTTTAAACTAATTTTGAAGTTTCCAGACTGCTACTGAATTAGCTAGGCCAGACTTTAGCTATAAATACTCAAGTTCGCTCGCTTATTTTTACTTAAATCGGTAAAGTTTAAGAGCTTTTGTCGAAGCTAGGTGTTTAGGGAAACTATGAATAATAAATGCATTCAGGTCATTCTTAATATTTAAGCTAGGCTTTTATCAGGCTATTTAAGTTTTCAGGTGTTTTGAATAATTGCCCATCTGTTCTTACTCCTACGGTTCTATTAATTTTCCTTTGGCATTTGTTTATAACAAGTTTATTATTTTCTGGTAATTGGAAATGTTAATTGGGGCTTTATTTCAGACGAAATGCCAAAAGGAATAAGACTATTCGTTCTTTTGATTGAGTGCTACGTGGTTGCTACGCCACGTAGCTGAGCTACGCCGTAGCAACCGCGTAGTACCAATTCTGTCTGTTTTATTTTGTTTCAAGTGGATATAATTACAATGTTTGTTAATGAAAAGGGCATGCACCGTATTATAATAAACTAGTTCCTAACAGCGGTTTCACGTGAGTAAACGCCAAAGGGTACCGGGATAAAAATTATCCTGTGTCCTATTCCGGGACATGGTCTACGCATGTTTCAAGTTACATCTAAAGCCCTTCAGCCAGTAAGACGTGAAACGGTTACAGACAGAAAGAGTTACTTTCACATTTATAATCCTAATATGTTATATAAAATTCTTCCATTATTAAGTGATTGACAGACAATGCACAGCCGAAGCTACTGGTCGTAGAATATCAGTACTTTACAACTATTAGTTTCGGCTGTGCGTTGTCTGATAGTCACTCAGTGACAGAAGAATTTTATATGTTAGGATAGCATAACCACTGTTGACCTAATAATAGTGGAGGAAAAATAAAATAAAAAGCAATCAGCTCTACCATTTGTAATAGCTAGTTATGCGAAATAACTGCTATTGAAAAGCTGTTACGTTATCTGCAATCAATCATTGTGGAAGTTAAAAACGCGATGCTGATTGTGACATTTCGTGGAAGCACTGAATACTTCTGTACAACGAACACAATTTTATGAGTATATTGATTTTTACTTTTGTTACAGTCGTAATGCCAAATTGAAATAAATTTATTGTAAAGTAATTATGTCATAGTAGTAACCTGCTTTATTTTCAATTATTTCTGGGAAGTATGCTAGTAAACATTACTCTGCGTAATATACTGTTTTCATGTTCCGCGTGTGACTTTAGATGGTAAATACAAAAAAACCGGTCAAGTGCGAGTCGAACTCTTACACGGAGGGTTCCGTACCATAAACCGAAAAAAAAACAACAAGTTTCTTGTAAGAGAGAGCCCCCTTTAATTTTTTATTTAACTTTTTTTTGTTATCATAGCGGCAATGGAAATACATTCTCTGTTAAAATGTCAATTATTAACCTGCATATAGATATGGCAAATAGACTTAAAAAAAAAAAATGACCATTATTTTTATTATCATATTGTTTCTTTTCTGTATAGCAGACTAGCTGACCCGTGCGCACCTCGTTGGGTGGTTTTTTCGGGTTTATTATATGGCCTATGACACTCACCAACAAGTGGCTCTCTACTGGTAAAAGAATTTTCAAAATCAGTTCATGAGATCCAAAGCTCTACTGAACACCCTACAACCTCGCAAACTCACAAACTTTACCTCTTTATAATACTTTTATAAATACAGAACACCACCCTTAACTATGACCATGCATTTTTAGATGACCCTGTATTAAGTAGGTTGAAAATAAAAACAAGAGGCGATCTTCCCATTACAATGTCCTTACGACCCAAGTCAATGATACAAAGGCACGTTTCTTAATTCAGTACATTTGTTTCTGACAATAGCCACTGCATATTCCTCTTCTTTGTGTAACATTCATTAAAGTACCTGGTGCCTATTGTTTCATTATGCTACATTTTGTTTTCTTTGTTTACGAGTACGCGTAATGAAAACCGCAGCGAATTGCGACTTTATTACTGTTGGTTCAAGGACGTTGTATGTGGATGTGGTTTTGGTTAATGTAGGGAAGTATGAAATAAATATTGTTTAAAGGCATGAATATGCCTGAGAACTAAGGCTGGCTACGTTTGAATTAAGTTGCTTTTAGTTTAACGCCAATATAGCGCTGTTCAAAACCAATAAAACTATGAACCTGATCCACTAGATTAAGTTACTCTTGACGAGGTCAGATTATTGATGGGTGGCCTTTCTTTTCACACCCAGACCCCTTTACTTTAGCAAAGCGCAAAACACGAACTGTCATCTAACAGTCGTTATAGGTAGCTTGGAGTTTCAAAGTAGGTATGATAGTGTTCCTTAGGATATCCCAGTATTTCAGTTTCCAAAGTGGTCCCTGGCGTAGGCAATGAAGAATCTTTTGAACAGTTATTTTTTTTAAGTTTGACTACTCTCTCACTTGATTGTAAGCGATGATGTGGTCGAGAAGATGGAGTGATAAAAACAAAGCAACAAACAAGAATTATGATTGTTTTGCACAATATAACTTCACGCTTGTATTTGCAGAAGGGATAAGCAAACTTCTTGTAGTACACCCGCATTTTGGAAAGCACTGAATTGATTCCGTACCTAGGTAGACTGAGGCAACCATAATTTGGCTAGAAGGGGTTTTGTTGATTTATCAACAACCCAGCGCAAGTCTGGTGCTCCTGATCAGATCAAGCCCTATTAGCTAGGATGCCCCAAAAGCCCGTCCCAATAAATGTGGCAGCCTTCTCGACCCAACCAGTATAGTCAGAAATACCGGGGATGCTTAAATAAGAAATTACATTTGGCCAGTTATACCTCTAGTAATAGTCCTATGTATTGCAATCCAATTACCATCAACCGGGGAAAAATACTAACTTTAGAATGCAACTGAAACATTTCGGACGGCAAATCTGTTTAAGAATTCACCTCTGGAACTAAGTACCTCATCCTCAGCGTTAAGTTACTAGAAACAATCTTAATATTATGTATATCGTTAAACATCTACTCATATAATTTATGATTCTTTAAGCTCAACTTTAGAACATAACTTTGAATACATTACAAAATCTGCCAACTGTTGTTAAGTTATTTTATTAACAAAGTTTATTCATTACTTTACAAAATTAATTTTACGATGCAAAAAAATATTTCAGTTCAAGTTGAATAGCTTTTGCATAGTTTATTCATAGTTATTCTTATTGACAGTACATACTATTGGACAAAAGAGATTTATTTAACAAACTTGATTAAACATAGGCGCTGAAAAGTAACGTAAGTTATTCTGAGCCAGATGTTCAGTGATAGAAAATTGGAGAGAAAAATCAATTTGAAATATTTCACGCGGACCAACTGGAGATTCTTAATCAGAGGTTTCAATTTTACTTTTACAAAAAAAAAACCCAAACAGATGAATTCCCTGAATGTGAATCGATTTATTCTGGTGAAGGTTAAATATTGACTATGTCTAGATTAGATCAAGTAATAATCCAACATACATAGGTATAAATAAAAAATTACGTTAAGCTTTTAGTCAAATTCATTTAAAATAAAGAAAAAAAGCTAAGATCGTACGTACGCATTTTTAAGATTACTCATATTATATAGGTACCAAAATTATGACCAACTAGCTCCATACTGCGTCTACGTTTGCATGGAAGTCTTAAAATGTTTAAAAGAAATTTACTTTTTGTATGTTCTAATGGGTCCCGTCTACTATTCTGACATTTTTTGGAGGCGCGCGTGGAACAAACGAGCTGTTGCCAACGCAGCGTTCACATGCCCGCGCCTACGGTGGCCGGGAATCGCCCTGCAACTCCCGACGCCCGGGGCGTTTTCTTCTATCGCGGAGCCTGGGGCTTGAGGTTTCCCTCTCTCCTACGCGTTTGGCTTCCTCCTTCGCTTCGTTGCCGTCGTGGTGGGGCTTGTGTGTCTCAGTGATCTTGGAGCTATGCCGGTAGAGTTACTCATGCCGGAAAGGTTCAAGTGAGAGACCAGACAAAAGAAATGTACTGCCGGAATAATAGTCTCTTTTGTCCCAGACCGGGGCATGCTCTATCTGTGAGCCTATTTTCAACCAAATCCATTGTGTCACTGCAGAACACTTAGAAAAAGAAATTCTTTTTATCTTTCGTTCGTCTTTTTTGAAATCCAAATGATCAAAAACTGACACTTCTCTATCACCACCACATCAATATTCAGCCACCTTGTACACCAAAACATAACTCCATCACAAGGAAAAGCGTTTAACACAAATGCACGCCTAGAGTTCCCAAGGCCAGGTTCGTTAAACAATTTGCATTTCCCACTGTTTTGTGCGAAAACACGGTCGCTTATTGCTTCCGGACTCGCCGGTTTTTGCTATTGTGTCATTATTGTAGGAATAATTATGTTTTCTTTGGGGCAATAATCTTTTAATATTGCTTATAGGGTTGGAAGGGACGTTGCCAGGCGGAAGTACAAATATTTTGGGTACAGTGAATTCTATATCACATTGCTTTAAGGTGGCTCTAGTCGATATTTTTTCCATAGAAACTTCGGGAGGGTATTACTCCGCTGTTTGACAGAGTACATCAAAAGTTAAACATAATATCGTTTTGTCATATTATTAGTTTTGTCTGTATGGAAACAGAATGGTAAAATAAACCGCCATTAAAAAGTTATGAGCCACCAAAGTTTCGTTTTTCTTGCCAATTTTAACGCATCTTTGGGCGTAAATAAGTAATAAACACAATGTAAAATCTTTAAAACCAAGTCGGTACCGACAAAGCTCAACTATCGAAGAATTCAATAACTTTTATTTTTAATCGATATATGCAGTAGTTTTTTCATAAAACTCGATTTACGAAAGGCCTTCTCATATTTTTTTACGCGCGCGTTTTACTATGAATTATCGTGCCTCTCACTGAATAACGTTCCCCCCGGTGCGGTGCGGGGGGACAACGCTCACGCACACGTGCGTATTCAAGTCACAACTGTGTCTGCTGCGGTGTGCTGTGGCCTGTGGCCTATGTCGTTCATACGTATACGTAGGTAGACTATACTTGCGCTCTAATTTATATTGACTCATTGGCTTGATTTTTGGATTTCAACATTATATTTTATATCTGTTTGACTTCGCACTGTAGTTTGGACTCCGTATTTGCGTTTGAAATTGTTATTGTTGCTTTGAGTGGACGCTGCATAAGTACGTGACATTGTTTTGAATCATTGAAAAAGTTTAAAAAACCACATATTATAAACAATGGGTAGAAAAGTCATAATTTGGCGTCGTGACCGGGTCTTCGACACCGCGTCGCTGCCCGCGCCCGCTGCAGTGTAAAATCATCGCGGCGGGATGCTATCGCGCAATGAATTTTCAACTCTCGATGTTGAAACCAATGATATAATTATAAGTTGAAACGGTGTCTTTTTTTGACGCGTTGGGATTAACTCTGCTGAGTGCTGGGTTCTCAACGCTCGGCTGAACGGAATATTTTTACGTCCGTGCGTACGGTGGCTAAGCGTTCTTACAATCGAGCGACATGACGCCGCCGTGCCACCGCCGCCGCACGCGTCTACGACAGGGATAACTGCACGCGTCGTTGGTGGTCGTTGAAGCGCCCGTCGACAGCCAACGACAAAGGTTGCCGGCCGCCAGCGGCAACGTGTCGCTCGTTTAGTTGAGTACCTAGGTAGCAGGTAGCGAAATCCAAAGTTCAAGCCAGGGTCAATGTAATGTTTGTTACTGGGTTCATTCTATTTGCTTTCAAAATAGTTTCTTGCAATTGACAAACCTAATTTTTAACCGACTTCCCAAAAAGGAGGAGGTTATCAATTCGGTTGTATGTTTTTTTTTTTTTTTTTTTTTTTTATGTTTGTTACCTCATAACTCCGACAATTATGAACCGATTTGAAAAATTCTTGTTTTATCTGAAAGGATATACTTGCAGATTGGTCCCATTTAAATCATATCAAAATCGGTTGCGAACTTTGGATTTTAAATTGAAATACCTGGAATTTGACTATTTAGATGATTCTTTGATAATCGAAATTGCGTATTTTGCTTTTCTGCGATTTTGCAGTGCTGTTGTTAGGTGTGGGGCACCACTAAAAAGTGAAAAATAAAAAACTTTTTGCAAAAAAATACAACCGCCTTCCAAAAAAAAAACACTAAAAAGTAAAAAATAACTTTAATTTCGGAAGTCGGTGTCAAAATACGAAGAAAGTAACAAAAACACCGACTTCCGAAATTAAAGTTATTTTTTACTTTGTAGTGTTTTTTTTTTTGGCAGGCGGTTGTATTTTTTTGCAAAAAGTTTTTTTGTGTTCGTAGGTACTTTTGCGGCGGACAAGACTTTTTTATGGATGGGAAACCAAATAACTGCTCCCGCTTTGGGCGAAGCAGAAGGGAGTGTCAGACTCTTCTTGACTAAAACCCATCCGTGTTCCTCCTAATGCCCTCTGCGTACCGTACTTACCAGGGCCGCGGTAACTCTTTCGAACAAATTCTGCAACATCATAGTTTACATAGCTCTCTGCCTAATAGGTACCTACTGTTATATTAACGTAGGTAGGTACTTACCTACAAGCAAAGATGCCATAAAACAAACCGTTGGCGTCGTAGACACTAAAATTTTAACGTTAGGTAGGTAGGTATGTAGGAGCTAAGTAAACAATCTTTATGTGTCACTTGTCAGTTTATCACAATATACTGTGCACTTGTCTGATAATTTAAAGCAATCTAATAATGAATGCAAATCTAAACACGTCTGTGTCAACCAATAGGGGTAACTAAAAATAGAAAACCGGCCAAGTGCGAGTCGGACTCACGCACCGAGGGTTCCGTACAAATATTATAATATAAGCAAAAGTTGTGGATTACGATTTATGACGTACCTATTAAAAAAACTCCTTAGGTACTAGATCTCGTTCGAACCAATTTTCGCTGGTAGTTTACATGGTAATGTACATCATATATGTTTTAGTGTTATCATTCTCTTATTTTAGAAGTTACACGACACACACACATTTTACCACTCTGGAAGTGTCTCTCGCACAAACTATTCAGTTTAGAAAAAAATGATATTAGAAACCTCGATATCATTTTAGAACCCCTATCCATACTATACCGGCCTACAGGTTTAGGTAGGTAGTAAGTTCACAGAATACGTCTACTTACCAAGTTTAGAGTTTTCGACAGCATAGTTCTTATAGTTTCGGAATAAAGTGGCTGTGACATACGGACGGACAGACAGACAGACAGACATGACGAATATATAAGGGTTCCGTTTTTTGCCATTTGGCTACGGAACCCTAAAAATTAAGAAGACAGGTAGGTAAGTAAGTAATTTTGATAACAATTTATAGGATGGTACTTAGGTAGAACTAATTTCATTATTAGGTACTAGCGACCCGCCCCGGCTTCGCACGGGTGCAATGCTGATACTAAATACACTACAGAAAAACCGTGAGAAAAACTGTTACCTACCTACCTCACGTCTGAGCCGCGCGGGTACCTTACATAGATCTAAACTCCCCTCCCGCACGCGCACCCCCGCCTTGGTGACGTTCACTTCGCAACGGGCCGTGCAGCAGAAATCGTAATATTTTAATTTCGCCATAACTTCAAAACCAAACGTCCGATTTTAATCATTCAAAGACCAAATATGATCTACATAAACTGTACTTAGTGATGAAATACTTTATTTTGATAAGGATTAATAGCATGAGTAAAATAAACGTGTTTAAATGTAGTCCAAAAAAATATCTAGATTTTTAAATAAAAAAAATGGTTGTTGTGCCTCACTCGACATAGAAAGGTATAGTGTGTCGCGGACTTTTTTGTAGATATTTATAAGATCTACAATTAATTAGAACAATTTATGGTTGTATCTTTTATAGTTTAGGCAGCGTACGCAAAATAAGTTACTTTTCTGGTTGATTTTTACACCTTGTGTCCGAAAAACCCAAATATCTTACGGAACCCTATTTTTTTGCAAAATAAAATATAGCCTATGTTACTCGTGGATAATGTAACTTTTGAATGGTGAAAGAATTTTTAAAATCGGTCAAGTAGTTTTTGAGCCTATTCATTACAATCAAACAAACAAACAAAGTTTTCCTCTTTATAATAATAGCGTTTTTAAATAAAAAAATGGTTGTTGTGCCTCACTCGACATAGAAAGTTATAGTGTGTCGCGGACTTTTTTGTAGATATTTATAAGATCTACAATTAATTAGAACAATTTATGGTTGTATATTTTATAGTTTAGGCATCGTACGCAAAATAAGTTACTTTTCTGGTTGATTTTTACACCTTGTGTCCGAAAAACCCAAATATCTTACGGAACCCTATTTTTTTGCAAAATAAAATATAGCCTATGTTACTCGTGGATAATGTAACTTTCGAATGGTGAAAGAATTTTTAAAATCGGTCAAGTAGTTTTTGAGCCTATTCATTACAATCAAACAAACAAACAAAGTTTTCCTCTTTATAATAATAGTGTAGTGTAGATGTATCTAGTACCTACGGACATAAACTGCGATGACTATTCAAGTAAGCATCAGATCTGTCGGTGGCGGCGTGGCGGCTGCATTACCACCAAGGAAAAACTAAACATAATAACAATAGAATAAGCAATCCATATTAGGTACCTATAGGGCCGTAGAGGTATAAAACGATAACACAGTGCCTACTATTTTTAGTAAGAGTTTTTAGGTAGGTAGTAGCTGATTTCTCGGCGAGCGTCGAACGACTACGCGCAGCGGCGCGCGGTGGCGGTATGTGTGCATCGTGTAACTTCGATTTAGTTCGGAACGGTTCGGAACGATGTTTGTGTGCGTGCGAACTAGACGTGCATGAAGGCTAGCGTCTAACTGCTCATCACTGGTACTATCTCTGTCGGGCATGATGCGAGGTGAGACAGCGTGCTTTTTGGCCATGCCTACCACTGAGTTCGAGCCCGCGACTAGTTGGCCCTTAAGATCCCGACTCAGTTTATGACAGATTATTTTGGCCTTTTCAGTGCAATTCTGTAAAGCTTTTAACGTGTGAGCTTAGGTGAAGTGAAAATGCAGTGCTCTGTCATTCTATGCAAACTACATAGATTGAATGACAGTTCAGTTCACGCTCTCTCCTACTGAGTTTACACGGTGAGTTGTTGACAGAATAGAGCGGCTGATTTTGATACGGGCAACGTGGCACGCAGGCGCCTGGCACTCATGCAGCCTAGACAATAAATAATTTTCATCTTACAATCGAGCGGGCGGCGGCTTGTATCTTCATAAAACAACAAACACACTACAAATGCTTATACAGTTACTACATAGAACAATACGGTAGCGTACCAAAAATACCTCCGTAAATTCTCCGTTGTTCCAGAATGTTGTTTAGAGATTAGCGGAGCGTGGCACGCGTTATTTAGTGGCACACACATCTGTTCCGAGGCAATTTAAGTGCCGCGGATGCAGCGTCACGTTCGCATTATGTTGTTCGGATATTATTTGACTTTTTACTGAAATTTGTGGTCATACTTGTGGCTAAGTAAAACCAGCTGCAAAGTATTAAAAAAAAACGGTTGATATAGCGATCATGTTATATATAGTCCTTGCTGGTATTTATAGGTACTACCTTTATCAATAGTCACTGCGGGTAGTCAAAAGCCGGAAAGTTTCATTACCAGCTCTTTCGTTACGCCTATCAGCGGGCCTAAAAACCCACTTTAGCAGAATCAGAAATCAAATCACGCTACCCGTCAAATTCAAATTTTCCCAATCAACCTTGACCCTAATGCGTTAGCGATAAAATAAAAAATGAAAATGAACAGATTATTGTGTTCATGATTCTCCTAAAGTGTCATTTATAGGCCCCCAGATCACTTTCATTTGTTTAGTTTTCAAAGGTAACGATGTATATAGGTATAATACTAACTTATTTAATCGTGACGAAGTTCAAACTACGACCAACCTAGTTTCAACAGTGTTACGGTACTCGCTCCTGTGAGAATTTACATTTTCAGTTGAAAATGTTCTCCTCAAATTATTTTTAAAAATATAGCAGCTGCATATTCTCTGCGCGGACACCTTCATGTCCATTTCTTCAAGTCCCCAAGGACTTGAAATAAGATTTCAACGTAACGTTTGAAAAATACAGGCGATGCGTGTTTGTGAATCGTTCAATGAAAATTGTAGCAGGGTTCTATTTTCAAACCGTTCCGATTGCTAAAGTTTAGTATTCATCAAAATAATACTAGTACAACCAAATATGTTTCCAGTTACTTCGATGTTCATAGAATTTTTAAATTTTATAAATTCTAAACCATGTTTTTAACTTTTTTTGTTGCATAGGATTTCAATTTTGTACTGTATGTAAAAGCATTTTGTTTGGGAGCTGAAGTTTCAGGAAAATTGCTCGAAAACTAAAACAAAGCCATTGATGGAGTCCGAAATTTTATGTTTTCGTTGCGTTCAGTATTGGTGGCAGTTTTAAACAAATATTATTATATTATTTTCTATTGAATTTGCATAGGTTGATTTTTGGGCAACATTGTGTTAAAATAGTTCACTGCTAAAACTTTATGATGTTTCATTGATGTTTTATTGTAATCGTGTCACATGTTATGTAGATAGGACAGCGAGTTTGGAACCTTTTTCGTTTTGTAACGATACCGATATTGAAACAAATAGCTTGATTTATTATTTGATCTGTCAAAGTAATAGTCTATTAAACTAACTTCAAGAAACTCTACGGACACTCTTTTAAATCAGTATATTGTTTGAAAATTGTAGTTACATTTTTTTTTTGGAAAATATACATATTTGTGAAAACAATGTCAAAAGACATGCACGATAAAAGCGTCCGGAGTAAAAAAAAACAATTTAAAGAACAAATCCTAATTAATATCATTAACTCTTGTATATTTCTAAATATTCACCGTAAAACTTCATCCTAGATGATAACGAACAAACAAGAACTAATGAAATTACCAAGGATTTGTGTTGACTCCCAACTAATGGATGGGACAACACGATAAGAATTGTTTTGACTGCTAATTTTGATTTAATTAAGATCAAACGGCAGATAGTACTGCAGCGAGGAATGTTTTGAGGTGGGGGAAAAGATTTCCCTCTTGAGGATAAGATCTTGATTGTGTGGTCTCAATCCGTTTCGCAAATCCGTCTTTAATCAATTGGAAATCCTTTTCAGATGATGTTCGGGTTTTATATTTCTTTGCGCATTTTTTTGTCAAACACTTCACTTGTTTATTTACTTAACTCCTACTTATGAAATATTTTACGTGGATAATGTTTTATATTCAAAATTTATCATCAATATTTACATCATGATTATTTCAGCCAAAATAAATCCACAGCTGAACATAGGCCTCCTCCAAGTATAATCCATTGATCAATCCTGTGTGTCTCGAATTTAGCGGTTTCTGGCTTAAAAATATTATGCTTTTATCCAATAGTCACAGGACACACATTGTACCCACGCTGTTATACGTTGTATAGTCTACTAACATGGACCGAAATCACCTACACCTATTCAGCAAGCACGATGCTCAATGCTCGTTCTTTTCTTGCATGAACACAAGAATTACAATCCACGTTTCGACGTACAAACATACACACTCCTATTTATTATGATGTGATGACGTAACAAAGGATACGAAACATATCCTATAATCCTACGCAAAGGAAATATGTGAATTTCCGCATGTGAATTTTTAATTCCTTACGAACTCATTCATTTCGGAGCACCTCTTCGTAACTGTTTGGTAGACGAAGTCTCTTGTATTTAAAGGGATAAAAGTATAGACGTGAATTATGCTGATGGTTGGTGCACACTGATCGGTCATGTCACTGCCAAGGCAACTGACGTAGACAAGGTGTATTTGAATATGTGGTAATTTTGTTTGCGATAGTTTCAGCATGGCGATGAAGCGACACGGTGTTTATTGAGGCTGACTTTCCATGTAAATGTCACCAGTTTCGTAGATACATCGCTCGTCAAAATGATCGGAGGGCCAGTCCTACAATTTTCAAAACAACGCTTGCATTCGCATCTCCTCAATTTCCATAAGTTTTTGACAGATTGCAATTGACATGCGTTTGCGAACGTTGCTTAAAAATTTGTAGATATAGCTCTCTGTTGTAATGTGTCAAACGTTCACTGAAGTTTTAAAAATACTCTGCAAAGTTTCCTCATCTTACGTGATGATATTTTAAATGTGACTGTTGCATGTCATAATATAAATGACATGAGTGGCCAATGTCTAACGTAAAAAATAATATCAGACATGACTCGTTGTTGACTTGACAGTGACGTGACAGATATGTGTGCACGAACCTTTAAAGGGACCTCTAGATCTGTTCAGGTGGTTCGAACCTCGTAAAGCTTCCTGATTAAATTTGCATCGGATCCGTTTGTATTTTAAAGCTGGGTGGCTCATGTTTGGCACCTGTGCCTGAGTTTTGAACGTCTCAAACTGGTGTTGGAATGGAAAACACGTCGCACCGTTTAGAATCGTGAATTAGTGGTAAATTGTACGCAGGGTCGTGAAAGCTTTGTTGAAATTAATGTGAATGAGGAGAATCAAAAATTGAGGAACACGTGGAAAGAGTTTGTATTTGTAATTTGTTCATTTTAGGTGAAATGGTTCCGCGCATTTTATTATAATAAACTTTTCTAGATGAATTTATGAAAAAGTTTTGTAAATGCTATAGCATACTATATATAGCCCATGTTAAGTTTAGATACGAGGTAGAGTACCATGTTATTGATGTCTTGTAATTGTTATGCATTGCATGCATTTGTTTCGCTCAATATTTTGCAAAGACTTATCATACTTATTACTGGTGTTAAACCAGTAATTTTGCTTACAAACGATCAAACTAGGCCTTTAAACATTTACAGTTCGTTCCATTCTCGTTTATATTTTAAAGCCGATTGGCCTGAGCACCAGCGCAGTGCTTCAAGCATCCACATACACGCTGAATAAAGCAAAAACGTGTATTTCCTGCACTTTCTAATTGCGTACGTGTTTTTATTTACTGTAATAAATAATGCTGAATATATTGCGCTGTATGTGCAGCGATGGAATTTATTGACAGATTCTTGTTAGACAAAATATGTGGGTCAGTGAAAATACATGGCTATTTTATTGACAAAGGAATTTTTTATGCTTTTGATGCAATTTTTAACCGACTTCCCAAAAAGGAGGAGGTTATCAATTCGGTTGTATGTTTTTTTTATGTTTGTTACCTCATAACTCCGACAATTATGAACCGATTTGAAAAATTCTTGTTTTATCTAAAAGGATATACTTGCAGGAGTACTTCGGAAGTCGGTGTCAAAATACGAAGAAACTAACAAAAACACCGACTTCCGAAATTAAAGTTATTTTTTACTTTGTAGTGTTTTCTTTTTTGGAAGTCGGTTGTATTTTTTTTGTAAAAAGTTTTTTATTGCTTTTACTTGGTTTTTTAATGATAATATCACTAGCTTTTACCTGTGACTCCGTACGCACATGTCAATTTTTTCTCATTCCCGTAGGAATTTCAGCAAATCCTATCAGTGCTCCCTTACGCTCCCCAAGGAACCTACATGCCAAATTTCAGCTTTCGACCAGTAGCTTTTGGCTTTGCGTTGTTTGTCAGTCACGCATTCATTCAATCAGTCGGTAAAGGAGGAATTTTTAAATTAGGATTTATAAAAAAAAAATATGACACAACAATTTTTTTTTCGTGGTGTTATCTACTGAAAAAATATCTCAACTAAAACATCTGGACTCGGTTCTACATATTAATAATTATCGTACTGCACTTCTTACCACAACTTGCGTCGCAAAAGTAAATTTCTCCCATCCATTGCAATAAAGAGATTTCATGTGTTCTCTTTTAAAAGTGATTGCAAATAATTTGGCACTACCAAGTTCATTTAGACCTATTTACCCAATAGGTAACAAATTAGTCGTCTCACCTTAATGTGACACTAAAAGTCACCTAATCGAATGTTTCTGTATTTATATACTTGCCCAAGACGCTTTCCGATTCGCAGTCGAATACTAATATCCGGTAATTACTGGAGACATATTAATCAATGTTACCCTTGCAAAAGTAGTTGAAAGTCGCACTTTTAAAACAGTTGGGGTTAGGTTTCGGTTTGAAACATTTTTTTTGGGAAATTCTGCGTAGGTGCACTTTAAATTCAAGTACTATCGAAGTTGCTTTTTTGTAACACTTGTGACTGGAAGATAAACTACTAAGAATATTTTCATCGTTCAAGACCTATAATTTAATTATTTCTTGGTACAAATCAGGTAGTTAGGCTGACTTTCCGCCAGAAGAACCAATAGCTCATCGCTTAAAAACACATGCCTTTGCTACGGATCCTCGCACATCTCTGGTGGAAACACCAGCAACACCTAAATATGTTATGAGCCTTCTAGAAGCTTAGTTACTTTATAAATAAGATCTAAATCTCTATAATTTAAAACACGTAGCAGCGAAATAACCTTTTAATTTAGTGGCCGTACAAGAAATTCAATACCCAAAGCTTATTATATTAAAAATTCTTTATGATAATCTAATAAAAGTAGAACAGCCAATATAAAATTCTGTTCTTATCAACTTTAATGGCGTCTGTTGGCTAATTTTTTGGGCAAAGTCACGTTTTGCCCATTCCGGGTAACTTTGCCCATTTAATTAAGGTGGTTACTGTGAAGGGGGGTAGTACAGGGAATCGGAAAATGAATCCAGAATTTCTTGTAACTTCTTCAGTGACATTGTTCATTTAATTTGTGGCTTAATTCATCTGAAGCGTCACGTACGTTGTAATTAAATGAGTGTAATACAAATAAAATAAGATACAAAATCTCGGGTAACAATAAATTGAACACCTAAAAGTATTATAACAATCTTCAATTAGAGAGGAAAAGAGAACAACACTAAGTATCTCTAAAGTCAAATTATTACTTGTCGAAAGCGATGGTTAGTTGAATTTAAATAATTTAATTTAACTGTGATCATAGTAATAGTAACTAAATATATAAATGTAGCTTTTATGATACCTGATCTCTTAATACAAGAGATATGGTAGCCCTGTAGTTAGATCTTGAAGTTATAAATTAACAGTTCTCTTTACTTAGATAAACAATGCACTAATGCCTGAAACATTAGGCATCTCGGCTTTAAACCCATAAAAGTAATCAATAAACAATTCCAAAGGAACACAATCGTTATCCATATCGTGTACGTGGAACGATTAGCCGAGCTCTAATTGATTCGATGCATATCTAACGGCCAGTCGGCGTAAATCAACTTGATACTTGTCCGCCCCGCGAGGAAATGAACGCCGATTGTATATCTTGATAGTTAAACACCACAAGGGTTGGTTTTTAACTGTGAATTTGAAGGATCATGGCGGTGATTATTATTGCGTTTTGGTGCCGCTGCCCATTAGTCTAGAAAAGTGATAGTCTGTTAGCAGTGGCGTGGTGCAAGCGATTGTCAAATTGTCGAAAATGTATGGAATTGATAAACGCTGTCGAAATGTCATGTGATCAATTTTAGTACTCCGACCGACAGTCGCATTCGCTGTCAAAATGACAATTTATCTAGAGCCTCATCGATCGTGTTTTGAAATAACTGGAATCACTGAGAAGGTTGAATAACGGTCAGTGATTCCAGTATGTCCCTGACTGTAGTGACAGTGGCTGCTGTAGCTGATTGGCGCTCTGGCGGAGTCTTTAGTTGATGGTGGCGTTTTTGCTGTCTCCTGTTGACAGATTTTGTTAGAGTCACTGTCGACACCAAGGCCACTATGAACTGCTGCCGTTCTAGCATAATTGTGATGATTTTGAAGCTGCTGAGCCATTAATACGATCACCACTTTCGGCAAAGTCTATTTTCCACTCTGAATTCAGTAGTTTGTGTGTTCTGTTGTCTTCAGTATACCATAATTGCTATAGTGTTAAAATGTTCATTGTAAGTAATTAATTAATAAGCATATACTAAGATAAGCATCTACTGTTTAATTATACTGCGCATGGCAAAATCAGGGTGCAACCCGTTTCATTAATAACACGAACCTAACCTTTCGTGCCAGATTATAAATTAACCTTTAATACCACTATTTTACTGCGTGAAAAGCATAAGCCAACTGCGTCATATTTAATTAAACCCAAGAATTTTCCGCACGGTAACAAGCAAAGGTCAGATTTCATAAAGAATTCAACTATCAACTATGTGGAAGTTAGCGAGGATACTATGTTATAATAACATCACATACTTGCGAGCCCGCAACTTAGGCTTAGGTTGGAGTGAGGAGTTTGCACAGGCATCTAACATGAAACCGCTATTGACATCCATACGGCATAAGTATACTGTGGCAGTTCAAAACGCTACGTGACGTCACGGCCTAGCTAGCAAGCGATCGTCTTTTGTTTTCTCTACTGCGCTATACAACAATTTGCGATACACTGCGGCTACTAAATCGCTTCCGCCATCGCGCCCGGACCCGCCCTTGTCACTGCGCGTTTACTATGAACAAGGCCTCAGATTTGCAAGAAACTTCTTGCAAGTTATACAAGTTATACATGATGTTTGAAGACTTGTTTAAACTTGAGCAGACATTCTAAGAATCGGTCGTGTAAGTAATTATTTACGATGTTGTGGTTTCCGGGAAAGTTTTGTTTACGAAACGAACAAGAAATAATGAAATGGTAGACTACATTTTTTTTTGTTTAATTTACTTGTTTTGGCATAATTACTATAATCGTAACTTTTTTGTTGTGGGTACACTTGAAATCTACATGATTGTAAACCGCTTTAGGTTTATTTCTTTCTCTCATAAATATAAATGGCTCATCTTCACGAGTCGAGATGCTTGTATCTGGAGAACATGTTTTTTTTTAAATGTTACTTATCGAGTACCAGAACTATTCGCCGAAAGAAATCAATGTTGTTTATACAGACAATGCTTTAAACTTAATAGTGACATAAACCACTTTTCACAAGTGAGACGAGTAATATTCTGCACGGTACGAATATAATGGATCCTTGATACGTACGATATTAAAACAGGAATATTGATGGGTCCTCGTTGTTGTAAATATTATTATATAGCTTTTAATTTTGAACCGATCACCGTGTTAAAGTTTAATAAACGTCGAGCAAATAACTTAACGGCTTTTGATGGCGCTACCGATCAATATATGTCTGACGTATGAAAATCGGTTTCAGCGATGGTGGCTTTGCAAAGTTTTATTTAGAATAATTCTAGCCATACAGTTTCCCATGAATATGGTGAATGTACTCGAAAAGTGAAAAAAAATAAGTAAAGCAGCTATCACATTTGAGGTACATTTATGTTTGCTTTTACTTGACATAATGTAGTTGATTTACTAGTGATATAAGAGTTGGTACTCTGATAAAAATTGTTCAAACGAATGAGTAGGTATTTTACCTTCTAAAAGATTGTCAATGAATCGCGTCAGTCTTCAGGGCGGTTTTTTTTTTTATTTAAATATAGAGCCGTTTAATAACATCTAATAATATTTTGATGATTTAAATATATGTACTTTTGAGAACACGTCCAGATAAAATAAAAAGTGTTTTATTTAAAACCTTATCTACAGGATTTAATTAAAATCCACCGTTTTTCAAATGAAAAAGATATAAAACATAATAAATATTGTAAGGATCGTCGGACCTGGACGCCAAATATGATTATTATCTTGGCATTTGCTTTCATGAATATTAATTTTATTTAAGTCCAGTTCTATTTTGTTTGAATATTAACTGAATATTTGAAGCTACCAAGCTTTTTATTATCTAAACTACTCGTAATTTGAACATTAATCTTTCCTTTTGGAACGTTCATTTTATATTTTGCATTCAAAAGATAAATAATCAAATATATTTATAAAAAGAATAAAAAGGCACTGTTAAAAAATACAGCAGACATTTTCCTAAGAAATGGGAAAAATAGAGCAATGGCTACAAAACATTTATTTTCACAAAGACTTGTGAAATACATAAATATATAAGAGGCCCACTATAAGTTTGAAATAAAATAAACCTACTTAGGAACCATAACTTATTTTTCGTAGATGCACACACACATGTACCTACTAATACTAATCTCCCATACGAAAGAGTGGGGGCATTTTTCTGTCAGCCATTACAAATACGTATGAATCTGACGAATTTTATTTGTTTTGAAGAACGAGAATCGTGAGCTTATCTTACCAATTAAAATTATTATGCTACTCTCTTTTGGTAAAGGTAAAATTTATTTGGAACGAAATTATTTTAATTTACTAAACCTGAATTAACAGGTTTAAAACATCCCAAAAATAAAAATAAAAGCCTTTACAGTATTTTTAATACAAAAAAAGAATTGCGTATCCTACGAATATATACACCTTGTATTTTGTAAAACCAAATTCTCGCAACTCGGTGAGGCTGTTTGAAAATTTCCCAGAAAGTCTGATTGCTTTGTTAAAATAAATACGAGTAGTGTTTTTCTAACAAGACCACAGTAATTCCATACAGTAGAAATTTTTTACCATAGCATTTACTTCTTTTTAGGGTACGTACCCACAGGGTAAAACGGGACCCTATTACTAAGACTCCGCTGTCCGTCCGTCTGTCTGTCTGTTTGTCACCAGGCTGTATCTCATCAACCGTGATAGTTTTACAGATGATGTATTTCTGTAGCCGCTATAACAACAAATACTAAAAAAACAGAATAAGGTAAATATTTAAGGGCAAACAAATCGTGTCTGTTGTTATTCATGTCCTGTAGGGCTCTCACATGACATGAATTACAACAGACATGATTTTATTCCCGTTTTTATAGATAATGGTACGGAACCCTTCGTGCGCGAGTCCGTGTACTTGGCCGGTTTTTTATTTCTGAGAATAATTTTTTAACAAGTTTAAGTCAGTATATTTCATAGCTCCGGGTCAATTTTGTACATACCATAATAATTAACGTTCTTTTTATTTTACGAACATAATTACTATAAAGGTCAAATTTCATGGAAGCGTGTCTCATGATTCTCTTTGTTAGGTAGATACCGACATATAAAATTGTTCAAATTATTGTGTGGAATGAAAAATTAATTTCGTAAAGCCAACTCAGTGGATATCTTTTTTTATGTCAACAAGAATCTGTTCATGTCTGTAACATCTGCTCTCTGTAAATTGAAAAAGAGTACATAATATTCTTTATGAAACAAAACGAATACACATATATTATAATATTTTCCACAAAAATTGCACTTATTGTATTAAAAGTAATAAAGTGAGTTGGTAAATTCTGTGGGCGTTTTAAATTATTGGATGTTACATTAAAGTTTTTTTTTCAGTCAACCAGCTCGCCTCTGCTTCATTGTGTGTACAGACGGCGTTTGGTATATCTCATTATTTAAATACTAGAGGCCGCCCGCGACTTCGTCCGCTTATAAATTCTCGTTATTCCCGCGTAAATCCCGATCCCTCGGTATCTCCGGGATAAAAAGTAGCCTATGTGTTATTCTGGGTTTTCAGCTACCTACATAACAAATTTCATTGTAATCGGTTCAGTAGTATTTGCGTGAAAGAGTAACAAACATCCATACATACTCAAAAACGTTCAAATTTATAATATTAGTTATTAGGATTAGCTGACCCCTTCTGGCGGTATTATTCAGGTTAAAATATAAAGTCTATGACATTCACAAATAACGTAGCTTTCTATTCGTAAAAGAATTTTCAAAATCGGTTCAGAAAATCCAGAGATTGCTCCTACAACCACACAATCTAACAATTCACAAACGTTACCATTTGATAATATTAATATAGTTATCTAAGATGTTTACCTGATCCAAAAAAGTGTTTGGTTTTTATATTCGTTTTTTAACACCGTCTTCCGAAGTGAAAGTTATTTTATACCATTTAGTGTTTTTTTTTGAAGTCGGTTATATATTTTTGTAAAAAGGTTTTTATTTTAAACTTTTCAGTGGTGAGAAAAAATGCTCATAAAATCAAAACTACTGAGCGAAACTGAATTATTTTTTTACGCGACCTAATGGCAAGTGTGCCTCGAACTAAAAAAGAATCACACACACACCAATCGGATCAGAAACCTCGGATTAATCGGTGTACATACATAAAAGAAAAAAAAACTAACCGCCGAATTGGAAACCTCCTCCTTTTTTGGAAGTCGGTTAAAAAGGATCAACCCACTTACTGATCAATACAAGGAAACATTCCTAGTTAAGTATGTATGTAAAACCAAAACAGATACGAGTAAGCGTGTTATCCAATGACGAGCGTCGAAACGGTTTTTCTTATATGTATCGCTCGAGTGGGAAATTGCTATTTGTGTCAAAGTTGTCAGCGATTACAGATTTGTGGAAATTGGGGACATCGAAGGGACAAATGCACGATACATGTTGGTTCCTATAGGCATAGTGGTATTGAAACATGGTTCTGGCTCGAAGCGTAGGTTCTCCAATGCAGTAGAATGATTCGAATTTACTCAATGATAAATCATACCTACTTATTTTGCGAATTTTTATCATCACTACATAGTATAAAATAAAGTCTCTTTCTCTGTCCCTATATCCCTGTGTATGCTTAAATCTTTAAAACTACGCAACGAATTTTGATGCGGTTTTTTTAATAGATAGAGTGATTGAAGAGGAAGGTTTATAGGTACATCACAGTTTTTCTGTAGTTTATTTAGTATCAGCATTGCACCCGTGCGAAGCCGGGGCGGGTCGCTGGTATAGAATAAAACAAAGCCGCGATTTTCATCAATAGACAGAACGATTCTAGAGGAAGGTTTATAATGTATAATTCGTCCCGAAATTCTCAGAACGGGAAAAATGTTAATGCGAGTACGAAGTCACAGGCAAACGCTAGTTATTTATAAGCACTTTTAAATGTTTTGATAAGTTAAGGCCGGTGTTTCCTACCTGACTTCTGCCACAGAACTAGCAATGTATGCTAGTCTATTCAAAACTGGATTAGTACTTTCGCAGAGGTTTGGGAACTCATACAAATAAAATTTCAACCGTCTGTAACCCTTCGTTTGGATTAGATATAAACAACAAAAGTTTCTTCACCGAATCTTGTTTTATTTAGCAAAGTAAGGTAGGTGTGAGCGAAATAGTTTTTCCTTGTGGTATAAACTTTAGACGTGTTTCTAAACTTAAATACAATATTTTTTTTCTAAATAAAATGTAAAACCGACTTTATTACTTGGAAAACCCAAAACACGTATTTTCTGTGCCTGATTTAATTGCTTGCGTAGCACTACAAGACCAATTAACAAAATAAAAAAAAACTTCTGAAAATTCACTCGAAATTGGGCTTTCGAAGCAAGGACAAAAAACCCGATCTATCTATCGTAGCCAAACTCATTCCTCATACTCAAATAGGGGCGGAATTCCCTCGAGGTTGGTATCGTGAATGTGGAACAAGCAAGACCCCAAAGGAGGTTATATGTGGGTCTAATATGTTGTTTTTGCTTTGTTTAAATTGCGGAACAAAGCAAAGTTGTCGTCAAGAATTAAAGAAAAAACTGTTTATCACAGAACATTTATATGCAAACTTAAATTATTAAGTAAAACTAAAAAGGCGTAGTTTAGTAGAGATTGTTTATTCAAAGGTACATTTTCAGGCATTCTTCAAGAAGTTAATCTATGATCTTTCTTAAATGTACATCACTTTATTAAGATATTATCTAGGCGTATGACAGAACTTCACTCAAGACTCAAGATATACGATTATCTCGTTTAAAAGCATTTAACTGCCTGAAACTATTTAAAATTAATGCTACTCGCTTCAATCATACTATCAACCTTTGATTTACAAAATAACAGAGGCATAGGAAACCTTCCTCGGTATTTTTATGTTTGTTCGAATTTATCACAAACCGCGATGATTTTCAGACAAAGTGTCGGCCTAAGACCGGAGGACAGCAAACACTGCCTTATTGGCAATAGTCCAAGAAAACCTTTTAGCTGTATTAGGCCGAACGCTTTGGTGTCATAATACTGAAACTGATCATAATGTAGGATAACTGAAATGTTCCAATAAATGCTAATGATGTTATAATGGGTAATTTTATTGTCATTGGACAATATCGATGAAATTAGACTGATTATGTTTTTTAAATCCATTTCAGAGTCATATATGTAGATCATTAGTCTGCTAAAGCTACTGTTTCATAATTTTACGGATCATGTTGAGTTTTTTTTCTTCGTTAATATGACGTCAGGGGAATGTACTGAAACTTATATTTTCTTTTCCCTTTATTTTATAATAAAGTAAATGTATCTCAGTTTTGGTTGCAATTTTAAAGGAACATTACTATAAAGACCTCTACTGGTTAAATAAACCCAGTTTTATTTTATGCTGAAACCACTTGTTTAAACAATGGCTGACACAGATACTGGGTCAAAAGTTAAATTGCATTACGGTGGAACAACTTTCTAGACACATATAAATAATTGAGAGGTCGCTCTCTAGTATATGTGTATTTGTGGAACAACAGTAAACCCTTACTAATGCCGACGTATAACGCATTTTACGTGTCATACACCCTTTTCTGACCTCTGAAGGTCATAGACCTCCCTCTGAGATTTCTGCATGTCACAGTGAGTCTCTATCACCTACGAATACTTCTCTTAATGGTATATGGTTTGTAACCATCTCTAATCGATAACTACTCATAATTTGAATTTACCAGCCTTTATAAGATTCCATTGCCAAAAGCTACTGTGTTGCACAGTTAATTGGCTGTGGAGGTCTGGTAGGTAGCCGCTCCACGTTAAATACTGGTATTCAGCTGAATCCGGTTTGACTGGAAGCCGACCCCAATATACTTGGGAAAAGGCCAGGCAGATGATGATAGGATTCCAATGCTGTACAAAGGCAATTTTCAATCGCACGCTTTTTTGATTCTGCTTTTACATAACAGATTGTCAGTACCCATATCTGTTATGTAATGTCAGAAAACAATGTACTCTTGAGCCGTGTAGCAATGTTACAAAAAATAATATTACATTTTCTCCCAACTCTCACGATCCTTATTACCAGAACGCGGGCAAACAGTATCGTCAGTACTTATCAAATATTTATGTTACAGAGATTTTTTTGTAAGCTACCTCATACGTCATGTCAGTTCACACATATTTCCCAGTGTGTAAAGGCAGGTTTACACGGAGGTAGAAAACTGACGCTTGTTCTACAGAATGTTCAACATTGAACTTGCCTTTGCTATTTACACGAAGCTAGTAATTACTACATTATTCTTGTAGTATACGCACGCGGGGGACTGTCTAGAAATTTAGACTGGTCTGGCGCTCTGTTCATGATAGCTTTGGTTGCCAGTGCAGGCCTGACTTGAATGTTGCGGCATTTGTTCGCAAAAGTCATCGCGGTCTTGGAACACAAAGGATGGATGGTTTTAGTACGAGTCTGCCGCTCCCTTCTGCTCCGCCCAAAGCGGGAGGAGTCACTTGATGATTAAAGAAAGCCATTAAATAAAAAAAGGCCTGGCTCGAATAATTACTAATATTAACAAAGAATCAATACCAAGACAGCTCTGGCTATAGCACTGGCTTGTCTAACGTGCGAGCATAGCACTGGCTTCGTGTAAACCTGCCTTAATATTGTCGCCGGAACATATACGAAGATAATCTCGTTAACAAGTTGACTCGTCCATTTTGTTCCCTGTACATGACCATGTCATTTAATTTTTTGCTGAAGCTCCAAATATTTAACGATGGTATTTTGACGTATAGGTACCTTTGTGTAACATCGGTATATAGTTGTTATGAGGTGCTCTGGTTTGTTTTTAAATGTGGATTGTCATCATCGCTTGAAGTATTCATTTATGGGTTTTTAATCGAATGGTTATTCATTCACTAAAAAAAATAATCTCACCAGTCATAGAACATAGATTAAAATGACTAAATACTAGGTGGACACAATTAATATAATTAACTTAAATAATAATAAACAGGTGGTAAAAATAGGGTTACTTAATATTGACTCTACCTTCTGAACTAGGCGAGGCCTGTATCTCAAGATAAGATTACATACATGTTACCTACTTGGTGTAACAATGCAGCGTTAGTCGATTGCTTTTTCACTCAGTTACTCGAGATTTTAAAAAACATCTCCAAGTTACTTAAAGCTAGTTTTAATATATATAAATTTATATATAATATTACTCAATAAGGTATTAGAAGTTTGCCTGGAATTCTATTAAGAATATTTTCCGCTCGGTTACACGAGCTTATTGAAAAGATCTTCAACTAATTAGAATCCATTTACAAGCCCCTTTTGACTCTCCGCACCTTGTAACGATTCTAAAAAAGAAAAGTATTGGGCTTTAATAAAACTTATTCCAATAAATGGTAATATTCGGCTAAAATATAATTATGAGAGTTGAGAACAGGATTAAAACAAACATTGAAATTAAATGTGATTCAGAAAGTTCAGCCAGTTATTCGGGGTTATATCCTTTATCTCGCTTACTTTGTTTGGTCACTTTTTAATCTTATTTTTGAAGAGAAAAGAACCGGTGTAATGGTGCTCTCATAAATTGGAGATATGAGCGTCATGTTTAAAGATTGTGAACGTAAATGCCACTGTTCTCATTGACACCTTCTTGTATTGTTTATACAGGCGTATGAAAACGTCAATGATGTCGTAATGATACGAGTGGATCATATAGCAGGTTTATTACGTTGTTATGCTCAGGGTAAACAAAAGAAATGATTGTTACTGTTTGTGTTTTTGTGTTTGAATGTGAAATTTGAGATTTCTGTGACATTTTCGTGTGTTTTGGGGTAATTCGATTAGCTTTGAGTTTTTTGTGAAGCTTCATATTGTGTATGATACAATTAAATTTTTTGAAAGATTTGCCATGTTGTTTTAGGGTCCCCTGGTAGAAAATGCCTATAGTTATTGGATCCGCCTTTATGAACTGATATTTATGATGCATCCTAATCCTTCCTAACATATACATATTACAAATGCGAAAGTTTGGATGGATGCATGGATTCAATCACGTCAGAACGCCTGCATGGATATTGATCAAACTGGCACAGAGGTAGAATATAGTCTGGAATAACATAAAGGATAATTTTTATCCCGGGAGAATGTGAATGAAAACCCATGGGTTTTCGACATTAACGCGGGCGGAGCCGTGGGAGGCAGCTAGTCACTATCACGAACATATTATAAAACAAAGTCCTCCACCGCAATTGTCTGTACGCGATAAGCTCAAAAACTACTGCACCAATTTTCATGTTGTTTTCACCAATAGATAGAGTGGTTCTCAAGGAAGGTTTTAGTATATAATTTGTTAAGCGACCTAAGCCGCGAGCATTAACTAGTTAAATATTAATAAATAAAAGCAACTATAAACTTGCCATACCTATTAATAGTTGGTATGTATAAACTGATAAAGCTCAACGCCACTAAGTACATAGTGAGTGTAAAATCAGATTATCTCGCGGGGAAGATGGAGCGCCACTCATTAGGTAATGGCGTCGATCAATCTCCATCAATTAATTACCCTGCCTCTATGATGTACTGTTAACCTCTGCGTTATATGTACCTATTTGTACTTGTTCTATATACTGTGTTCATACATGGTTACGTCGGAGATAGTGCCCATTATTTTTTCATGCAATCAGTATCATTAGAAACTTAACTCTAGGGTGTGTGGGGTCGTTAGACCTTACGGCCCACACGAAAAGAAGAAGTATAAGAAAAAAATAAAATTAGTTTTAATAATTAGCATCACTTGTATCCTTGTTAAGTATCAAGAAGAGCGACTATGATTACTTTAATTTTTTTTTTGTTCTTGAACAAAAAAAAACTAAAACACATTGTTTTTCCATGTCTTGACATGGAAAAACAAAAAATGTGTTTTTGTTTTTTACGATCTTTCCGACGTAACCCTGTGTTGTATAGTTTGTGGGTGTAGGTACTCGTGATTTGCCGAAAGATTGATGGTTCTTTCAAAATGTAGGAAAATATTTTTCTTACAACTTTTAATGATACATTGGGGTTGTAAAGCAGTCATACGGTGATTTAGGGTTAAATAAATCCATAAAAAACATGTAATGGCCTGCTACTAAAAATGCTAGAATAGAATAATTCTAAGATGAACTGTTTTATTTATGAGAAAGCATTAATATTTATTTCTTACAATCAACATTTTTCATTTATTTATTGATACTCATATGTATGTGAAAACCTTTAAGGATTTATAGTATAATAATCATATGATTCTTACCGCTTTAAAACCCGTCCGTGTATGCTCCTAATGCCCTTTGCGTTCCAGGTTCGCGATGACTTTCGAACAAATTCAAATACCTCTTCATCATCTGCCTAGTCTTTTCCCAACTATATTGGGGTCGGCTTCCAGTCAAACCGGATTCAGCTGAATACCAGTATTTTACGTGGAGTGGCTGTCTGCCAGACCTCCACAACCCATTAACTGGGGGGTCGGCTTCCAGTCAAACCGGATTCAGCTGAATACCAGTATTTTACGTGGAGTGGCTGTCTGCCAGACCTCCACAACCCATTAACTGGGTAACACGGTGCTCCTTAGTAAGACTGGTGTCAGATTTTTCTGGCTTCTGACTATCCGTAACGACTGCCAAAGATCTCCAAATAACAGCCGGAACAAACAGCTTAACGAGCTTTCCGAGGCACGGACGAAACTCGGTATGTTAAGATGGTCACCCACCCACAGACCAACCTCGGCAAGCGATGCTTAACCATGAAGATCGACCTGTGCGGCTGTTAATATTTAGCCACGAGCCCCTCAAATTCAAATACCTCTTACAATCCTAAATATTTTACCTCTTTGAACAATATTGTGCATGCTTTTCATCTGAAATTCTGTCTATGTAAGTTCCCATGGCTGGTAATAATCTTGACAGATCTCTTTATTTATGACACCTTTGGGAAGCCATTGGGCGGTAAACTATTCGCGACTGAGAACCATAAAAATGTGTGTTATCGTAAACATAAAATCGTTCTTTGTAGTAAAAAAAACAATTATATGTAAACGATAACACCACTCAAATAATTATCTGAAAAATTCTTATTGGTTTATTAAAAAAAATAACGATTTTATGTTATTGATATAAAGGATAAGTCGAATTTTATGCCTGCTTAATACCAAGTTCTTTTTTTGGATTGTTTTGAAATAAAGTTCGTAGTTTAAGGAAGACATTATTAGACAGAACGCAGGCCTACTTTAGTTCAATTAATAATAATAACCTGCTTATTAGTATTCACGGAGCTGATTATAATTATTCAATGTTTTATTTCTTTTTAGTAAGTCCAGCTTTTATTTCAATGGAATGAAAAACGTAATGTAGCCACGTAGCTATGATAAAACTATCATCAATTACATCTTCTCTATAATTAGGAACAAAGCGGGCTATTCGTTGATAATAAGTTTTAATAGCAAGTCTAAAGCGCTAATTATACGGTTGACAATGTAAAGCCTTTATTTTCGTTTATTCGTTGACATGAAAGCCATTAAAATGTTAATAAGTACGATGACATTTTATTTTGTCGTCTAGATAAGAGGGAAAACAATGGGATTTTGTTTATACTTATTTATTCCCTAGTTGACCTGCGCAACTTCTTCTGTGTCACATTTTTCATTAATGCTGCTGTTATTGGTGGTAGTGTGATGTTATGTTATTGCAGGGGAAAAAAAAAGAAAGGGGTGGCCAACTTGATTAGAGCCAAGATCGATTTTTTACTGACGAAACCCTGTGCGATCTACTAATTACATAGATACTTCTTAAAATTACAAATGAAACGGTATAATGAAAGTGTACAATTATGTAGTTTTTTTTACTTAACGTATTTGCATAGTTAAGATATAAATACGTATTATAACAGATTATAATACGTATTTATATCTTTTTGCCTTGCCGGGATTGAATAGACTAATAGCCACAATCGACCAGTCGATCGCGATTGACCGGTTGGCCATCCCTGGCTTTCGCTCGCAACTTCGTACACGCATATCCCGTTTCATCCCCGTTCCCCTAAGAATTGCTGGAAATCCTTAGTTATCTTCTTAAGGTACCCCCACGGAGTATAAGGAATCTACATGCCAAATTTCAGCTTTCTGCGAGTAGTAGTTTCGGCTGTGCGTTGATCGATCAGTCCGTCAGTTCCTGATTTTATAGATGTAGATAGATAATATAGATAGCCTTCCTCGACAAACACTATAATAATTATTACTACACTAAATAAGAAACAAAATAATCAATCTATAATTTTCAATTTAGAACCAGCAGTTCCTGAGACTAGCGCGTTCAACCAAACAACCAAACACACTAACTATTCAGCTTTGTAATAATGGTATAGTATATATAACTATATTATAATAGATTCAACAAGTTCCTAATGAAGAGGAGTCAAGCAATACTAGATATTGACAGTCCGTATATCTTAGAGATCTAACCTAACGACATTTGACTTTCCGACATACACGCGAACGAAGTCGCGGGCAACAGCTAGTATATAATAGATTCAATGAATAAGAAGAAACTAGAATCAAAATAAAGCCACGGTAAATGGTTCCAAATTTCTAGATTCACTTCAAAGGGCGGTTAAAAAATCGTCTTGGTATATAGAGGCATGAACAAAATAAGTTAGTGGAAGTTAAATAACGACTTCTTTACGTAGTTCGTCAATTAATAATTTGTAAAAAATCATTTTCATTTTGCTGTCCGTATCAGTATTAAATTTTAGTGCGAGTGTAGTGCTCCTGATCACTTTATGTCCGGTACTGGAGTACCAGTGCTCCTGCCTTGATGATCTAGACAGCTCCCCGTATATTTCGGAAAGAAGAAGATTATAATTTTTATTGATTGTTTTTAATTTAATAATTAATATCAACTAAATAGTTGCAAAATGTTAACGTTAAAAGTGCTAGCACTCGTACTAAGACATGACAGTACCATCATGATACTGTTGAAAAAAAAACGACAGTGCTATTTGTCTTGGTACAGCTCCCTCTCCCATTCATCCTGGAATCGTGATGCTTTAATGACGTAATAACGTACGGGAGGCGAGAGGTTAAAGATTTCATAAAAAAAATATTCTAAATTTTAGTAACTTACCTAGATCTTCCGACTTCTTCGTCTTGTCATTTATAAGGCAAACTGTCTCAATAATTGCTCGTTCAGTTTTATTTACTTAAGCAGTACGACCTCAGAATGTTAATATTGATATCGGTGAACGAAGTTCATTTGTAACTTACCCGACGTTGACTGTACAAGATAAATAAATACAGAAGTCAGACTTTATTCAACGAGCGGAAATACGCACGCACACATAGATAGGGAGAAACAGTGAGTGGTTACTTTGTGTAATTTTATTTCTGCCCTCTTAGGCATTTTTGCTCTCAAATGGTGGATGGAAAACATTGTGACAAAACCGATCTCCTTCCCTACCTCTCATCCTTGAACCAAAAATTGTAAGACATGGTAAGATTAATCAAACTAGCCCTCATACTAGAATAGGTACATAAAACCCACTAATTCTCACAGAGAAGGCCTGTATAATTATAGAGGAAATTTTAAGGCTGAATAGGAACTCACGCTTTCGAACGGCGGCGGCGTTCTCAAATAATCACTAGTCGCGACTGGCGCTTTCACTCACTATAGTACGTAAAACATGTCTATGTGTACCTGCATATTCTGCACGGTGGGTGATGTCTGGTGATGTCAAACAAATGTCAATCGTAAGTGCGCTTGCACTCGCTGTACGTGAATTGTGTCTATGTGTGCATGCGTATTTCAACTTCGTATGAAGCGAACCTTTTGCATTCATCTATTTAGTGTCCTATTAGTAGTTTGACCCAGTTCGGTCAAAGGTAAATTAAGTCAGCAGGAAATGACTTTTTGTATTGTAAATAATTGTTTCTACTTATCTTGAATAACATTGGTTTTAATAATGCGATAGAGTAGGCCGGAAATTAAAGTTTGGCTGGAGGAAGCTTTTGTGACAAGGAAATTATTTTGTTAAAAAGACAAGCCGTTAAAAGAACCGACAGCATTTTTTCTTAAGAATCACGATTTTCAGAGTAGTACTATTTTTTGCAAGCTTTTATTTAATTTGCTATGTATCTTAGTTTGTTTCGATTAAAAACCAGAGTTAGAGTGAACTCCTTTTGGGTAAGCTCGCTTTGCCTGCGCAGTCTACGATGGATGGGTGGATGTCTGTCATCTCTGACCAAGATTAGAGACATGAGCAAACCCGTCACAAAAGACTTTCAAGCTAAATAAAAACCATTTCCTTTTGGAAGTATTTCACTATATATGCGATACGGATCATTAGGATTTGGAATATTATCTGTAGGTTAAGAATCCCGCAGAGTTGAAATTTTACGTTGTTTCAGTTTCGATAATAATTATGACCTGATTTTCTATCTAGGGCTAGCTTCAGACAAAGCGACTCCTCAACAGTCAACAGTATTAACATTTTGTGCATGTATATAAATACTATTAGCAACATATACCTTCTTAAGATTACGTAGGCACACAAAACTATTAAATCAAAAGATATTAACTTAGACCCACTTCGACTCGTCGAGAAATCCTACCCATCAAAGTCCCTATGAGTTAGATACGTTTTAATTGACGTAGCTGTCGAAACAGGTCGATGACCTTGAAACAACAAGCACTTTACGATGGAGACTAATTGAATTTACTTTGTCTTAGATATTGTACAGAACTGTTTTGTCTTTGATAGATGGAATAGCTTCTTCAATGATGGACTTAACTGTTTTGTTTAAAATAGTGTTTGATATTTTGCATCGGTAGAACCGTTAGTTTTTTTTAAATAGGAGAGTGTTTTGAGATTAGTGGGGTCAATAGTAGCAAAAATTTAATAAACCCGTATATTTTTTTGTCATTTCAACAGTATACATTACGTGTTTTCACGTTATAGACCAGAAGATTTAACATGTCATATGGAGCAATGGTTCAGAAATTGATTGAGTGTAGTACAAAATTGCGGTTTGACTTTGATCTTGTTCCAAAACTATATAGAATTGCTTGGTTGTTTGTGTTTGCGGATATCCTAAGAGTTTTCATGAAAATCTCATTGAAATTCTTCCATTATTGAGTGACAGACAATGCACAGCCGAAAATACTGGTCGCAGAAAGCTGAAATTCGGCCATGTTAGTTCCTTGGGGAGTGTGGGATATCATTAAGATAGGATTACACGAAGTTCCTACGAGAACGGGAAAAACGGGATATGCGCGGTAGTCGCGGGAAAACGTTAGTTAGTCATTTTGTGACTCGGATTACGCAAAGCTCAATAGTTTATAGTTGAAGGCAAATAAAAGTTTATTAGCTATGTGTTGTGATGCCTGTCAGTTAAGGGATCATGAAGGATATGGATATGAAATGTTTAGGGATAAATTAATTAAATAGCTGGCGGCAGATGTAGGCGATAGGCTTCATTAAGAAGTTCGTACTAATTTTGAAAATGATCTATCAAAGCCTACCCAAACTAAATCTCTGATAGTTTAAAAGCCATCCCAGAATATATATAGAGGTACCGAAAATACCCATTTTACGGTATACTAGCAGCTTCATTTTTTCAGCCGGGCCCAAGGGTCACCACATCTACCGGTTCTTTTCGTCTCACTTCCAACGGATTCTCTTGACCCTCGCCAGTTAATCGGCATCAGTCTACCTTGTGAGAGGCCTACCAACGTTTCGTCTACCAGTACGCTGTCCTTTTTTAATTTTCACTGCATTGTAACCAACCTGCAACAATCTTTCAACATTTCATCTTCAACATTTGATCTTACTGTAAAGACAATTTCAATTTAAAACTTTCCATGAAAACAGAATTTTCCAGAATATCGATTTAAACCAAAAGATACGACAAGGAGACACTTCTAAAAATAATTTGCCATTACGTAAGTAGCAATTAGGTAGCAGTGCGGTCAGACCGTGGTGCCGTACGTTTGTTTTAATATTTAGCGTGGCTGCGAGTGAAAACTGTGTTGTATTTTCCTCTCCGCTATTAAGCATTGGTGCAGCTATATTTGCGTTTCTTTGTTTCATCTGCACTACGTGACTCTGGCAGAATAGTCTAAACCGGCTCGGTTGCCATAAAAAAAAAGTTTTATCGGTCTTGAATGTCGGTGGAGTCATTTATAAGTAAAAGACGGAGTTTAGAATTTGTGATTATGTTCAGATAATTATGTTCGTAGTAACATTGAACATTGAATACTTTTTTGTATACGGCGTCAATGAAAAAAAATATATCTATACTAATATTATAAAGCAGAAGAGTTTGTTTGTTTGTTTGGTTGAACGCGCTAATCTCAGGAACTACTGGTCAGATTTGAAAAATTCTTTCAGTGTTAGATAGCCCATTTATTGAGGAAGGCTATAGGCTATATATCATCACGCTAAGACCAACAGGAGCAGAGCAGTAATGAAAAATGTTACGCAGACGACGTTGCGCGGGTCAGCTAGTATAACAATAATGCTCAATGCTCAATGTTTTCTTAAAACGGATTACAACTCAGACCTCCACAGTACTGAAGTGATGATCATGATGATCGTGTATCTAGTCTTTTTAAATTGTGCCTTATTATTTTGCTACGAATTACTTTAAGAAGGTAAGATTTCTTATTGTTCTCATTAACTTCTCAAACAAGCAACCACTGCATAAACCTATAATTTCATTCAAATACATACGTCACAGATCCCCCGAGCAATCTACGAGATACTACACAGTTGAATGACAAATCATTGTGCTGGACGATTAGCACTCAGACTATTGACATTATGCCGATATATCCCCGTTAGTATCTCTAGAGACCTAACAATTAAAGCAAACGAGGTTAGTCAGAAATTTAGTTAAATGGGTTGAATTTAGAGCGTTCTTAAATTTAAGGTGAATGGATTTTGCTCAAACATGCCTGAGGTATTATATAAAACGAGATTGACTGTGGGTAAACAATAACAGAAAAACAGTTCAATCTTCGAGGTTAAGCAACGCTTTTCGAGGTCCATCAATGGATGGGTAACCTTATAATTCATTACATAACGAGACTCCTAAATGCCTCGGAAAGCACAATTAAGCCCTGTTTTAGATAAATATCTTTTTTCTGGGTTGTCAAGGACATATAGTATTTTAGTAAAGCAATGTTGTTAAATCTGACTCTTTTATTTTTTTTTTGTAATGAAATTAAACTTGTATGAACAGACAGAAGAATTTTAAACTTTTTTTTCATTTAGGGAAACACAATAATAATATATTCTCAGTACGATTTTTTTTTTTATTCGTCCCCATTAAGGCCAATCTGTCAATGTCCGTAAGGCCCTATCGGGACAAATTTGTATTGCCTGACTATTGTTCTTTTAATTTACGGGCGCTGACAGATAACAACAGCGTGTGATAAAGCAACGCTCTATTTGTCTATGCGACAAAAAGTTCCCTCCTTATAAAGTTTAAAATTTCTAGGAATTTTGTCATGCCATTTTTGCCACACTTATGCCTGGGATTATTTATTTATTCTGTGCCAGTAGCAAAATTTTAAACGAAATACTCCCAAGTCGTTGACCTTTTCAATCCGTTTTTAATTTCGGCCAACCCTGTTCAAACCCGTTTAATATCAATGCAAAAGCCATGTAAATTGTTCAGAAGACGTATGATCCGTTTCATCCCATTTAGAAGGGAGTGACGTCACGGACGTGTGACAGACAGCCGACCCTACTAACGTTGGTATAGGGAAATGTGTCAATTTACATCGATCTGATGGAAGTTTTTCATACGAATGTGTTTGAAAATACTTCGCTGAGTTTTCGAACGCGGATTTTTTTAAAAGGATTAAAGGTGGATTATTATTTTTTGCGACTCGGATTTGTTGAAGATTTTACTGAAATCGGGTTTGTTTTGATGTTAATATTCTTGGATACAGTTAAAAAAAGATGTTATTTCTTGGACAGCAAGTGTTTTAAATGTTTTTCTTTTAATTTAACGAATTTACAATAGATACAGTTATAATTTCAATTATATAGTTTTATTACGCCTTTTGTTCAGCGATACTAGCTGTGAAAGATTTTTCGTTACATAATTTTTTATATTGATTGCCTTAGAAAAAACGATGTCACTTTTTGATAGTGTCGGTTTAATTAATATGACCAAAAGCATGAATAACTAAGTTCAACAAAAAAGGTAAAATTAATGAACGCACCACAAAACCCTACAAATCATGACCTTTACATAATACTTTTCCTTTTAAAATAAAATTTCTTTTAATACTGTTCTGCATTTGAGTGCCCGTGACTGCAGAGAATTTCAAAAGGTTTTTGTTAAACGACATTTAGTTATACAGGCCGAAACCGCTTAGGCACATTAAGTAATTGTTGGTACTGTATAAATGAAACCCTCGTAACAGGAAAAAAATGTAAGTTTACTGACATTGTAATAACCTTCAACTTACAATTGTAGAAAAAAAAGTACGTGACATGATGCATAGTTTTGATTGGCTTTACAATACACTTAGGGCGGGGACTATTGAAAAATCATTTTCAATAGTCAGATAATTTTAAACTGAAGAATAAATATGGCCGTTCGACATATTTTCTAAACAACAGCTGTCAAACCGGCATTTTTACTCCTCTGATAAAATTTATCTGACTATTGAAAAATTGGACTGACTATTGACCCTTCAATAAATAAAAAAAAACTCTTAACTAAATTAAACATGTCCAAAAATCCTCCGCATCGTTGGCCACGGGTAATGTACCCAAAAGGCTGGCATGACTTGTCTAATTAATTCGTTTATTTATTTAGCGTTTATTTCGGCCATAAAACCACCAAATCCTAATAATAACATGTCCTCCCAGCTTTCTAATTTTTTTTCTCAACATAGTCTAAAGAAAGCGCGCTTTTATTCAAGAAAGTCAAGGACTGCGCTGAAAAACTTACAAGAGGGATACAACATTCAATTTGAAATTCCTAAGTGTCTTTAAAACTTCAAACAACATGAAATATCTTTTGAAGACACAATTTTATTACAAATTCAATGTGCTGAAAAGTTCTGGGATAAGATTTTTTTAACTATATATGTACACAGGATCATAGAGTCTTTGTTTCCAAGATTCCATTTTGAATTATTGAGACTATAAATCGTGTATCTTAGAACAGCAAGCTTAGCTATTATAACCTATGTATATAATCCCTACATGAAATATAATTTCAGGTAATATTTCAAATTATTGGAAAGATATATAACAATTAAAATATGAGCTAAAAACTTACAGACACCCCAAAGTATGTTTTTTTTTGCTTGTAAATACAAAAAAGTTTACATAAAAACTACAACATTTAAATTTTCGAATACATTTTTCAAGTTAGAAATAATAATGTTTAAGCTTTAAGGTTGACAGTTTAAATAATACGCAACTGTAACCCAGCTGTATGTACATAATTGTTATTTTTTAAATGGTATTGTGTTAAACCACCTGCTGCTTGGATATTAAAGAGAGTTATGGTTTGAAAACAAACATAATTAGGGTATGTTGCGTAAGTCCCAATATGTTGTGCCTTTATAAAAAAACAAAATCCAAAAGTATCTGAATGTGAATACATTGAAATCGCTGTATTCACAGTATCATTTTGCGTATGTGAGTTTTTGTGAGGTTTTTTTTAAACTAAAGACACTCGTGTATTCTATGAGAAAAGTAAAGTATTTTTCATGCTAAAAAAGATCTGTATGTCAAAAGAAAAACCCATTTCTTGCAAAAGAATATTAATCGAAGATGATATAATCATTATTTAAGTTATTAATCAACGAATGTGTTAGTAGAGAAATTGATGAGCACTTTCTGACGATCGGTGAATGGCGGTTCTTTTTTTGTAATCTTGCGTTTTTTGTTGACTACTTCCAATTTACGTTTAAAACACGGACTCTCTATTACAGTAAATATACCAGTAACATATTCGCTAATGAGTTCAAAACCAGCTTTTAACGAAGCGGAATATATAACTATAATGGCGACCACAGCTTCAGCCTTTAATTCTCTACTAGTCTCTTGTCCTTAATAATGTGTTTGTCCCTCATTACATAAATTCCACTTAATGTTTGTATTACATTCAGGCCCAGAGAACACATAAGGGACTCTGGAACTGACCTCAAGATGATATTGTTGTTTTGTAGGATCCTGGTTGAGTTTCTGCGTACATAATGTTATATAACTAGGAGATCATTATACTGAAAAAGTAGCAAATATGAATCTTTGTAAAATTCTGGCACTTTTTTTTTTAATCAGATTAAAAAAACCGTTTTTCTGTAAAGTTATTATATAAGTATTAAAAGCCTAGTTGCCTCTTTTCATAACGTGAAGACACGATCATTCTACGGCCCTTTTAAGACCATCTTAAGAAAAAATAACGTATCGATACAAAACGAAGTAGCCGAATCTATAACTTTATTTGTGTAGATACGTCCTTTTTGTGACGGCACTATTTATCACAACGAAAAATGAGAGCACAATAAAGAATGAAGATAACAATTTCTTTTAAATTTTTTTTTAAGGCTCAGAGCCAGTACTTTTTTGAGGGCAGATCATTGTAAAGACAGTCCCCCAAAAGGCCCAGCACATTAAGCAAGTTACTGTGTTATCCTTCTCTCACCCTAGGCTAGGCTTGATATGGTATTCTTATCCATACTTTTCTGTTTATCATCATCTCAGTTATTAGTAACCCCCTTCAGCCATATCGTCAACCATTTTAGGCCTACATGACCCAGAGCCTATTTTAATTTCCTCAAGCTCAGATAAACCTGGCCTGGAAGAGATCGTAGAATGTGATAAGGCCGCCAATTGTATGTTTAAAAGTTAAAAAAAATTTTACGTATTTTAAATTTGGTGTACAATAAATTATATATAAATAAATGATAAATTAAATAAACAGCCTTCTGATCATGTCATAAATGATTGATACCAGTAACTTTATTGACAGATTTTGCGAAAACACATTTTTGGTAAGAGCCTGATTAATTACTAATCCATTAATTTGTCATAGTTCTATATTGCTATGAGATCTTGGCGAAGAAAAGCCGCATTACATTAGAGGTCTCGGTTTTTCGTCGATGGAGTTTAAATCGTAAGGTCCTCCAAATATTGAAGATCAGTTGGCCAAAGCACTTTGAAACCGCGATTATCTAGACCTAAAAAATCGTAATATTATGAAAATAGACCAAAATGCGAGTCAGAATCGCTCACACATGAAAGGTTCAGCACCATAAACGGAAAAATAACGATTCTTCTGTAGGGCCTTGCAATTTTATCAAATTTGTTTTAAAATGACAATAAAAATACACACTCCGTGAAAATTTCGGGGATTTTCCGGGACATCAACGGAGCTTCCGCTGTTGTCTCGCTTGTATAAACTAATAGGAAACCAATGGATGGTTATTATTCTGGTATCTATGCAACCTTAAAAATCACAGTTAAAGGTAGGTTCCTCACATAATTTGATTGAAAAAAACAGTTTTACATACTCGTAATTGCAGGAGCTCACTGTTGACACTTCACATGACATATATTTAATTCCTACTAGCATCTAGAGTATCAAGTTCTCTTTATTCCGTTTAGGGAAATACTTCAATAAATTGACATCATTATCTAAAGATAGTTCAGCTTACTAATATAACCTTTGAAGCAATGTACAGGCGCTACCTAGTTTGAGGACCATTGTTTAATTGACCACTCTAATAGTCTACTACTTGCTTTTAAAAATGTTGTAACATAAATTATTCTTTTTTTTTTTTAAATGTACTTTATTTTTTGTTTTTTTTTACGCTCGAAATTAACATATTTCTTTCGATTGTAATGGTTTGCCTTAACCACGATATAATTTAATACAAACTGAAAGCCAATTCTACAAAAAAAAAATGCATCCTTCGCATACAGATGTCAGTCGCAATCTGACAAAAATATATACATGGGAACGGAGGCATTTTTGACCAATTGCGACTAAGATGCCAATTGCCCGTCTGGTTTAAAAATAGTACTTTCAACTTCCTCAAAGACACATACACTTGCATCCACATATAGTTACTCCATTCTTCCAAAATAAAATGCACATTCTGCGCCGCGTTCAAAAATGAGCAAGCCTGCAAATGTTTCAACAGAATCTGCTAAAAAAGAATTTCAACAGAATATAACCTCAGCTATTATCTGTTGCCATGGTAACCTTTATATGATTTACTATATCCGTATACAGTTTTGACAGATTCGAATGTCCTCGAGGCCTCCTCCAAGGCCGTTGTACCTATGCATAGTGTCTCGGGGAGGATAAACAGAAGGACAGCTTTTGTTGTCCACCAAGTTTATAACTGCTTCGAGACTGAAAGTAAAGTAAGGAGTAAATGCATTATTTTAAGGTTTACATGCTGCATTTCCTAAATGCCTGCAATGCATTTGTTTCTATATCAACTCCTAAATAGTATTTTAATTTCATTGGTCCTTTTGTAGCTTGACAGTGCAAACATCATTTCAAGCGACTTAAATCCGAAATATTTTACTTCAAATATTATAAAACATCAGAAGCTAGCTTGAATTGGTCATTACCGTAAGAATCGTAGAGTAAAACCGGCAAGATACTCCAAGGCTAGTCTTTAAATAAAATAAATATACCCATTGGTTTACAACATTTAGCTTGTTAAATGGTCAAATAAATAAAACAGTTAAAAACCAATTATTAGTAGAAAAACGCATTTTCACGTGCTCAATGTAGCCAATGCGTAACTACTAAAACTCAGTCCTAAGAGACCAAATTCTGACGTCATCGTCATGTCGTTCTCATCATCAAGGCACCACAAAAATCCAACTTTGAAATCACATAATCTAACTGACCTACTGTTCTCCAGCCAGAGTTAAGCAACAGTTGTGAGATGCGTGCGGGGTATGGCGGAGGCGCGGGGGTGCAAAATCAATAGAGGAACCCAGCCGTGCCCCGCCCCTCCAAAACATGTACCCCGCTGTGGATAGAAGCTTTTTTATAATGCTTACGTGATTTTTCATGTATATTTAAGCATTTTTTTTGGGTTTCTGGCACGTTGTCCTTGATAATGACCTTGAATTAGGTAGATGCTTGGTTTGGGGTTTTAGTGTTGAGAATTTGGAAGTGCTAGGTTGTTATAATGGAATAGGGCACGTTTTATTGCTATCTCAGCAGATTTTTAGACATGACGCAAAATTGTTAGTCTTTCTTGGAAAAAAAACACAGTACATGATTTTGAGTAATAATTGAAGATTTACGAAACGTGTAATGACTATTATGATTTAAGAATTATATCTGTATCCTGTTATATGTATACTTCTATAGTCTTCACTAATACTTACCCCCCTTTACCAAGTTTGCTACCTACCTGTATTACTCTGAAAAATGATAGACATCATTACAGAGTTCTAAATTTGTTATCATAATCATCATATCAGCCGAAAGACGTCCACAGCTGGACCTTCCTCATCTCCCCCCCCCCGCGCATGTCGCCAAAACATCCAGTCCTTTTTTGTAAGGATGGAAAATCATCAAATGTGTCCTCCCGCTCTGGGTAAAGCAGGAGAGAGTGTCAGACTCCTACTGACTGAAACCCATCCGTGTTCCTCCTAATGTCTTTTGCGTTCCAGAGGCGCGGTGACTCTTTCGAACAAATCTCGCAAACCCGGCAGGCACTGGCCCTGGCCCAGCCTATCTGCTTTGCTGACAACTCTTTGAGACAGCGCGCCGTCGACCCGGACCTGGTTCTGATCAGATAGCGAGCCACCCAATGCTCGCCGTCCGCAGACCCCCGCCTTCGGTGGCCGGGAATCTCCCTGCGACTCGGACGCCCGAGGCATCTTCTTCTGTTGAAAAACAACCGGTACTTCGTCTCTCATCCATCGGCTGCGCGCGATCGTCTAGATCGACTAGATCATCGGTCCACCTAGTTCAAGGTAGGGCTTCTAACGCGGCGTCTTAATTTTACGTAAATATTAATGCATGAATCACCACAAAGTACCGTCCTAATGAAATACAACAGCAATATCAAATGTCCTATATAGCAAAATTCCGTTCATGCGTGGGAAGGTAAGCAGCTGACACACTAATTTTCTTTCAACAGCCACGCTGGCCCATGTACGACATTTGACCAGTACAAAGGTAGTTTACTAAAGAGACCGCCCAATAGTGAAGTGTGGCCAAGTGATGTTTCCTAGCAAATTTCTTGACCTTATAAATCCTTGAGTAACTAAAATGTTCAATGTTGTTTGTAAACGTTAAACAGTCTGTGGGGCATTTCATATAGGTATTTTTCAATTTTGAAATGAACGACTTTAGCTCTCAAGTGAATACGTACATTAATGCCTTCCTTCCTTTATAATGTACTTTGATGAATTGACTATTTCTTATGATTAAATTAAGTGGCACAAATTTTAATAACTTAAATAAATTCTACTTCTTTTACAGTATTAAGGGGCCATTACACTACGGAAATTAATTGGTTCACAATTTAACCGTCAAACAGTAAATACGTATTAAAAGCTAAAACCCTATCTGTAATCAAGCATACCTAAAATTGTACTTCAGAACCTCATTTTGTAGGCTTCACTTTATAAAAAACTTTATGAGTGGAGTCAACTTTAAAGTTTTAGTTAATTTCGTTTTCAACTTAGTGATCGTATGAATCGGTTTGCGCATTTTTAGGTTTAATTATACAATTTTAAAGTTATTTTTTCAAATAGCTTTTAGTTCCAAAATGTCAGAAAATCTGTTTTTCTAGCTTTTTCCTCCATCCTCGCTCCATTTTCGAGTCTAAAAGCAGCTTACTACACTCATCCATTGTGTTTTTATTCATGACAGAATTTTTGATATCAAGCCAATACTTCCGTAATTTTCTTTTTACAAATATTTTTTTTTGTTCTGTCATATGCTGAGCAAAGGCTTCCACCACGTTCTTTCAATACTCAATATTGAAATAATTATAGCATTCACTTAAAGACAAACAACAGAGGACGCAGTTTTATATACACGGCCTATTACCCATTTGATCTTAATCCTCTGTAGACCAATTAATCAAATGATTAAACCAAATGAACCAATGAGCTTCTAAATTAGCGGTAAGTTAATGTAAAACGGTTTTCGGATATCAGTCATGCGTATTTCTAAATTATCTCTATTCATGTTAGTTGACGAGTATATGGTTATTAAATATTGATTTTGAAAAGTAATACACATATATTTTAATAGGCTTTAAACATACACTAAAGATCAATCTACATTATCTATTGGTCATCAAAAAATAATCCACACCGCAATCAATAGCAAAAGTGCCCAGAACACTGGCAGCATTGCCGCGTTAAATGGCAATGCTGATTCTTGTTGTATATTAATTTATTCAAATGGATAAAAATATCTGTATTGTGATTATAGAGATTCATTCAAAGCAAGGCACTCGCTCTTCTTACAGACTATAAGAAGAGGCAAGCTATCATCATGTGCCTTGCCTTTTCTAGCTATATTGGGGTCGGCATCCAGTCAGATTGGTATCAGCTGAATATAAGTATTCGACGTGGAGCGAATGCTTATCTTACTTCCACAACCCAGTATCTGGGTAACGCATTACTTTCAGGAAGAGTCTCCCGATGACCAACCACAGGCCAACTTCTGCAAGCTCTGCTTGACTTTGAATATCGATCCGTGTTGCTGTTGTTATGAAACACTGGGTCCAAGAACACGACATAAATATTTTTGTTTTTTGTTTAAATTCGGCGCCAGTATTTTGTCCTTCCCTATACCAATTATACAATGGACGTCGTAGCCAAGGCAGGTCAAAGAAACGCTGGCGTATGGCGTTATGATTGAGACTTATTTCTGACGGATTGGCTGGAGGTGGCAAAACACAAAGAGAGTTGAAAGGTAATTTGCTCAGCCGTGGGACAATATATAAAAAAGGCACATATTAGGTAATAGTAACATAAAAATCCTGGCAGCCTATTCAAACGTTTGCTCACGGCCAGGTCATAAAGTCAAAACGTCTATAAAATTTCACGCCCCATCAAGTTATGTAGATAAGTGTGTAATTATGTGCGCAACTTTATGAGCTCTCGGTGAGTGTGTGTTTTTACCTTAATTTGTAAATATATACCTGTACAGTGGCTGATTGCATTGTGCGTACCATTTTACGCAGGAGACACTTCCAAATGTTAACCATTTTAGTCTAGAATGTTTTCATATCAATAAAAAAATAATCGTTAGTTTTAATCACTCAAAACATTATTTCTTGCCTCTCTTACTGGTTTTTGTACTTTCCTACGCAGAATCTATTAAGATTCAGCATCAGTATGTAACGTTAACTGTCGCTCTCTAACCTCAAAAACTATACTAGAAATGTTTTGGTAGATAAATAAAGGTAAATAATGTTTATGTGACTTTTTACACTAACACATATTATACAAATAAACTACTGCTTAAAGTAATGGTTCAAATGATTTTAAACTGAGTTTTTAAATAACAAAGATTTAAAAGACACATCAAGATGATTTATCTGTATCAAGCCACCTATCTCAACCTTTTTTGTATAGTTGTAGATACGCACATCAATACTACAAAAACAGTAAGAAGTATCTTCACGTGAAAGTAAAAAATAACATTTTACACGACAAAAGCACACACAATGCCGAAAAATAAACAAACGGAAATTTGTGTCTCACGACCTCAAAGACGCGATTTATTCAAAATAAAATACCTCTTGACCTAGAGGAACAAAGAGCTCGTCAACACACAAAACATACGTATCAAAACATTGCCCTCTACTTCACAGATCGCTAAATAGATAAACAAACAAAACCCCAATCACTTGTGCCCTTGTACTTTTTTCACTAACTGTCATGGCGTCGATTTTCCTTATTTTCCAAAGAGATATCCACTCTGTTTTCATACAACATCAAGTTTACGGTATCGTCGTTTTGTTTTCACAGTAGCTCATTTAATTGTGATAATGATAGATCAATGGTTTTTTAAGATAAAAGTAATGTAAAGAAATGAAAACAGTTTATTTGCACCATGCAGGCATGACGCATACCTAAAAACAGGTAAACCACCAGGTTAATTACGTATGTGTGTGTGTATTTAATGCGGATTCAGTTCTCACCCAGCATCTTATATTCCCTGTCTCCCATGTTTCTTGTGGTCTTCTTCACAAAATGGAAGAAAATAACGTGCTGCAACACGTGTTCAGTTCTACTGCTGGTGGGGAATTGTATATCACCCAATGTACTGTGATGGATGGTGTGACCTGGGTCAAATGACTCAACCTTATTAATAATTAATTTGATTTTGCTTATTATTTGATTCTCTTTGTAGAGAATACTTATTTACAATATTGTCAGTTGACTCGCCAACGCACCACCGCACAGGCCGACAGCTCGACAACGACTGCCCGCCCCACCACTCGTACCGGTATTTATAACCGAGCGACGTGTGCGCCCGAGGCAACGTCACAATACTGTTATCAGTTTGTAGGTAGTTTGAAATATTGATATCTACATACACTACATTCCCTTCCTTGTTTTAAGTAGTTGTATGTAACAAGATTTTTTTAGTAAAAATATTTAGCATATTTTATTATTTTGATTAATAATTTATTGACATGTCTGGCATACAAAATCACGGCAGAATAATATTTAAAAATAATTTTATGGGTTAATTCAATGTTTCCTTTTACCCTTCCTCTTCTTCTTCTATTTCATTTTCTGATTCGCTTATATCTTTTTCTGTGTTGATTTCTTTATTTTTATCACTTATGTCTGTGTGCATGTGTGTGTGTTATAATCATAATTAATCAATCTCATTAATGAAGTAGACGTATGATAAGATTTAATGCCTTGGTTTCTTTATCATTAAAAACCGTCTACCGACGCTTGTTTACTCTCAGAGTTATTAAAAACTTTAACTTAACTCACTAGTCGTTCAGTCAATTAGCCGTTTGACAGTTCAAAACTGGCTGTTATAAATCCTTTAGGTTTGACTCGTGTTTCACTAGTATTCGTGATTACCAAGTCCAAGCACCACTGAAAGTCACTAAACTCATAATTATTTGAACAAAGAAATTAAATAATTTTATTTACAGTCAACAGCTAACTCATAGCTCAGCACAACACACTTCCTATACTGGCACCTCCCCATGGGAAGAATACCGAGAAAACACTTATTTGTACCACCAATAGATACGACAACGAAACCCTGATACAGACTCCCTCGTCTATATCACTCTGGGATGCTGATATGATACCCTGGTACGCTCGCCAACCCACAGAAACAAGAACCTGGTCCCTCAAACTAATTTGATGCTACCTCTTAATCTACTTCATAACATCACGTGATAATTGACCTTGGCCATCTTCCCGACAAAGAGATTTTAAAACTCACCAACCGGTAAGCTATGCAAATTAGGGCCCACAAAGAGAAGAGAAACTAGGCCTGACATGTTTGTGTCTAACGTTCATGTGAAGTAGCTACTACGTTCACGAATTACTACGGCAATCTACAAGCATTACGGTCATGACTGCACCGCATACTTCGAATCAATTGATTTTATTTCGATCTAACTCATAGTAGCTAAAATGTGTAACTAACAAGCAACCCGAAAGGGAAACATCTATTTAGAAATTGTAATAGTTCAGAATTCTACACACTCTTATAGCTTTATTCAATGTCATTAATATCAAGTTGCTATTTTAAATCGTTTACAATCGAATTTACTAACTGAATTTAGTAACTATTGTTATGTATGGAAAACTGTGACCCACACGTTTATATAAAAAACCTAGGTTCAATTTTTTCACTAAACACGTCGCATGCGGTCAGTTTGCTTGTGTGGCCATCTTGCCATCCAATATCTCATTATTTAAGTTATTTTATTATGCCAATGGGAAATTCTTAAATTACTCGCTTATTTTTTTATATTATTTTTGTTTTATTTATCGGCACGCGATTGACCACCATCTCACCCACGGGCAAGCGATGACGCGGTCGAAGACGGAGCACGCCTGTTCAGACCACCCAATAATCACTCCTGATCAAAGACTCCAAGGATGCAACCATCGGGAAACACAGACTCCGACAGTGAATTCTACTCCAAGTAACTCACGTTTGCACGAGCACTCACTTTGCTCCCCCTATGAAGCCTGTATCTAAAAGATATCAAAGGGAACCGACGATGATGGTTTCGTGATGGTACAAAGGAGAGAATGCCGCCAGCGAACCAACTGGAACCGCTGCGGCACGACACCTACCGAACCCAAAGTAACTATACGTACCGCGAAGCCGTAAACACTCCAGTATATATCTCGCGGCTACACTACACCACTAAGGCAGAGGGAATTGTGGAGTATGTGCGCCAAAAGACAAGCTACACGCCGAGAGTGCAGTTGCTGGAATCGCGCCCTAATGTCAACGTCAACGCGTTTGTGGTGCGGGTACCAATATGTCATGGAGGAGGACTTTTGGCCGCAGGTGTCACCGTCACTCCCGCGGACATGTCCCACCAGAGCGCACAATGACGTAATGCTAAGTGAAGTTTTTTACTTAATTTTGTAAGGTACATAATATCTATGTGCCACAATAGCCTGAAGATAAAGAGATTTACTATTTTATAAGTATACCACGGCAGTTTCTTTTCCAAGACATGACGTTTAAAGTTGCATTTTCTAAAAGTGTTTACTATTTTTATATTTGCGTCAAATGATCCTGTTAGGTTCAAAGGTTTCTTAGTTTAATAACAATAATAGTGTTATTGCACTGGATGTTTGGTTACGAGCCTGTACTTTATTTTGTTTCATATTTTCCCAGGTTTTGTGTGTGACCAACATTATTGCATTTACCTACATCTAGGATCTACTAACATCAATCGAAAAGATTGACGTTCTCAGATCTTACTTTGTTTAGATGTATAGTTTGGTAATAGCCACACCAAAGACATCCACTCCATCAGCTGGTGACATTTGCATTTGCTGTATTATTAAACTTACCGATCCACGCAACCTCGTCCGCGTCCGATCCCCCATCAATGCCTCGCTCCTATTGTTCGCAACGTGATGTTAGATCCTAAAATCTTCCTCGATAAATAGGCTACCCAACACTAGAACAGTTTCTCAATTCAAACCAGTAGCTACCGAGATCAGTGCCACACACAAACAAACCCTTCAGCTTTAAAACATTATTATAGACATTTTAGTCCACAAAATTTAGCAATTCTAGTCCACAAAATATAGCAGTGAAGCACGTTTCTTCTTACTACTCTCGATGTCAGCAGCCATTCCAGGTAGGTCAAGAGTACCAGCTTCCAACGTTCCCCTCTCTTTCTTCTGTAGTTCAATGACGACTTCTCAATTAAATGACCAGTAGGTATATTCTACTGCAATTATTGTCATTCTATGATGACTTGACAATTTAATGTCCGGCAGGTATATTATACTGCAATGATTGTCATTCAATGATGAGTTGTCAATTTAATGATCAGTAGGAATCATACCACAATTACTGTAATTCAATGACGACTTCTCAATTAAATGACCAGTAGATATTCTACTGCAATTATTGTCATTCTATGACGACTTGACAATTTAATGTCCGGCAGGTATATTATACTGCAATGATTGTCATTCAATGATGACTTGTCAATTTAATGACCAGTAGGTAATTATTCTACTGCATAACCGTCATTCAATGATGACTTGTCAATTTAATGACCAGTAGGTCATTATTCTACTGCATAACCGTCATTCAATGATGACTTGTCAATTTAATGACCAGTAGGTCATTATTCTACTGCATAACCGTCATTCAATGATGACTTGTCAATTTAATGACCAGTAGGTAATTATTCTACTGCATAACCGTCATTCAATGATGACTTGTCAATTTAATGACCAGTAGGTAATTATTCTACTGCATAACCGTCATTCAATGATGACTTGTCAATTTAATGACCAGTAGGTAATTATTCTACTGCATAACCGTCATTCAATGATGACTTGTCAAATTAATGACCCGCAGCAATGCTGCTTAATATACGTATGCGGTTACTTGTTGGCAGAAACAAGCAACACTTCACGTTGGTCGCAACGTGCTGCTCCAATGCCAAAGACCAAGCCCAGGTCCGCCAGTACGGCTGTGCAGGCAGGTTTGATGAGGAGCGCCAAGCCACGTCCGAAGCACAGGCAGAGCCGATCGTACGCAGACGGGAAAAGTGATGGCCGGATGAGAAGAAAGGACGTGAGCTGTATCGCTTCTTCCCGGACGTGGCCTCAGCTCCATGTGATTTAGGAAAAGATTGCATGACATTCAATGGCATTCAATTTAATGATCAGCTATGCTGCGTTTCACCATATCAATTGAATTATCAGCAATGCTGCGTTACACCATATCAATTGAATTATCAGCAATGCTGCGTTACACCATATCAATTGAATTATCAGCGTTGCTGCTTAACATCGTATCAATTTAATGATCAGCAATGCTGCTTAGTATGGTATCAATTTAATGGTCAGCAATGCTGCATAATAATTAATCCATTTAACTATCAACCATGTTGACTTAGGTCACGTGTCAAATCAGCGTTGCTGCTAATGATTAAGTCAATGTAATGATCAGGTATAGTACATAAATTTCAAATGAAGTTATTCGGAAAAAAAAACATTTTTCCACCAACCCATGTTTAGGCAAGCGGCACTTCATGGCAAGACTGGAGTCAGATTTTACTGGCCTCCGATCATCGTTCATTCGTCATCGTTCCACAAATGACAGCCGGGGCCTACGGCCCAACGTGCCTTGAGGCACTTTGGTCTTAACACTTACTTATGACGAAAGTGTAAAAACATATAGCCGAAATGCTTCTATCCATTAAAGAAAGCAGCACTTCGTTCCTATTCTTTCCCCTTTTTTTTCTAGGAATTACTTTAACTCACAGTTTAATCCTCGTCGCCAATGTAGAGAATACTTATTTACAATATTGTCAGTTGACTCGCCAACGCACCACCGCACAGGCCGACAGCTCGACAACGACTGCCCGCCCCACCACTCGTACCGGTATTTATAACCGAGCGACGTGTGCGCCCGAGGCAACGTCACAATACTGTTATCAGTTTGTAGGTAGTTTGAAATATTGATATCTACATACACTACACTCTTCATAAAGGAAATTATGTTAAGAAATGAATGGACTATGATAAAAAGAGCATTCACTTTACCTGTCTATCTGCTCTCAGTCGAAATTCAAATATAAAGAACGCGGATTAAAGGACCAAAGGACCAACGAAATAGAAAGAAAAAGAGTAATCAGTATCTCATGTGCAAAAACTATTACGCATAATTATCTAAAAATTGACGACAAAATTGAACAGATTGGTAGATTTTATTTTTTATTTTCTATTTAGAATTTGAATCTGTTTATTAGTATTTAAGCCTCCAGTCTTCTTGGTAAGTTTCGGGATGTAGAAGAATATTTAGACCTAAACGTATTTGTAAAAAAAAAAATAGTTAGGTGTAAGTAGTACGAGTACATAAAAATAGTTTAATACATGTAGCGCATAGTTAAAAAGTTGTTATAAATAGGGCTGAATATAGTTACAAGTAAAACTTTGGTTCCAACACATGGTAGGTGTCGACAGTTCGACATATAAATTGTTTAGTTATTGTCAAACAAACACAAGGTACATCTCTGTGCGTGACAATCAACAATACGCTCGGACATACGTATTTGTCTATACATCATTGTCATGCATTGATATATTGCATTTGCAATGCTTTTAGAGTTAACATGTACGTAAAGCTTTGTTGGCAGACAAAATGATGGATGATATTTATTATACTGACCAATTAAAGACTAGCAGAATAGTCGACAAAGGCTTTACTTGCCATATAAAAATAAAGGATTTTATGATGTAATTAAAAATGACATATTTTTACACATAATTTTTTTGTCATTTTTTTTTCTACCTGTCTAGTAGAAACACTGAAACAACCTCAGAGGTCAAAGTTTATTTTAAAGTCCAGACTATGTGTTCACTGTATAATACTCGTAGCTATTGTTTAAAGTTGTTTCTGAGGTTTAATGGCAAAGCTAGCTTTTGCCAGCAGCTTCTGCATGAAAGACAGAGATTCCTTATTATATTTTAAAACTAGGCCTATCTGATACTGTGGTGAGGCACAAAATATGATTGTTTGAAAAAAAAATCCTTATTTTTCCTACATTTTGTGCACCTGTGTGTCAAATTTACATGTTTTCTCTTTTCCTTTATTTTTAAATGTTTTTTTTTTTAATTATAAATAATATTATAAGGCTTTCATTTATAATCTAAGTGGGTCAATGTAACCCTGTTTTAATTAAATTTATCTATTCTATAGTTAACAATGGATCCAAACGTTTGAACACCAAAATACTGAGTAATTTTCTGCATCAATAGACCTTTGAACCTAAAAAATAATTAAGCCAACATCAAAGTCGACATAAAATTAACCCCCAAAACTTATCTCGTTCAAAGCTACACTATTATTACGCTCAAATTTAGCTACACTTATATTTTACTTTTAGTATGGAGGCACAAACTCTAAAATATGACGAAACTTATGCAAAAGACACGAACCCAGATATCTAGAGTAGGAATTCACGAGCGCCTTTAAACCGCTAACAATTACGAGACCCCCATGCAAATGCCTCCTCCCATCCATTTACTGACCTATACCACCCTCACCGTCCATTTTCAGTAATAAGTATAATCTAATTAAAGCAGCAGTATTCGAAGCGCTAATTACAAAAACATTATAAAAGAGAGTAGGTACAAATTATGGCGGCACCCGGTAAGGCGCAAACATTAAGGGGTGAAATGGTTGGAGACGAGGCAATGATTATGACGAATAGCGTCAGAAATTTAATTTTGATAATATAACCGACGACTGTCACTATGGATTAAAGGGACTCGTTTTTTTTGGAATTTTGATAGGAAAAGGTTATTTTAGTTCAGGGTCGGATTATTTTGATGAAAATAATTTAGTATAATTCTCTCACTTCTTAAGATTACTGTTAGCGATAGGCCGCCCATTGTGTCATCTTATGTAATGTTTTCTTCATCTACTTTTTATTGTTATTTATCAATTATTTATATATGTATGTATTAGATTGTATTTATTTATTTATACTTTATGCATATAAAGTGACTTTTTCATGGTCTCATGTAATTTAAAGACCAGCAGGTGGTATACTTACAGACTCAATGATTGAAAAAAAAAAAAACAAATATGTAATCATGAAATAAAGATTTGTTAGCAATATTTGGTGCAAGGAAAGTAAAGTATCCATCGTTTCTGAATACGCACTTAATCACATAATCACGTTTACAAAAAGCGTGAAAAAATACATCATAGAAAGTTACTAAGTAGCACACAATCGCGCTTATGAACTCCAGCAAAATTCGTCCTTTCTGCCCAAAGCCAAGGAGCTCATTATCACAGTGTCAAAATGATTACAATTTACAACCTTTCCCACATTGTGTTTCAAGTACCTAACTTGGGTTCCGCATCTCAGGAGGGGGAGAATTAATAATATTTTAATTAGACCCCTGAACGCTCTATGCCATTATTTATCGGTGTTTCTCTTTGAATCCCGCTAAAGTTTAATTGGAACGGTTATGTACTTTGAATTGCTCCCAGTTTCCCGAAACGGACTACAATAGAAGTCCTGGGGAACATAAAAGTACTTAAGTTAGAGAAAAATAGCTTTCGGTTCCTCCAAGGTCTTGCTTAACGAAGTTGAGGTTGGAAGTTCAACATTTATGAACTTGTTCATAATTGTGGTAGCTTGTTTTATGGATTCCTTTTCTGAGCTTGTTTAGGTGGTAACATTCGATTGTTTTTTGGATTTACGTACAAACGAAAAAGCACCTACCTGTAAAAAGAACGCATACCAAATTAAAAATTATACTCAAACAAGTTAACGAACATTTCAAAATCCACGTTTTCAATTTCACGTGTACACACGACCTTTCAAAGGTCAGATTCTGATGAACAGATAATGACAAACAAATAATTAGAGCTTTATGTCCCGAGGCTATTCCCACAAAATATATGGATACAGAAGGTCAGCTCCATACTAAGAGTGAACATGAACGCACACATAGACATGCTTCACGTACAGCGAGTGCAAGCGCACTCGCGACTAGCATTTGCTTTAGATCGCCGTCCGCTGGTCGCCGCCGTACGTATGCTTCGTTGTGTGCGAGCACCTGTTTCCGCTGTATGTAGCTTGCCTTCTGTAGTTTCCTTTTCTATGTCATTCCAAACAATCCATTTTTTTTAGAACAAATACAAGGTAATCAGTAAACCCGACGCTAGATAGAAACTCGTTCGGAGAATTGATAAAATAGAGAACATCGAAAATTTTGGAATACAGTTTGTTTGTGAATTATTTATTGATGTGGTTCAATCGATTGCTGTGTAGTTGATTGGAGTCTTTTCCGTTAACTTCGTGATATTGGCCTAAGGCCATCTTAATGGTTTGTAAAACGGATTCAAAGACCACTTTTGGGAAATGTATTGGTGATCATATCTAATGCAATGCAAATATTTTTGCGAAGCAAAGGAACTTGTTTTCCCATCATCCTAACACAATATGTGAAATAGACTTCTAAACGACTGCCCTATCGTAATTGCTGAAAGTACCTAATGTACTTTATTGGGTTCAACTAAGCGGAACGTAAACCTCCTTTCAGAATAGTCATTATGGTCAAACAAAAAAGCAAGTGAATCTCCATTTTACTGATAATGCATATATATTATTATGTCCTCTTAAAAAAACCAAGGCTCTTACAAAAACATAGTACGGTCCCCTAAAACGCTTCATAATTCGTTCCAACGGTATTCATAGCGTGAAAGCTGGATCGATCGAGGTTTAAACTTAGTGATGCTCGAATAAGGTTACTGAGTGAATAATATATGTGTATCCCGGCTCTGCCCGGAAGCTACTGTATACGTAATCCTATTTTAGAATGTATCTTCACAAAACAACTCGCCGGCAAATAAATATTATAGAAGTTCGCGGTCCGTTTTGAGTTCCTACCTAATCTGTTTTTAGCGATATTAAATCATCTAGTGGAAAGGAAATTCGCTTGCCACGGCTGGTTGGTCGGACAAGTGACAAGATAACAAAATAATCATGAGATGTAGCACCAAAAGTCAGTGTCGACGATGCAATAATTTAGTAAAAACTTCATTGTCTTGGTTCGCTAACGGCCGAACCCAATAACCTAACTATCACCAGATTTGGCATACTGGAGATAGCAAAATAAATGAAACAATATGAAAATTATATAGGTTTTCTGTTGTTTCATTTGTTTTTCTATCTCCAGTATGTGATAGATAGGATATTGGTTTCGGCCGTAAGAACGCAACGACAGCATTCTATCAGCGACTGCGTTTGTCAACAGTACATTTTTAGCTTTTTTTCTCCTTGCTGTATTATTTAGCACGTGGCTAAATAATACAGCAAGGAGGTCGGTCTGTGGATAGGTGACCATCTTAAAATACTGAGTTTTGTCTATGCCTCGAAAGCACGTTAACTCGTTATTCCCGGCTGTCATTTTCAGAACTTAGAGTATAACACTGACGTATAAATCATATGGACTGGGCATACCTACAAAAAAAACGTGTTTACCTACCACCGACTTGGGCACTTAAAATGGCTGCCTTTGGTAGGGTTGTAACTGCGAGCAACTTGCGCATCTGATATCGATATTCAACTCAATGTTAAAGTTTTTATCTCAATGCGTATAAACCATATGGACTGGGCATACCTATAAAAAAAACGTAGCTATCTACACTTTGCTAGGATGAAAAAATGGCGGCTAATAGGGCAGCCTATGTCGATATTTCTTTACAATAACATCGATAAAAGATTGTTAGAATGTTTTCAAAATGTCACGGTACAATTTCAACGGGTATTTTTAGCACATTCTCAGCTTCACTTGTACAGTCGCCAGCACATCGTGCTACAACAATCTGACAAATTTCTGCACCTACTAGATTTACAACTTTACAAGAGAAAAGATTAAGTTCAATTTTGACTGGAATAATTTGACAGTTACGAGTAATTTGATGTGCTGGCGTCTGTACAACAAAATAACTATCTATGTGAACAAATCTGAAAAGTTATCTTTGACCTACTTCACGGTTTTTGATTTAGGCTAATACTTTGCGTACATGTTTAGTTTGGATGACATTGTTGCCGATTCTCTTGTTCAATAACTAAACTAAAATTAGATAATCACTATCTTTTTAACCGACTTCTAAAAAGGAGGAGGTTCTCAATATTTAATATTATTATATCAATGGGGGTTTGCGGGACATGTCTCTCTGTACCGCATACACCCCAAAATATGTATCTATTGCCATTATTAGGATAAGTAACAAGGAACATCGAATAAGTTTTTGAAAATTCAAATGAAATGTACCTAAGCGTTATTCTAAAGCCTTGCGTTAGGTCATTCGAGACGGGGTGGAGGGAACAAAATCTAAGAAAAGAAATGACGCTGCATCCACGATGGGCTGCCGGCACGGACGTCTCCATCACCTAAGTATATTTTCTAACATACCGATGAAATTGGGTTTTAATTAAAAGTCAACAACAATTATTTACAACACCATTTATTTATTTTTACATACATATAATTTACATCCTACTAATATTATAAATTTATCCTACTAATCCATACCTTCTAATCTATACCATCCTACTAATTGCTATACAATTTTTGTTTAAAAACATACCAGCATATTCAATGTGGGCACTGCGCCATCATGTAACCTCATCACATCGAGGGTTCTATTAAAACTAGATTCATCAAAGTGCAGGGAGTAGATATGTCACATTTTATGTCTATGGTTTATATTTTTCTTCTATCCATTTATTTTTGAAAATTTCATTTCCAGGAAATCTGTGGGTTAATAGCATTGCAATGTATTTTACACACTTTATCAATATAATCATATCGACACTTATCGTATGCGTTGCGAACATCGCACATCACTAAATAAGACAAATAAAAATTGTATGTAAACAATACTACGAAATTAAGAAAATAATAACGTAATAAGCCATACAAATATGACACAGGTTTCAATAATCTTTAAAAAGATCATCTGGTAACAAAACATTACACAAAATTCTACAATATTCAACTGGATTAGTGAAAACTAGTAACTAACCTGTGCAGAGTCAAATTAGGCTGATTTTTGTTTTTCCTCGCACCATACTGTATTATGCAACACGATGGCATGATTTATCTCTTATTTTCCATAGCCAGAACACAAAAAAAACCTAGCTTTCGACGTATTTATCTTTAAAACAACGAAAATAATAAAAGCAAACAACTGTTTGACAGCACAACTACCTGAAAACCACAGAGTACTTTGGGCAACTAAAATGGCGACCGGCCATGCAAATTTTGACGTCACACAAAAGGGTTGCCAAATTTAGTCCTTGGCAAACATACAGATGTCTCTTTTTTCATATGCAGCTCTTGGCTAGTTAAAAAGAGACAAAATGCTTTTTGACATGTTTGCGTCGATATGATAGATATTTGTATAACTGTTTATTTCTATAGTCAAACGTTTCAAGTCCATATGATTTATTCGTCAGTGGAGTATAATCACTTTCAGTCGCTGATAGTCGCAAAATAGTTGATCAAACGTCATCTAAAACTTTTGCAAATTACAGTTTGATAAAGATAAAGAGTTCTTTAGATATCCAGCTGCGACAGACGGACAGACTTAGTCACACCATTAGGGTTCCTTTTTACCATTTTGGTACGGAACCCTAAAAAACTACATTGGCCCTTTGACACCAATCTTGCTAAAGGTTGGTATTACCCAGATACTGGGCTGTGGATGACACACAGGAAATCGCTCCAGGTAAAATATGGTACTCAGCTTCAAGTTCGACTAGAAACCAATCCCACAATAGTTATTATAAGATTTATTGATTGGACATCATAATATTTCGGTAGAGCATGTCAGTGTCTTACTTTATGATAAAATATTATTTAGAGAAGGATCATTCTGCCTGACCATTTCAATATGACGTGCATTTAGTATGGTAGGCGCCAGATAAATGTGCAATAACGGTAACCCAAATATATTTCCTGAATGTGAAAAATAGAAAAAAAAGGCTAAGTGCTAGTTGGATTCGCACACGAAGGGTTCCGTACCATAAAACTTAATTTTTATTGTTTGTTATTATAGCGGCAACAGAAATACACAATCCGACACGATGGACGAACAGCGGTGGCTTAGTAATAAGGTTCCATTGGTTACCCTTTGGGTACGGAACCCTAAAAAGACATAAAGCTCTCCTGAATACTATCGCGATCCTTTACGTTATCTAGTAATGAAAAACGGTTTATAATTTATTGTTTGGGTACCTAAGAAGGCATCTCAGAGAAAGGTCAATGTACTTTATTGCAAGTTTATCTGGCACCTACCACAAAACCGTGAAATTGCTTCGCTGGAAGCATGATGTCTTCAAGCAAGCAGCTTACCATAGCATGGGCAAAACCATCTGTGTGACGTCGAAGATATTTTGCTTTTAAAAATGTTTTAGCGTTTCATCTTCTCGGATCTAATAGAAGCTTTCCAGGATCTAAGTGACATATAGTGTAGGTATTAAAGTTTTAATGCGGATGATAAATAAAGGTTATGCCTTAATAAAACATTAAGCACTATCATGAGGGAAATAAAATGTACGGAAGAGTTGGGGCGGAAAAATCAAAGAATTCATAATCAAAAGAAAATGTCTTTTGATTATGAATCCTTTTTAGGGATCCGAGCATTAGTAAAAATGGATACCCTTACAGGAAATTTTTAGTATGGGGGTCACTTTTGGGGTTATAACTAAAAAATAAAGTTTTTCAAACTCTGTCGTTTATGAAGATTTTCAAACTAAATCGTGTGACATATTTTAGAAAAACTTGTAAGTAATTGTTGTGAGAGTTTTATTTTTTTTTTTCATAATTTTGAAATAAAAGTTTTGAACTTATTCAAGCTACTGGACCAAGATTCCCCCCTGATCTCCAAAATTGCTGAGCCTAAAATATTAAAAGAACAGATTGAAAAAATCGCAGTGTATATCTAAAGATGACAGGATAAAATGACGTGTCAAAAATTAAATTGGTTCGGAACTCTTTACACGCGAGTCCGACTCGCACTTGACCAATTTTTATTCTTGAACTTTTGGACCCATGAGCCCTCGTTCTAAAGAGTATCTTACGTGATTGTATCCGTTTATTCATTTTTACAACTTATTTTCTACATTTTTAAATATTTCTCGTAAAAAAAAAAAACTAAATAAAACATTTTATAATTTAAAAAAATATACATATAATTTGTCTTAAAGTATACTCCTTTGAAAGCTATATTTTGGTCAGATTTCAGTTAAACTGTATACAGGTGAATAACAGTATTTTATAGGGAGTGTCCGCCAATCTGACTTCCAGTAATCAGTAACCGATGTCAGACTGTCAAAGATCTGACAGCGGGAACCAACGACTCACTGAGCTTTTTGAGGCGCAGAGGAGCCTATGTATATGTAAGGTTGGTCAACTAGCCATGGATCGACTTGATGTCTTTCATAGCACAATAAAAAAAGAAAATACTTGAGGAAAACATGATGGCACCGAACAAACAAACCCTACATCATCTGCCTAGCCTTTTCCCAAGCAAATTGGGGTCGACTTCCAGTCAAACCGGATTCAGCTGAATACTAGTGTTTTACGTGGAGCGGCTGCTTACCTGACCTCCACAACCCATTAACGTAATACGGTACTTCTTGACAAGACTGGAGTCCGATTTACTGTCTTCTGACAATCCGTAACGACTGCCAAAGATCTACATATGACAGCTGGGACCAACGGATTAACGTGCTTTTCGAGGCACGGAGGAAACTCTGTATGTTAAGATGGTCACCCATCCACAGACCAACTTTGGCAAGCATTGCTTAACCTTAAAGATCGACCCGAGCGGCTGTTATTATTTAGCCACGAGCTCCTCAAACAAACCCTTAATAGGTACAACTTAAGTAGGTATTCTATAACCGATAACTTACCGCTTCAGCTAGGTACCTATATGTATGTACGTAACTATTAGTCGATTTACCTGTAACCCCAATTGATTTCGTGGCTTGAATCGGTTTAACGGCCTAACACCGAATCGATACAACCAAAATAATGACGGAACCGTTAATAGTGAGATAGTAAGCAAAGTTCATTCATAAATAATGATGGGACTTGGTCATAGTAAACTTGGGTTGTTAGTGATTTTGTCAGTGTTCTGTATTTCCGGGACGTTTGAAGTCTTATATCATTACTATAATGACACAGTGAGAACAGTCGAAAGGTATATTTACCTTGACGATTCTTTGGGTTTTTACACCGATTTCACAAACAGGAGGAGGTTCTCAATTTGGTTGTTTTTTTTTTTAATGTTTGTTACCTCATAACTCCGTCATTAATGAACCGATTTGAAAAATTGTTGTTTGAACTGAAAGGTGGTCCCATTTAAATTTTATCAAAATTGGTTAGGAGGTTTGAATTTTAAATCGAAATAGCTGGAATTCGTTTACTTGAACGACGGCTTTTGTCTTCCAAGTAATCGAAATTGCGTATTTTGCTTTACTGCGACTTTGCAGTGGTGTTGTTACGTGTCGGGTAGGTAAAAAAAGAAAAATAAAAAACTTTTTACAAAAAAGTGGTGTTTTTGTTAGCTTCTTCGTAATTGACAGCGATTTCCGAAATTAGAGTTATTTTTTACTTTGTAGTGTTTTTTTTTTGTTTGGAAGTCGGTTGTATTTTTTGTAAAAGTTCTTTTTGTTGATATTTTTACTAGGCATAGTACGCATTTTTTAGAATCTCATCTTACTTCTGGGTATCTTACTGGTTCATGTTACTCAATCACGCGAAAACGGAAGAGCGCAGCTGTGTGAAATTTAGAGCAAAGCTAGATTATAGTCTGGAATAGCAGAAAAGCTACTTTTTATCTCGAGAGTATGTTACTATACATGTAACTATACTTTACTCCCCAAAACTGAACTATTACTGTTTTATAGATCGTACTTACTTTATAAGCTTTTGGTTACTTTTATAGAGCAAATTTATCTCAAAAACGTTGCTTGTCATAGAAGCGTTTTTTTATCAATTTTACATTTTAACTACAGAACTGATTTATCACCGTGACAGCTTATAAATAATGTTTATAGAATAAATCAGTGATAAAACAAGGTCCTTTTTGGGGTTCTGTAAACGTTTACAGCACTAATATATTGCTTATCATGAACACTAATTAGCTCGTACTAAAACGTTCTCAGATATTATATAGTACCAGATTTTGTTACGTGGGTTGTTAGCTAGAAATACATACATGAAAGAAAATGCAAATACTTTACCTTTTAACTTAACACAATAAATCAAGTTTGCTAGCAAGTCTTATACCATTAAGTCACGCTCCAACTTAGCCGAGTTAAGCTACTGTCTTAATCCGAAGAACCAACAATAAGTTAAGAAGTTATTGCAATATTTGCCTTACTGTGTAATAGTAACTATTGTCTAATGCCGGCTTAAGTTAATTTTACTGGCTACAGTTATGTCGCAAGTTACAATACTGTTTTATTGGTTTAATCCGTATTGTACAGTTATAGAACCACAATACATTTTTGGTTGTCTTTGATATTAGTTTAGTTACTTAGATAATAATTATTTGCAGATACATACGAGCTTGATATAATACCACTTTTTTTGCTTGTAAAAAATGGTAGTTTTCATCAATTGTAAATTCTGATATTTTTCCTTAATTACTCTAGTTTCATAAAAAAAACATGTTTTATATACCAAGCAAAATTTATTTATAAAATATTTTGTATTTTAAGTGCAATTTTTACGACGATAGAATCTTAAGAGTAGGTTTCTATTACCAAACGTTAGTAACACTAAGTTTGAACGTCACAAGACTTAAAATATTTTTTTCCCACTGGTGTTTTTGAATGCTTGTGTGCAAATGTCTTTTAATTCTTGGTGTTTTTCTGCTATTAAAACGTCAGTTTATAGACTAATATATGTTTGAGTTGAGCTTTAGTTCCACCATATATTACAGAAATTCTTCCGTTATGAATTGGTGCAGAGAAGTAAGCAATGTTCTCACTGACAAGAGCTTTTATAATTTTATTGAAGCAGATTGTAATGAGATGGACTGCATTATCCTACAGGCTCGAGAACATTTTAATAAAAGAAAAGGTAGGCAACGAGAAAGGCAAGCTGGAGTAGTATTAAGTGTTAAAGAATAAAATACATTAAACATCATAATTTTGTATTATTTCCTAACTAAATTTTATTTTGATGAATAATTCTCGAAATATTAAATGTACTGATTTCACCGATTTGTATGAGTCATTACCTACTTTATCATAAAAAACAAAATAGGTAATTCCGTATACAAATCGGTCGAATCAGTACATTTGACATTTCGTGAACTAAAAACCTACCATAGAACCTACCTATCGATACGTAGATAAAGATATATTCATTTAGTTGTCCGCTTGGCGTCCAGATGTCGCTCAACGCTAAGAAATAATCAAACTGACAGTTGCCAGTCTATCTCATATTATATATATTAGTCTATGTCCGCCTCTGTACATCTGTGTGCGTAAAGTGTATGTAAATAAACAAAAACAAGCAATTACGATGTACCTAAGAGTGCTAATTTATTTATTACAGTGGGCGATCAAATCTTTAAAAGTGACATCGTTACAGACAGACAGGCTTTAAATCGACTTGACACATATATAAACATACCAGCATCTACAATTTAGTGACGGCCAAAACCAATGAACTCACAAATAAAGCAATATTTAAGCAGTACCAGGCATTCATAAACAAGAAGAGATAAATCCAAAACCAAGAACACAATGGCACCCGGAACTTCGCCATAAATGAAAGAAAATCGTTCAGTTTCCCGCCTGTCTTACTGACAGTTGAGGGAAACGATTGACGTGGCAATGATTTAACGATCCGTCGGTATAACCTTTTACTATTTGTATTGTACCTTTGTAAATAGTTAATAACGGATTCATTGGGTTAGTGGCACATTGGATTGTGGGTTCAATGTTCTAAGGGTGTGTATAGAACAACACAAACGTATTGGTAATCAGGTCCCCTAACTAATGTTGTAATTTCAAAAGTGAACTCTTTTTGATTGTTACGTTTGCCGTTGTTGTCGTTACTGCACAAATTTTCATGAGTTTTGGTAAAAAATAATTAGACCCTAGAGACGGTTATGAGTTGTAGACGTTTTGCTAAAACAAAACTTGATCCCGAAGGAAAAAGCCAATATGTATTATACTAATGTAAAGCTTATACTCGTATAGTAATACTGAAAAAAAAAAAAAGTGTTGGATACCTCTTTTCTCGAAAAAAACTAGGCTATATAACATCACGCTACGACTAATACGAGCGTAGCATATGAAAAAAGTTACGCAGCCCAAGTTGCTTAGGTCAGCTATTGTTTTGCATAAATTGAAAGCACCTGCCTGATTTCGAAACCACGAATAATATAGCCATAGTAAGAAATCAAGTATCAAGCCTTTTACGTGCTTTTTAGGGTTCCGTACCCAAAGTGTAAAAACGGGACCCTATTACTAAGAATTCGCTGTCTGTCACCAGGCTGTATCTCAAGAACCGCGATAGCTAGACAGTAGAAATGCTTCACAGATGATGTATTTCTGTTGCCGCTATAACAACCAACACTAAACAACAGAATAAAATAAATATATAAGGGGGCTCTCATACAACAAACTTGATATTTTTGCCGTTTTATAGATACTGGTACGGAACCCTTCGAGCGCGAGTCCAACTCGCACTTGGCCATTTTTTTTGTGTTTATACTCTGTGTACCAAATCAGCCATCTTCACTTTAATGTCAGTGATTAACTTCAAAAAATGTTTTATATGTCGCACGTTTTTCCGTTTCGGGGCACACGTTCGGAATTACGGCCTCTAGATTGTACAATCAGGTTGTGTATGTGAGGGAACGAATCTGTCATTCTCGCAACACATTTTTTATGTTGTAATAATGACGGTACGTGGATTGTTAGTGGCTCTTTTCGAGGAAAAAGTGTTGTATGTTGCTAGAGAAAAACAGGTGACAGTATTCTGTAGTTTCAGTTTTGTTTTTTTTTGTTCTAGAAAATCCTTTTACTCCTGTTATCATGTCATGTAAGGCTCTATTGGGACAAAGTTGTATTGTGTTATTACAACTACTGCAATGAGCATGAAAGAAGTCATCCTGTTAATTATTTTTCATTATTTTGGCAGGCGCCAGACACATGTGCAACAACGGTTATAAAACCATAATTTACTTTATTAATTTAACATTTTAGTCCGGGTAACTACGAAGTGAAATTATGGGCAATGTACTTTATTGCAATTTTATTTGGCGCCTACCACCGGCAGAAATCCTTTTTGGGAATCCTTTGTTTTTATTGTCAAAAGGTCCCATAAAATTAACTCTATCATCCTAAATCTCAACAATCAGTAACTCTTCCACAAATCAGTCGTAAACCAACAACTCTTCCATAAATACGCTGCCTAAACTAGGGGCGTCCGTAGGCTGCAAATAAATCTGACACTATCTTAGTAAAACCTAGCGCTCCAGTAATTTAGTTACGATACTGTATGAAGTTACAAATAAAGGGGATTGCTTTCGTAACTAGTTTATGTTACTTTACTGTTTTCTTTAGCGATCGGTTTGTTAGGGTTAAGTGGATAGACTTTAACCATGTTTCTGGCAAAACTTTGCCTGTCCAATTTCTTCTGCTTCGTGTCCTTTTAGGCTTACACACACTGTCTGTGTTTCCTGATAGCTACAACCTGGGAGTCCCTAAGTTAAGTCAAAATTGAATAGGTTACTTCTAGGCAAGCGTGTTTCGTATTCTCATGATCGTTTACCATCAGGTGAGATAGTGGTCGAACACGAGTCTATCAATAATATATTTATGGTGATATATTTATCGATGTCATGTCAATAGTTTCGTCCAAGGTCCTTTTATATTTTTATTTAAATATACTTTATTGTACACCAAATGAAAAATACATAAAAGAAACCTCAAACTAAATTAAAAAACCATAAAATTAGACCTTATCGCATTCCGCCATCTCTTCCTGCCTGGAATGGATAGAATACTAATAATATTGCTGCCCAGAATGTTGTGGAATTGACTTATCAGAGATATCGGACACAACTTGAATAAGTATTTAATAATTTTCATATTCGCATCTCGATCGCAATCTGTCAAAAATGTATGAAAATGAATGCTTTTTTGACAGTTTGCGATTGACATGCGAATGCGAAAGTTGTTTAAAATTAGTAGAGTGGCCCTCTGTTAGTATGACTTGATGTTTATGGCAATATTTTTTCAGGAAAATTAGCTAAACCAGTTTATGAAAAATCCATAAAAAATATGGCGGTAAACACATTACAGGTCACGCTAACATAATTTAAAAATTTACTCTGCATCATAATATTATCAAGGAGTCTGCTTGAATAAACTAAACAGGATTATACCTTGATCCGTAATAACGTAACACTGTCTCCCGCTCCACCCAGAGCGGGAGAAGTCATTGGATGATTTCCCATCCCTAAAAAAAAAGGGAGCATCCCCTTCAGACTGGAGATATTGAATATGACGTCTTAAAACGGGATATAATTCCTGTGTAAGAGAGAGACAGACGGAGCTATACGAGGAATAGCGCTATTCTTTACTCCAACGTAATCATAGTGTAGTCTTTTTAACCCAAAGGTTGACTGGTAGAGAATGCATTGTTGCATTAAGTCCGCCCATGTACCACTATTGTGCATAAAGTCTAAATAAATAAATAAATAAATAAATCATGATGACATAGGCACTACGTAGTATAGCCGCAAACAGTGACTGCAACATGATCAACGCTCATAAAAATCCTGTTCGCCCACACACTGCAGCTATGTAATCTTTTTGTTGCATTAATTATTTAATATTTAATGAACTTGCTGTAGGAGACTAATTTTATTAACTCAATGGACCTCACAACAACGTTTGCTATTATTCGATTTGTTTAAAAAATAAACGCTCATTTTAAATCAAAATGTTTACTCACTACAAAGCTGGGTAAAGGATTTAATTGTATAGTCCTGATAACAGCATTGTTAATTAATCTATTCAGGTCCTGACTGACCGCAACTGCATGTTGATTGCGATTACGAATGAACATATCCGGATGTCATTATATGGTTGAAATGCTTGCTAATTACATAGTCTGTATTTATGAAACCATATTGCCCGGTAGAATATTATTGAAATATTAATCAGATTTATGTTATTTAGTTATCTTTGATTACGTGTTGCGACGATATTAAATAATGCGTTGATTTTTGCAGTCGTATTTCAGTAACTATAAATAATTATTATTAAAACCTTAACGAAACGTCACTTGTGTTTGTTTGTTTTTCTACTTTTGAAATGTTTTCGAATTGTAAATGTGACGAAACAGTACATTCTGTCAAACTATCTATATCTAATAGTACTTATCCGATTATGAAAGCTCCATTGTAGCGGAGTATCATAGACTTCTTTTGTCTCGGAAAATCCACGGTTCTTGCAGGATAGGCCACGATAGGAGAATACATCACCATTATTTCGTTTTATGTTTCCATGTGTTGTAAAGCCCATGGATCAAGCGAAACGACAAAATATATTGCTCTACGTGCCAAAAGCTGCATTTCAGGAAAAAATATATTTCCTGTATATTTTACATTCTTTACGCACTCGTATAAATTAGCAATAACAAAGCAATTGTCTTTACAGGCACTTTTCCCCATTCTTTAAGAAAATCTCGGCCGAATAAACGTTCGAATTCTTTCATTTTTTCCCCATAAATTGTAATGCTCACTGATCATTTTAATCTTTTACTCGTTCTTTTACAATCTTTTCCTTGTTTCTTTTGACTTTAATTTTATACAAACCTCTGTCTAACAAAATGTTGGAAGCATCACAGTGTGAAATGAAAATTGGTTGAATAAGACAGCTATCGTTTTTACTTTGAAAGAAAATGGCGGGACAAGATGTTAGCTTAAAATTAATTGTTAATTAATATTTATTTTGATTGAGATAAATATGATTGAGATTATTATTGGTATATGTCTACGGCAATATTTTTGATATGCTTGGATCCTACAAACTCTTTGCTTCCTCCTAAGTTAAGTTACGAGTAATTAAACAAAAGAAGAAGTCGGTGTTATTGTTAGTTTCTTCGTATTTTGACACCGACTTCCGAAATTAAAGTTATTGTTTTACTTTGTAGTGTTTTTTTTTTGTAAAAAGTTTTTTATTTTTACTTTTTAGTGGTACCCCACACCTTACAACACCACTGCAAAATCGCAGAAAAGCAAAATACGCAATTTCGATTACTTGGATGACATAAAACCATCATCCAAGTAGATTCCAGCTATTTCAATTTAAAATCCAAAGTTCGTAACCGATTTTGATAAAATTTAAATGGGACCAATCTGCAAGTATATCCTTTCAGCTAGAACAGAATTTTTAAAATCGGTTCATTATTGTCAGAGTTATGTGGTAACAAATATAATTAAAAATAACAATAAAAAAAATACAACCGAATTGAGAACCTCCTTCTTTTTGGGAAGTCGGTTAACAAAAGAAAATTCTTGCCAAAATGTTAAAATACACCATAAACCCATCTGAAAATATAAAGATAATTTTAATGACTTATGGCATACGCCAGTAACTGGGTCTAGCAAGTGGACTCGCCCGACGCATATTTAATCATTCTTACTTCAAGGGCGAGCTGAGATCCTAACTAATTACTTTTCTAACTTAGGTAGGCAAATCTACAAAGGTACCGCGCCTCATATTTTGCCAATTAGCACTCTAATATTATTTATTAATCTTTGTTAAAATTAATTACGGATTTTAATCTGAGAAAGAGACTTTTTAACTTCTGGTGTTAGCACAACAAATAAATTAATGTCCTCGAATCTTGCAAAAAAATTAATATCGGTCAAAAAATGGCGACATTTCTTACAGTAATAATAAGAAAATATTCCGTCCAAATATAAGAGTTTATTCCTCCTATTTTAGAAAACAGTGAGGAATAATTAATACTTTTAACGCAAAAGACAAGTGTTAATATGTACCCATCGCCACTGAACTTGCCTGATTATTTATTTATTTATTTATTTATCAATTTATGTACACACACACACAAAAAAAAAAAAAACCAAAAAAAAATAAAAAAAAAAAAAAAAAAAAAAGCCACAACGACGCGGTGTGCACGGTGTATGATTATCAAAATATCTATCAGATTCTTTGCCAATACGGGCTGGGATTTTAACTTCTGATACACAATTATAATTATCTACGTGAGGAGATCGTGGCTAAATAACAATAGCCGCACAAGTCGATCTTCAAGGTTAAGCAACGCTTGCCAAGGTTGGTCTGGGGATGGGTGACCATCTTAACATATCGAGTTTCCTACGTGCCTCGCAAATCATGCTAAGCCGTTGGTCCCGGCTTTCATTTGTAGATCTTTGGCAGTCGTTACGGATTGTCAGAAGCCAGTAAATCTGACTCCAGTTTTGCCAAGAAATATCATGGTACCCAGTTAATGGGTTGTGGAGGTCTGGTAGGCAGCCGCTCCACGTAAAATACTGGTATTCAGCTGAATACGGTTTGACTGGAAGCCGACCCCAATGTAGTTGGGAAAAAGGCTAGGCAGATGAGGACACGATAATATCTAAAAGTCCATTAAATGCGGAATACCAATATTCTACTAGCTTCTGCCAGCGGCTTCTCGCGCGTGTTCTCGGCCCTAGGGAACGTACTTCCGGGATATATAATATAGCCCATGTGTTATTCCAGACTATAGTCTACCTTTGTGCCAAATTTCATGAAGGTCCTTTCAGGCGTTCTGACATAAAAGAGTTACAAACATCCATCCATCCTCACAAAACTTTTGCATTTATAATATTAATAGGATAATAGGACTATGGTTCGCGCCAGATAAACGTGCAATAAAGTACATTCAGTTTTTTGAGAACCTCCTCCTTTTATTGAAGTCGGTTAAAACCGAAAGAATCACGATAGAAGTCGATTCATTTCTGTTTTTTAAATTTAGTAAGTCAATAAAATGTATGTGGGTCAATGACCGTTATTGCACGGGTATCTGACGTCTATCATAGTGATAAAGATTGTCAAAATTATCAAATGTGCCGTTCAGAAATGTCACGAGATCATTTCCATACGATCAATTTTTTTAACGTCACTATCTTGATGCTTTTGCCCCTGAGATAATGATTTTACTTAAATAATCGAGAGATCGATGCTGATAGGAATAAAAATACCATAAATAAAAAAACCGGCCAAGTGCGAGTCAGACTCGCGCACCGAGGGTTCCGTAAAAACCTGTAGGTATATAAGTAAAAGTTATGGTATTTTTTTTTGTTAATCGCATAACAACGTTTGCTGGGTTAGCAAGTCTAATATATAAAATTCTCGTGTTGCGGTGTTTGTTTCCAAACTCCTCCGAAACGGCTGAACCGATTTGCATGAAATTTTGTGTGCATATCGGGTAGGTCTGAGAATCGGCCAACATCTGTTTTTTTTTTTTAATCGCGTAACAACGTTTGCTGGGTCAGCTAGTAAGTTTATGATTATTAAAAAAAATATACTATGTGATGTAACTAAAAATTTAAGATTTTCGGAATTTTTCCTATATGTGTACTTTATAACGTTGCTTCATGCCAAATTTCAAGATTCCAGGTCGTCTGGAAGTATCCTTTAGGTTTTGATTCCCTTGCGAGTAGTTGCGAGTTTCAAAATATGCGGCTTTAATTGCTGTATCTTTTGATTGCGTTGACGTAGAAGTTTGATTTTGTTACAGCTTAAAGATATTATAGACTTGAGTATTTGTTAAGAATTTCAATATAATACCACTACGCGTTCATGAGTAAAGGGGTAATAAGTTTAAAATTATTAAAAATATTTTTATTATATGATGTAACTAAAAATTTATGCTTTTCGCAATTTTTCCTTTATCTGTGTTATAAGACGTTGCTTCGTACCAAATTTCAAGATTCTGAGTTCACGGGAAGTACCCTGTAGGTTTTGATTCCCTTGCGAGTGTCGAAAATTTGCGGCATAAACGGGAGTATCTTTTGATCGCGTTGACTTAGAAGTTTGATTTTTTCACAGCTCCAAGAGACCATAGACTTGAGTATTTGATATGAATTTCAGCTTGATACCTCCACGCGTTCCTGAGAAAAAAGGTCTTGACAGACAGACAGACAGACAGACAGACGGACAACAAAGTGATCCTATAAGGGTTCCGTTTTTACCTTTTGAGGTACGGAACCCTAAAAATTCCATTCAAAAAAATTTAGCTTACAAAATACTATTATTTAATACCTTGCATGTCTGATTAGTCAGTGTATGTATATCTTTTATCTTTATCTTTTGTCTTAGAAAGAAACTAACTCCTAAAGTCAGTTTTCAAATAAAGTTAAATAATTGATTGATTAAAATACAAACCTTGATATTAATTGTGTCAGCATTTTATTGATGTTGACTTCATGTAAAGTAAGGTGTCTACTTATTGAATAATTAACTTAATAATATGTAATAACAAGTGGTGGATCATATCAATTATACGAGCAAACCATTTTTTACTATTGGTACGCATCGTTTCGTACTACGTTTGACCATTATCACCTGATGGTAAACGATGGTAAACGAAATATCACCTGATGGTAAACGATAATGGACGGCGAGCTATGGGTGGCTCGCCGTCCGTCCGTCTAGTGACGACAGGCCGTGTCGACGGCGCGTTAGTGTTCCACGCGCGCCTCAAAGAGAGTCAGCAACACAGAGGGGCCCGAAAGGGCCGACGCCTGCCGGAGTCGCGGGATTATTCGCAAGAGACACCGTGGCTCCGGAACACAAAGGGCAATGAAGGAACATGGATGGGTTTTAGTCAGTAGAAGTCTGACACTCCCTCCCGCTACACCCAGAGCGGGAGGAGTCATTGGATGATTTCCCATCCCTAAAAAAAAAAAAAAATGGTAAACGATAATGCCGTCGAAGAATATTATGGTGACATCGGCTCTAAAAGTAAATCAGATTAACAATTTCCTCATTCTAATATCAATTAAGCTAACTAAACCTATTGATGCCGTTCTTGATCGGTAATTACGTACCCAGTATAAAGTTTCACGTTAAGTGTCAAGAATTGGGTCGAGCGTAAACCGTCTAAGAGGGTATCGACACGATTTTAGTGCTGCGCACTTGAGAAACCGTAACACTTGTGGTGGAGACCTTATTAGCACTTGTTTGCACTTCATTTTGTCTAGCGAAAAAGATATAAAAGATCAAAAGTAGCTTACTTTGCTAAAGAAAGGTAACTGAAATAATTATATTTTCTTTGTTTTGCGGTTTGACTTAGGATGTTTTTTATTTAAATGCGTCTTTGCATTAAGTCCGCTTATATATAGCATATATCACTTTTGTACTTGAAGTTTAAATAAATAAATAAATTTAGAAAATCATTGCAAAATAAGTCTTATTCCAAAAACTGGCTAAAAACATTTTCAACTCGGTGTTATATTGCAATTTTTTTCTAAACAAAACATTTTTTGTCGGGGGTCTTTTTATCAGCTCAAAGCCATAATGTTATCCTATCAAGACAAGATAGTATCTTTCAATAAAATAAATAAAATAGTATAAAATGTGGTATCTACGTATTGTAATTATAGTGATGAGGGAGAATGCACGTATTATCTCTCACTTACACATTTTTAGAGTCTTCATTAAAAAGATTTTAATCCCGAACAACGTCAAACAATTTTCAAAGGGATTCTATTAAAGTTGCTGCGTAAGTAGGTACTAAAATTTTAGTTCTCCATTAACTAAAATACACTAATAATTAAAATTTGTTTCAAATAGAAACGGGATTACACTAATTAATCTCCATTTACTCAGCCATTATCGGAATAGGATCTTAAAATCGGAGGATTACGTTATCCCTAGTCGTAATTAGGTAGAAATTGAGATCCTTTACGATCTAATACAAGCGATTTATAGATGATAATCATGGGGTCTTTTGAGGAAAAATGGGGCATTAGGTGTTTATTATTGCGTTAATATAGAGGTCTGAACTAGGGCTTTGTGAAAATCGTTACAAGTTTTGCGCATTAAGACTAGGCCAAAAAAAAACGAACAACAAAGCATAAAACAAAGCCACGTAATTTAGTTGAAAAAAAATTACGTAATTATTAAGTTTTTATCTTCTTAATAAAAGTTTACAGTTTGAAGCGATTCTTTCTGAACATGTCAAAAAATTGTTCCATCCTCGTACAAAGCCTCTTCATTATATTTTTAACCGACTTCCCAAAAAGGAGGAGGTTATCAATTCGGTTGTATGTTTTTTTTTTCTGTTTGTTACCTCATAACTCCGACAGTAAAATTATAAACCGATTTGAAAAATTCTTGTTTTATCTGAAAAAATAACTTTAATTTCGGAAGTCGATGTCAAAATACGAAGAAACTAACAAAACACCGACTTCCGACTACATAACTCACAATTCTGCTGAGAGCGGAAATATAACGATCTAGTTGGCAGTAATATTTTCGGGCCGTTTAGGTTTGAAACTCTTGAACCGTTGGGTCCGAGTGTTCATGCAATGTTTAAGACCTATCCACATATCGCGTGACCCGAGGGCTGGGTTTACTTTGGGCAGAGTTTAAGCATTTCCAAAGAACGTGGCAATTTCGCCAGTATTTTGAGTACACTTCCAATCTAGCGATACGGAGGTATTTTATGACGCCAGATTTGAGGGTTGACTTGGTTAAAAATTTATTTTAGTGTATATAGTTAGTTAGGTATTTAAAAAATCGTTGTTAGATCAAAACTGATTTTGAAGATTTCAAGAAGAGATCGCCCATTATCTTATATATAAAAATGACTTGCTGTTCGTTAGTCTCGCTAAAACTCGAGAACGGCTGGGCCAATGTCGGTAATTCTTTTTTTTGTTTAGTTTGCCAGAATACAGGGAAGGTTTAAAAGCAAAAAAAAAAATGGAAACTTGACGGGAGCGAAGCCGCGGGGGACAGCTATAAGTAGTCTTAATAAGATCAATACAGTATTTATAACATGTCCGTAAAAGAATGTTGTCAAATCGTCAACGCCAACTTTTATCGATACAGTATTGGTTTTCAATAAACGCCATTTATCTAGCTTTTACGTTCTCGCTTGCCCTTATTTATTATTAGTTCGGCTAGTTCTACGTCTTAATTATCTTCTGTTCTGTTATCCATCGTAAAATATTAACTACCGATTCGTTTTATTGTCACGTTTATTCGCTGCAATTGGCGCAAATGTCACTGGGTTGGTTTTATTTTTTCTGGATTCTTTTGTCCCAATGTAAAAGGAAAACTGACTGACTGGCACACACTGAAACTACTGGAATTAGGAACATGAAATGTTCAGGTGAGCATTAAGAAAAGAGTAATGGAGTTTAAACCTTTATGGAGGGGAAAATTGTTGATCTGTGCGGACGATGTGATTGGTTGTATGCTACATTCGATAATAATGGTAGCCAACCCCGAAGGAAACGGCTAGGCATATTGTATGACCACATTTTAGGCAACCATGGCAATGTGGCTACTTATAAAAACATAGTTGAACTTCGAACATACAATAAAAAAAATGTTTGCATACTAATTTGTTTAATTTAATTTAGTAAATAGTAACCAATTATTAATTAACTGCTTACTAGACATCATTTAACATAATTAGTATTGCGTACACAACAATTTTAGTTTTATAAATTTAAGTAAAGTTTATTTCCTCATTCAATAGTTATTTTTTAAATATCCGAATTAGTTCTATTGAAATTTATTTTCAGTGTAGGTGTTCTCTTTACTAACAAAAATACTTCCACATATTTGAAACTTACACCAAACATTAGTAGATGAATATTGTTCTAACGTATTAAATTCTCTACATTTTCATCGACACGGGAGCACAAACGTTTGCTCTGCTATAGACGTTGCGGAAATGTTCGTACAAAGCGCAGGAAGATACTTTGGTATGAGAGACTTGGAAAAATGCAATGGGAAGTCCGACTAGTCATTGGTCTTGTACTTTTAGAAAAGAGTAGGCGACTTTTTCGTATAATTCTGATTCTTAGTTAATTGTATAATATAATATTTATTACTTGAGTTTTTCATTCTGAAAATTAATCTGTGTGAAGGTGCTAGAAGTAATATACCTGTATGTTGGTACCAGTTAATGGTACAATGTGCAATAGGGAATATGCATGAAAAAAGTATTTATGATCTGAACAGTTTATCTTAAAGTATTCGAAAATATAATACTAACACTGAAATTAGAGTCTAAATTGCTCGAAAAACGAACGAGAAAAACGCTGTTTTCTATGGCGTATAGTCGTCGTGTAATTTGACGTCACAGTTCGTATCGGACTTCTCTTTCTAACTGTAGTCTTTGAAGCTTTATAACTTCATAAATGATGAAGGTATTTAAAAATAATTCCATAATTGTTTACTAGGGCTAATAAGTATTTTATTTTGCAAATAAAAAAATCACATGCATATTCCCTATTGTGGCAGAACTGATGCGTTAGGTAATCACTTCAAATTCAAAGATTGCGTCTTTGATTAAAACATAACGCCATTTTTTTTTATAATCTGTCATTTTCTGCCGTTTCACAATTATGTTAGGGTTGCCTTTAATTTAGCAGAATGCAGCTGAAAATGATTATTTTACATGAAGCCACTATCCATCTGCCCTCCACACATATAATTTTTCTTCTCCTTTCCCAATTATATAAATGATATTATTTTATTAGTATTGTTTAATATTGTATGTGTTTGTTTTATATTATTAAGTCTAATTAATATTATTTATGATGTTTGTACACTGACCGCCCTAAATCTAACTTCTGTCGTTCAATCCATCCTAAGGTTGTCTGTAAGAGATTGCCCTGTGCGATAAGATTGACACTTGTTTTTATAAACGTTTTCCTGTACTTGTTATAAGGTGTACAATAATAAACAAAAATATTATTATCATGGTCTCAGAGAAAATTTCAGCTCATGTTCATTAATTAACCACACGGGTGGCATACCTAATGCCACTCCATAATTACCTATTTATAAATAACTAATGAAACCAGAATTCTCTATTTGAAGCACTAATATTTCAGACGTATTTAAAACAAGTAGGTCTGAGAAGGTGAACCGAGTTCGAGTTCCCACACGTAATACAAACAAATCTTAGGAAGCAAGTACTGAGAGGAATTTCTGTATGAAGTCTCATTTCATTCTACACGTTTTGTCTTGTTCGCCTGAAATTGAGCCTGCGTGTATGTATGTGAAAAGAGTAAAATGCTGAATAGTTTTGGTTTGATCTTTTTCTTTAATGTGATGAGTAGAAGGCCTCTTTTTTATGGATGGGAAATCATCGAATGACTTCTTCCACTTTGGGCGAAGCAGAAGGGAGTATCAAACTCTTACTGACTAAAACCCATCCGTGTTCCTCTTAGTGCCCTTTGCGTTCCAGGGCCGCGGTGACTCTTTCGAACAAATTCCGCAACCATAGCAGGCACAGGCTCTAGCGGGCCCCGTCTACTATGCTGACATCTCTTTGAGGCGCGCGTGGAACACAACGCGCCGTCCGTCGACCTGGGCCTGGTTCTGATCGGACAGCGAGCCACCCAATGCTCGCCGTCCGCAGGCCCGACCCTACGGTGGCCTATAAAATTACAGATTATCAACAACAGTTGCCGAAATTGTTGAAAAGAGTCACCGCGGCCTGGAACGCAAAGGGCGTTAGGAAGAACACGGAAGGGTTTAAGTCAGTAAGAGTCGGACACTACCGTTCCGTCCTGAGGAAGGAATTATTTGATAATTTCCCATCCTGCTAACGAAGTGTTATTTGATAAATCGTTTAAACTGATAAGTATGCCACTTTGTCTAGAACCCAAGGACGTTTTATTTCGTAACGAAATAGAGGGTCAATTTTATGTTGAGATGAACACAAATGCAATTTTTACTAGACAGTCTTTGTTTTGGCATCAGTTCATTAGTTTCCGGACCAACTTACAAGATTTTTTTACTTGATTTCTGCTTTCCGATTATTTTCATAAATTAGGTATATTTTGAAAATGATTCGCATAAAAAGGCTAAAACAAAACCTATCCCAAATTCTGAAACCACAACGAGTACAAAAATTAAGTTCATAAATCACTGCCACGGCGACATATCTAATGAAAATAATGAAAGAAAAATATTAGGAATACGAATGCTTGAAAACCTTCTACATTACCTTACCGTATTTTTCTTTCCTTTTCATTCACAACTACTTTGCATACAAATACTCATATTCCGTCATTATATACGAACTAGACAGAATTATTTCCAGTTGTGAGAGAGAGATGGAGCTATTTAGGACCACTGGCACTGTCCCTTTTTCAGGACGGAATTATGTGTACGACTTTTATGTATTGGAAATCATCAAATAACTACAAATACAAAATCTTTTATTTCAAATAGACCAGTTACGGGCACTTTTGAATAATCAAGGTCTGTCAGTCAAATAGATGAAGCTAATTCTGCCGCGCTAGCGACAAGACCAGCAAGTTGATCTTTAACAAAACACACTCAACGACCCTATTTCCAGCGCGGCTGTTGCACGTTCCAAAGTGTAGATCCTATGGAGAAGAACGTTCAAGAAAATCCATGGACACTCTTTTAAACCAGTTGTCAGTGTTTACAAAATCATGGTTACATTCGTTACGAAATAACTTATGAGTAAAATTATACAATTCAAAGATAATCTTACAATCTTCAGCAGTCTCCTCCCACTCCGGGAGGGAGAAGGGAGTGTCAGACTCTTACTCACTAAAACCCACCCGTGTTCATCTAAATGCCTTTTGCGTTCCAGGGTTGGCGGTTTAGAATCATTCCGCAGCCCTAGAGAGGGGCTGCTCTTACGTCTATCTCACCCATTGATGAGACATAACATCGAGAGCCGGTACCAGCAAAGAGAATGTCTGCTAACAATTGCAGACATTCTCTGGTATTGATTGCTAACTTATTACATAAAGATTTTATGTCTCGATATAAAAAATTGTATTTGAAGAAAACAGGCAAGAATATTAATACTATTTGCAAATTGTGCCTTTCTCTACTTAAACCATTACGTACTTTTTATACGCATAAAATGATTAGTTAAAATTTAAAAAAAACTTTTTACAAAAACAATACAACCGACTTCCAAAAAAAAAAAACACTACAAAGTAAAAAATAACTTTAATTTCGGAAGTCAGTGTTTTTGTTAGTTTCTTCGTATTTTGACACCGACTTCCGAAATTAAAGTTATTTTTTTTTTTTTTTTTATTTCGATTACTTGGATAACATAAAACTATCATCTAAGTAGAGGAATTCTAGCTATTTCGATTTAAAATCCAAAGTTCGTAACCGATTTCCATAAAATTCAAAGTTCGTAACCGATTTCCATATAATCCAAAGTTCGTAACCGATTTCCATAAAATTTTTATGGGACCATTCTCCTCTTCCACCTCCTCTTTCCTTTTTGGAAAGTCGGTTAAAAAATTGACATAATTTTATTCTTCACTAGCTTTTTTCTGGAGATTCGGTAGTGTTAATAAAATTTTCACAAAAAAAACTTGCCAATGAACGTCTCTAGGGTCCCATCTATATTTGCACTCAAATTCGTCAAAATCGGTTCAGCGGTTTTCGGTATAGGCGTGAAAAAGTAACCAACAAACTCAGTTTCGCTTTTATATAAATAGTTAGGATTAGGGTTCAGCAAGTACTAACTCAGTATGCCCATTTAAGTATTTTATAGCTTACTATATTTATAGTAATGCATTAAATGCTCCCATAACACAATAAAGTACATCGTAAAGGTGTTATGATGTCGTTATAGTTTGGTCATAGCTATAAACGAGCTTTTGCTGGATAGTGCACTTTATCGATACTGTTAATGACCAGTTATTGACAGGTTTTTTGCTAAAGTTAAAAATATCCTAATATACAATGACGTATTATATATAGACATGTCACAAACCAACATCGCGGCGCTTAAAAACGGCGATAATACTAGATAGCTACTAATACGCATGAAGAAAGGGAAAGAAAATATGTCACCGTACGGCGGGATGCCTGTTGCTAGAGGGAGATAAATATACATCTTCAGTGACGTCACAGGATAAGTAATAGTCAAATTGACATCAAAACAAACGTAGTGTCGCGCGACAGGTTGGTGCGTAACTAAGCGCGATGTGGCCAATTGGCTTCATTTCATGTTGTCATTTTAGAGTGCGGACAACGTATCTATAGTTTTATATGTCATTGCTTTTTTTTTTTTAGGGATGGGAAATCATCCAATGACTCCTCCCGTTCTGGGTGTAGCGTGTAGCGGGAGGGAGTGTCAGACTTCTACTGACTAAAACCCATCCATGTTCCTTCATTGCCCTTTGTGTTCCGGAGCCACGGTGTCTCTTGCGAATAATCCCGCGACTCCGGCAGGCGTCGGCCCCTTCGGGCCCCTCTGTGTTGCTGACTCTCTTTGAGGCGCGCGTGGAACACTAACGCGCCGTCGACACGGCCTGTCGTCACTAGACGGACGGACGGCGAGCCACCCATAGCTCGCCGTCCACAGGCCCGCGCCTACGGTGGCCGGAGGTCACCAGGTGGCCCCCGACGCCCGCGGCGTCTACCACGGCGGCCGGGACGAGGGGGTCTCCTCTCCCGCTCCGCCACCTCCTTCGCTAGCATGACTGCTTTGCAGAAGGAGGCAAGGAGACCCGCCGCTTCGCGCGAGATCGTGCGGTACCCTCGGTCATCCTGAGGGCCACCACCTTTTGGGGCGCGTTCAAGTGGTTCGCAGCACGCTGCCTCAATGAACGCGCCCACACCGGGGCCCCGTAAAGGGCCATGGACCGCACGACCCCCGCGTATAGCCTACGGCAGGAGGCGTTCGGTCGTTACGCTATTTTTGACTGACAGACAACGCACCTAGAAAGCTGAAATTTGGTATGCAGGTTCCTTGGGGAATGTAGGGGAGTACTAAGTGAAATTCCGATGGGAATGTGAAAAAACGGGTTGTGCCCGTACGAACTTGCGGACAAAAACTAGTCTTTTATAGCATTAGTGACCAAGAGAACTCCCCTCGGCAAGAAAAAAGATCCTATCCTAGAATATAGACGGTCAGACAAAAAAAAAACACACATAGTTACTAAAGAACCTTATATTTATAGTTTTATTATTAATTTTTACACACGATGTCTTCATCTCTTTTATTTGGTTCTCCTTTCGCAGGTATGCTGGAAGAGATTTCTTAAGAAATAAGCATCACCTTTGTACCTACTTTTCTGTTTCCTTTTTTTTTATATTTATGTGTGTGTACATAAATTGTTAAGTAATAAAAAAAAAAATAAAGAACCAAATTTAAAAAAAAATCTTTCCAAAAGCGGCTTATTTCTCGTAAAAATCGTCGTACAGTATAATATTTTGATCCGGCCCCGGTAGTCTTGTTTTACGCACAAATGCACTCTTCACGGAAAATCTTTTCACGGGTAGAGTCGTACTCTACGTAGAGATAGAACGGATGCACGTGACGCAAGCTTGCCGCTCTACCTAACTCTTATAAAATGCTTTGCCCGGGGAATCGAAAATTGTATGTTGTTTAACGAATGTTCAGTGGGAGAGATTTACATGAGTATTATTTTAAAAGAGATACAGGAAAATGGTAATTCGATTTTTCTTGTTTTAGATAGATTGATAATAATATACTCTTTATGTACATCTTAAAATATAGTGCAAGCTTTTTTAATTTATTTGTGTTCGATTTGCTCTTGACTCTAGTCTTGATCAGAGATGCCAGAGACAATGTCTACAATGGAGCGAGCTTACCCAGAAGGAGTCTGTTCACTGTAACTTTCAAGAGATTAGGGTCCTAAGTGTTCGATAACACAGACACAGGCAGGAAGTTCGACTGTCTTGCTGTGCGCATTATAAAAGACGTTTGGAAACGCTTAGTGCGAGTTATTTTTTAATTTTCTAGTTTGACTTCAAAAAGTTAACCCCATATAAAAATGTATTTATTTACGTAACGCGTCCGTGTTTGGGTCACAGGAGTCCTATATATACCAAATATTAATTGAATCGGTTAGCTATGTATTAGCTTTTTTAACCCTATACAAGGCACAAGTCCAATACTGAATGGAGTATTGCAGCCATCTTTGGGATGGCTCAGCTTACACAGCTTGGCTCACCCAAACGTCTTCTACAATACGCACAGCAAAGGAGTGAAACTCTCTGCCTGCGTCTGTGTTTCCGAATGCTTACAACCCTTATGTCTTCAAAGTTAGAGAGAACAGGCTCATTCTGGGTAAGCCCGCTTCATCGTAGACTTTATCTCTGTTCTCTTTGTCCTAGAATAGAGTGAAGAGCAAACCCATCAAAAGTAAAAAAAAAAAAACTATGCCAATAATGAACATCACTTCCCTAAAAAAATACTACATTACTAACAAATTTTCTTTCTAGTTCCAAGTTTTCTCACAAAAACCAAGAAACTCATTTAACTTTATAGTCTCTTAAGCCGCTTTTTGAAGAACACATAAGGAAAACTGTTTATACAAAAGACGGTAGTTAATTAGCCTAAACCGTAAATAATTCAGAGAGGAAAATTTCAAATAAAGGTCTGTACACATTTACTTGTAACCGATCATCAAACCACTCTACCTATCGTCTCGCAAAAACGCAATCAATGCGCTCATTTTTGTACGGTAAACCCGAATGCATCGAAGCGCCAACAGAGGGCGCCTTTTCGTTCCTCTATTTGCCGAACAAATAATCATTTTGATCGCCTATTTGCAAGGTGATTGTTTCGTGTTAGGTAAATGCGTAAAATTTGTGTACTAACGGAAGCCATTATGAATTTATCATTCAGTTGCTGAAAGAAACTATGGAACCGTCGCAAATTAAAGTCAAGTCAAGTAATGCTTTTCATAAAGGTGTCACCTAACCACAGCAGCTGACACGTGTTTGAGAATTTATCGAATTAATCAAGTTAGACTGAAGAGGCTCCTTCTGGGTAAGCTCGCTTCATCGTAGACTTTGTCTCTGTCATCTGTACCCAAGACTAGAGTCAAGAGTAAAAACCATCAAAAGTAAAAAAGGCAAATATATCGACCAAAAAGACGAGTACGTGGATTTATTATGACTTGCAAAATGACATATTTTAAGTGTTTCTGTAACACAATCCCGTTCAGTCTAATAATTTGCCAATATGCAGCAATTTATTATTTCGCAGAGAAATTCAAACAATATTATACTGAGTAGTAAAATCATTGGAAATAATTTTTTTGCAAATTAAACGAGAGTATGCAGAAGCCCTTCATTTTATCTAAATGTTTGTACTCGAGTGTATCCTCACCTTTATAATTTCCTTGAGGTAAAAAATATTTAAGTTAATTATTTGAGATGTTTCATCGTACCCTAAGGAGTTTTGTTTTAGTAAAATAACGAGGCTTTAAAAAAACAAACAGTGCGTAGTTAGTGTGTCTTATTGGAAGGAACATTTTTTGCCTCTAGCAAATAATACTCAGATCAAAGAGCTAAGAATTGTTCTTTAATGAAACCTATAATGAAATACTGCAAAAAAGTATGAATATTATATTACAGTATAGTGACTCTAATTGCTACAAAAATGTTAAACTAGCTACTGTATTAACCTTTTCTCTTTAAACGTTTATAAACGGTCGAACGACCGTTTAGAAAGTTTTATAAAAATCATCGTTTAATGATCAGTTTTGCCTAAGTAAGGTTTCACACAAAATGTTGTTGACCTCATCACAGTGTAGGTCACAAAGGACATTTGTGCTATAATGCCAAGAAAATAGAACAGTCCCACGATGATATTGCGAGAAAACCTGCACGACACAACATTGGTGCATGCTCTTTTAAAACTAAAGAGATAACGAGCTCCACTCAACTTTCAACCTTATTCTCAAGGGGTCAAAGTTCATATTGCACAAATGCAGCTATTTTTGTTGCACTTATTACTTGTCATGTAACACCGGTTTTATAGACTCAATTGCCTTGTTTAGTTGTATTTGTAGGATTGCGAGTGTTTGGCGTACTAAGAAAAAAGTATGTGAGTAGGTAATGTATTGTTTTTTGTATAGAAAGGTAATCGAAATGATGCATTTAGCCCAGGAACTTGCCACTTGGCCAAACTTATTTGCTTAAAAACAATAAAGAAATACGTCTTCTCATAGCCCTAGAGAAACAAAAGTTCCAATAAAAAAAACATAACTTAGGTTTTCCTACACATAAAGTAAACGTTCGTTAAATACCTACATCCAAACGCGTAAAACTTCCCACTAACCCAATTACAGAAGCAAAAACTTTATTCCAACCAGCACTTTATAATAGCACCACTTAATCGTTCCCAGGGCGAGACTCGGTTGCAAGTGACAAATAACCTATTTACATTCTCCCGTTTCCCGATAATAGAACTCACAGCAATTCTATTGATCTGGAGCGTTATTGCAATATTGAGTGCTAATCGTGCAGTCACGCAAACGGAACACGTCGAGTAGGTACTCCAATTATTTCTCTTTAATTTTTTTAATAAAGGTGAATAAAAATGTGCATTGTATGCATAATTGACTTTTGATGCAAATATCATTGTGCTAATACCCTTATATTTAACTTTAAGCATTTTAAATGTCTTTATTAAACCACAAATTTAAATGACTGCATTGTGTGAAGGTTGGATGAAACATTTTACTTTCCTTTGATACTTTTGTGTCAAAATAACTGCAGAGAGAAGTGAAATTCTACGCGTTTCAAGATGAAAATGTGATGGTGTTATGTAAATTCCTTTTTTGAGATTATCCTAGCTTTCGCTTTTAGAAAAAATCCTCATCTTTTACTTTCTTCTTAAAAGTTCCTCTGAGTGATCAAAATGTTTGTAAACTCGATAAACTGCGATGAGCGTTCATTGTAAAATACAGATTGAAAGATACACAGAAAATTATACTTTATGGTGCATAAAAAATTATACTCAATTTGTCTATTATATTCGATCTATCTCTCTATTAATCTATCTAACTATTTTGAAGACTTTCAAAATATTTCTATAATAGGACCTATGAATTTGAATTAGCGATTTAATTAATTAAGAAGGAATAAAAAAGTAGCCAAGTCGCAATCGCGCAAAGGGTCTCATACCATTATCTATAAACCGGCCAAAAAATCACGTTTGTTGTATGTGAGCCCCCTTAAATATTTATTTTATTCCTTCTTTTAGTATTTATTGTTATAGGAATAAATCATTTTTGAAATTTTCAACTGTCTAACAATCACTGTTCGTGAGATACAGCCTGGTGACAGACAGACGGACGGACGGACAGCGGAGGCTTATTTACCCTGTGGGTATGGAACCCTTATTAATATCTTTATTATTCATTCGAAATACATTTATTTATAAAATTAACAGCGAAAAAGTTACCCCTAACAACGATAAGTAACATACAAACTTTATGCAATTCACCCTCCATTTAAAAACTAAAATGAATGGCGGCTGAGTAAGATTTAAGTTTAAAAAAGAATTTATTAAGAAAAATGTTTTCAGTCATTATGAGTTGTGCTCGAGTTTCTTAATTATTGTTTTAGTTCGCGAAGTTTCTCATTAGTGGGGCCACAAGGCTTTAAAAGCGCAACTTTATTCATAACCGTCTATTTTTCCTTTTTATTTTTAGGGTACTCCTGTAAGGTGCTTTTGGAACAACTATGCTTTATTTTATTATTTTAATCAATATTTTTTACGTAACATCATCTATCCAGCTCCCACAATCATTGTTTTTGAAGTTAATCTTGTTAGACGGCGATTCAATTTTCAAATTGCACGAGGATAAGATGCCTGTCTATAGCGAGCGAAGCGGAGAAATTGAGAAATATTAAACAACCATGTCAGTCAAAATGTCAGTGACTCACGTGGGGCTCACGTGGTACAGAGATTTTATGCAATACCATTGGTTAAAATTTCTCCGTGTCTTCGCTCCGCTGGAGTGCCCTAAGGGTGTGTGTGTGTGGGGTGTGTGTAGTGATGAGTTTGGTTCCTATTTTGTGTATTTTTTTAGTGGTAGTCGGTAGGGTAAAACCAACACCTCAAAACACAACATAAAATCTTGACCGAGTGTCCTGATGCGCCGTACCAGACACCCACTTTTGAAAAAGTGACTTTTTATCCGAGACAGCGCGGCGATTGTATAAAAATCCAAAATTTCCCGACTAGTCATTCTCAGCACTTCTCCTCCACACTTATTATATGTAAAGCCAAAGTGTAACACTCTCTCTGTTCTCTTCCACATATAAACCATCTGCCTTCAAAGCAACAGTGAACGCGCTCGCTACATCATAGTCCTCATCCATCGCTTTCCATCAGGCGCGATTGGGTCAAGAGCAAGCCCATTCACCAAAAAAAAAAAAAACCCAGACGTAAAACATGCTTACTACATCTGAAGAAAACTCATGTATCTTTAAAAAAAATAAGAGAAGCACTAATGAAACTTAATTATTAATTAAAAGTCCTCAGTGAGCACTTTGAGCTCTTCTTTATTTATAGCCGAGCTTAGTGTAATGATGCGAAAGCAACGTTTTATTTATTTACTTTCAAGTTTCATAGTTCGTTTTGTTACATTAGTTTTGTTTGAGATTTTATCGCAAAGTTTATCCAGATACTTCTAATTCATAAAAACAGTAAGGATAAAGGTTCTGAAGTTCTGCCTTTTATACTACGTTAAATAGGTGGACAGAACTTGATTTATGTTTGCTGTCGTAAACCTTTACAATACTCGCATCGCTTAAAGGTAAATATTTGCCTCTCAAAAAGCGCTTTAAGGAACGACCATACCATCGATAACACTGCCTCATTAACCTATCAACAGTTTTGTTGTTTTGACTGTTTATCTATTACGGTTCTTGAGATATACCCTCTGATAGACGGACGGACAGATTGTATAGCGAAGGCTTAGTAATAGAGTTCCGATAGTTATCCTATAATTGCAGATATTTAAAAAAACAATAATTCACACAAAATACAAATCTTAAAACAAAAAAGGTAGAATTGTTAAAGTAACCAATCCCGCCCAAGCCGTTTTCTAGCTAAAAAAACAACATACAAGTACCAATGCATCTGACAATAAGGACAATAAGTAGCAAAACCGATCCAGACGATTTTAATCTCTATGTTCAGTTATGCAATCGAAGCCTTTTAGCTTCAGCTCGGAGATTTATTACATTCAGTGTGTTGGGTTGCTTTTTGTGCAACCTTTGGTACCGAGATTAATTGCCTATGCATGACTGTGGCTTTTTCTGGTGATTAAGATTTGTTTGGAGGGCAGCCTGCGTATTTTGGGTTTAGTTCGTGTCTTTGGTCAATGTCAGGGAGTAGCTCATGTACCATCTTCTGCTTAGCTTTTTCCCAACTACATAAATATTGTTGTCAGCTTCCATTCAAAGTGGATTCAGCTGAATACCAGTAATTTATGTGGAGCGGCTGCCTACTAGACCTACACAAACCTGAAACCGGGTAAAATAGTACTTCTTAGCAAGACTCAGGAGACAAATTTACTGGCTTCTGACAATCTGTGACGACTGCCATGGATGGGATTTCGGACTTTCACGCGAGCCAAGCCGCTTGCAGAAGCTTGTAGCCTAATAATCACAAATTGGTATTTAAGCTTTTGGCTAAAGAATAGCCGCACTGGTCAATATACAAGGTTAAGCTACGCTTGCCAAGGTTGATTTGTGGATGAGTGGACATCTAAACATACCAAGTTTTCTTCGTGCCTCGGAAAACACGTTAACCTTTGTTTAAAAATCTGTCAAGACGCTTTGTTTACACTGCGACACCCAGGGGCTGGCTTTTACCTCGAACAAAGGATAAGCATTGCCATAAAATGCAATGCGAGCAGTCTTTTGGGCACATTACTATGTAGTGACAAAAATGAAACAACGTCATATAGACGATTACTCTCTATAATATTAAATAAGTCATAAGCAATTCATAACAACTTTAAACTTTGATTCTATCGAAACCTTCTACAGTTGATGGTTTCTCCACAATAACTGTACGTGTTCGTTAAAATTACATTTCAATCCAATTCAACAACATCTGAATTCGTCCTGAAACCAGACGCCTCTACACTTAAACTTTACACCGCCGTTCCAAGATAACTCACCACCATATTTTTCGTAAATAACAATGGCTATTTCCGCATCTCTTTGCGCAGGACTATAATATAAATCATTGGCGATATACACAGGATAGCGAAGTTTCCCGGGGTTTTATTCCCGTCCTGACCCAGTTTCGAAGTACAGTAATAAAAGTGCATTCTCTCTAGGTTTCCTCGGAGTGACAGCGATGCAATTATATGGAGCTTCACTCATCATACTTGGATTTTAGCTTTTTTATTTGCATTTTTGCTGGGAGTTTATTTAAGCGAGTCTTGTTGCGCTGCGACTTACATACTTCTTAGTTATGTAGAGACAAGACAGATAATTTGGAAATTTTATCAGAATACTTAGACTGTTGCTCTCTACTTTCTGACTGTTTCTAACGAAAAAGAAACATCTAAAAACTAGTTAGCAACTTTAAATTGGCACTACAAATACTTGAAATCAAGTTATTAGAATTTGACAAAAATAACTTATACTTAATTGAGGCTACATAATTATGCTTATTGCTGAACGTTGCGTCTTCCAGTATGCGCGGTCGCCACTCCAGAAAGTTTCGGTCCCATCGACCATCTGTTCTGGTGACGATTATAGTTTACTTTTTTGCCGAAAATCTAAATCAATGCGAGCAAAGTCGCGGGAATAATAGTAGTAAATAAAATCAATTATCCTTTTCACAACTCTAAGAATAATAAAATTATACTTTATAAATTAAACTGGCGTTACTTTTAATTTAAACCATTCGTTATTTTATGAAAATGAATCGAAAACTTTTAAATTTTACTAATTTTAAAAAGTTTTATCACTAGCTTTGGAACATTGAATTTCATTAAGAAGTTTAAACGTGCATCCATTTTAACTATTCGTCGAGCTAATGAGACGATTGAACTTTTATTTGTCTTTGTGCAGAAAACTTTATAATGCAATTTTCAAGTTTTAGTGCGATGTGGGTTTCATGACAGCCTCGAAAGTTAAATGATACCTCGAAAGTTACGTGTGTGTTACACATTTTAATGCCTTTTGAAAACTTACGAAACATTATTTAGTGCTGTATTTTAAACAAACTTGGCCCCACACTTTTGTATCGTGGGTGCGTTCACGATCATATTATGAACTCACATCATTCACAAACAGTATCAAATTGGCAAAAAAATAATAATAACTAAAACGGTAAACGTAAATGACTTATTCGGTCATTTGACAGCTTTCATTTCACGTTATACGACTATTTCACTACTGATTTAAAATAGTTGTAGACCATTGACTTTGTATCTATGCGACAATATTTTTACTCCGTGTACGAAGCGGACCAGCTCCACGTAAACACTGCCATTCAGCTGAATCCAGTTTCACTGGAAGTTGACCCTAATATAGCAGGGAAAAGGCTAGGCGGATCATGATGATGGTGATGTTGATACGAATCCCAGTTTGTTCACAATATGGTTTACTAGCGGTCTATTCCTAAGCTTAACTACTATTTTTCCACATAATGTTGCTACGCTTTTGAATATATGATAGCGTTACTGAAACAATGTCTTTTACGCATAAACCTCTTATGGAACAAAAAACTGCTTTAAAAATATGGCCATGAATGTATGGGATAGAAATGAAGCTTTTAGTAGGAATATTTTATATTTTGCTGGCCCCGCGGTAAATAAACATACAATATCCATTTTATGCGAACCTTATATAATATGGGTTAAGGTTTTTGTCCTACACTAAGATACAAATCCTTGTATACAAACATTATTGTAATAGAGTGCTAAGTTCTTTATAATAGATTGGCTTATAAATCAAGTGAGATCTAACTGGATACTAAATTCTCTTCATGGTTGATCCATCTTGTCCCTAGCTATCTTCTCCACAGCGACGCTCTGAGCACCTAGGCTTAGGGCCTCGCCGTACCCCACAGGGGTTGCCCTTAGCGTGTAGTCGCCGAGTTTGTAAGTTTTTTAGAAAATCTTGGCTGGAGGCTTTAGTTTATATTAAGGCCCCCACAGGCAAGTCCGTTTAAGCAACCGACAACCTTATAGGTTGATTTGCAAGAGGCCCACTTATATAAAAAGTCTCTCAGTTTCTTAAATTTTAGTTATTTTCATGCAAAGCGTTCTTCACACAGAAATATAAAAAAATGTGTTGTTTATTATATCTATGGTTCTTCAGTTCTGTGAAAAAACTTGGCTGATACACTGCCTTATGTTTAAGTCGACTAACTTTCAATTTATTTCTAATATAAAGTTCTTAGTATTATTTAGATAGTACAGTAATTTAAATAAATTCTGACTTATTTTTCATTTTATTAAGCTCAGACAAGAAGCTCAACTCGCTATAAGCCAACTTAATTTTCGCACAAATGTTAAATACGGATTAGAGGAAAATAAAGTGATGAGCTTAAACATCTAAGAAACAAAATAATACTCGTAACTTTCTAATATAATCACTGGTTCTATGAAATATTATACTATAAATTATACTGAAAAGCAGATTAAGTGTTCATGATTCCTCGTAAATTTACTCTCTCTCCTTTGTTTTTACCATCATAAAGCAGGAGGCATACTTCTACCAGTTTTCCTATGAAATGTGTTAGTCTATCTCCCCCTTTATATTCTAGCTGTGCCTAACGTTTGGGCTAATCTTTAAAACGGCTGTGGAGATTTTGAGACGTTCTGCACTCTATGGTGTACAGCGGAGCGACGAAACGAAGAAATTTTAAACAAACGAAATGCATTAAATCTCCGCACCACGTGACTCATTTCACTGTCATGATTTGTTAATATTTCTCCGTTTCTCCGCTCCGCTGCCTCGCTCCGCGAAAATGGACAAGCACCCTTACAGGGTGACCTCTAAAAACAAAACAAATTACTGGTATTATCCAGTTCCGATTCTCTGACGTCACCGTGGAACTTTTATTTATGTGTGTCAAGTTAATGGAATGACTTTTGAGAGAAGCCAGAGCTTAACGTGCTCTTTGCGGTACAATGGAGATTTAGTCTGATCGGTCACCGACTCGACCGCAAGTTAATTAATCGATACGCCAGTCTGAATTAGGACTTAACTCAGAAGCTGGAATTGGAATATTGTCTTAGTTTGGTGCTTAATATGAATGAGGTTTTGACATTTTTTAATTTGCAGCTTCGTATAATTTTACGTTGATTACCTTAGGTTTAGACCACGTGTCAGCCTGAAGTAAAAATATCCTACTTACTTCTTTAGCTAGTTCTTTCCACCAATACGTAGTTGAGCTCCAAAAACAGAGCAAACAGACTTTTTTTGACATACCGCAGAAGCTAAGCAAGGCTTGCTCTACATATATATTGTATCGGTTACGAGCTTATTCATATAGTCTACCTCCTCTAGTTCTAGAGTTGGATTCTTCACAGCTGTTAACTAGCGTAACCGTAATAAAATGTGAGACTATGCAAAAATTCAATAAAAATCTTTTAAAACAGTAATTAGGACAAACTCCGGTGACCTTTTAAAACAGCGTACTATCTTGCGAGTGACGAGAGCTAACCGACGATCTATAAGGGAATTAACTTGGAGCAACCCCGTGAACTTTGTTAATTATCTCGCCTCGTCCGCTTCCAACGGACGTTAAACTTCCATGTTATATACCGTAGACGTTTACGTGACGGTTTAGTTTCAGCGCACGCTGAAGAGACCTTGCGATACTGTACGGGTGGCACTGGTACCGTACGACTCTGTACGGCTCCGTGCGAGTGCAGCTCGACAAAAGTCCGCCCAAGGAAACTTCACAAAATTCTCAACTCCTACCGTTCCCTGAATGCCAATGAGCACTTGATTTCTATCGATGTGTGAGTACTGAGGTTCAGTTTAAACTTAGAAAGCGACTGAATTTCTAATCTTCAATTAAATGCGGTTTAATTTAAAGTGCCTAGCTTGAGTCTCTTTAACTTTCTAGGCTTTCAGTCTGAGGTTTAGGTTCAGGTTCAGTTTGGTACCATGATTTGCCCAAAGTGCAAGTTTGCTTACATTGATCTCAAGCTACTGGATAGTTTGAGAATAATGTTAGGAAACATACCTAACAACTTGATTTTCATTAGACATAGAAAAGCGACAAAGAAGTCAGAAAAGTAAAATGAAATGGAATTTCAGGATTCCTTTCCACTATTTCGAATGAACACGCAACAGTGAAAAAAATCAAAAAAGGGGGTAGTAGGTATCAAATCTTTGTGAGACTGTACGGGCTGTCCTGATTTTAGTCGCAAAACTATATTTATTGTTCACTGGGGATCTGGTGAAATGGGTTTTATGATCGTAAGTTACTGTCTGCCTTTTTATTATGTATCTAAGTATCTAGTTATTGAGGTCCGAGTGCCTGTAACGTGTATGTATCTTGGCATTATCTAATATTATTCTGTTTATCTTGCGTAAACAATCATCAGTTACAATTGTAACAAACAGATAGATAAAGTTTCTTTCACACATGTATCGTATGGAATACCACATAGGATACTTTTAATCCCAGGAGTAGGATCCTTGAAGTTAATTTTAAATTTCATGCGGGAGTTGCCGCTGGCAGAACTTTGATATAATCTTAAGTTTTAGGGTTCTGAACATCCGTGAAAAACGGAACTCTTATAGGATCACTCGGGTGTCTGTCTGTCTGTGTCACAGCCAGTTTTCTCCGGAAACAAATTACGTAGATTGCGTAGGTCCAGATTTCTCATTACATAATATTAAATGTCAACACGCATTCCTTCGTTTGGCAGCCATTGTGGGCGTGCGCACCACATAGTACCTACATTGTGTGCGCGCCATTGCAATATTGCATAGATTTTTTAGTTTTGTTGTCTGTGGTACGCAAAGATAATGACTGTATTTTAGCTTTGTGCGCGCCACTATCGGTTGCCAAGCAACGTCTGCGCAATAGTCGTCAATTTTTATCACTTATGTTTTTATTTATTCGATATTTTTTTATTTATTTATTTATTTAATTACTATTATTTTTTATGTGAGACATATGTATTGTATTTATTTCATTATTTTTACTTTCTATACTGCTCCGATCGACGTCAAACCGTCAACGCCGGCTGTCACTGAAAACCAGCGCTGTGGCAGCGGATGTAATTGTAATTTTTGTGTACTTTTGATATGCGTCATATTGACCGCAAATAAACTCTTTTCCTTGTTTTCGTTCTTTTACCTACTTGACCGATTTGTATAAATTTTGTATACATATGGACTACTGTGACCCAAACACGGACGTTTAGGTAAATAAATAAACTTTTGAGGTGCATACTCTAAAAATGAAAAAAAATATTATTCAAACTGTATCGAGGGTTTCAATTTTTTCCATAATTTTAAAATTAATAGCTTTAAAGTACCTAATTCAACAAAATGAGACCAAAAATGACCATTACCCTTATCTCCAAAACTACTGAGCCTAAAGTTTTGAAAACAATGCACATAATAGTTCTATAACTAAAGAATACATTAACCGGTTGGGCCCGTGTGGTTCCAAATGGGCTCGCTTTATTCGTAAGTAAAAAGTAAAGTAAAAAGTATAAGCTTGTTTGATTTATTAATTAAGTTTTTATAATTTGAAATAATAATAATAATAATAAATAATAATATTTTTTATTTTTTATTTTTTTGTAATTTGAAAGCGAGCCCATTTGGAACCACCCGGGCCCGACAGTTAAACCTATAAGAAGTTTGTAGTGTTCTATATAACATGTTTAAATTTAATTAGTTCGGAAAACTTTGCACGTGGGTCTGACTCACACTTGGCCAGTTTTTATAGTCTAAGTCCAAACTAGTTCTTCGAAACTTCGTTTACGAAGGGAATATTTTTCTTTTTTCCTGTTTGAAGATTTTCTGCAACTAAGAACTTTTTAAATATTCATTGGTATGAACTCTGAAGGGCTACACGTCAAAAAGGTTCGTTGTGGACTGCTTGGCCACAATAAATGGGCCTTGTTCTCGTAATTACGCCAACAAAAGGACATTTTGACTGTTGTTTTAATGGAAAATGTGTTTGGTTTACTGTCCTGTATATAAGACAGAAATAATTTTAAACTACATCTTTAATACCGCGACTTCGTAAGCGTACATCCCGTTTTTTCCGTTCCGTCACTCAGTCAGTCACTCAGGATTGACATGCCTGTACATTTCGGCTAAAAATTTTCTATTTAAGAGAGCGCATTCCGTCCACTAGCGCCGCCAATCGTTTTTTATTAATTGTGGTAAATTTAAGACACGTAGATAAAAAACCGCTCTGTAGTGTTCTGAAGAAATGTATTTATTATTTTTTGAGAGTTATGTTTTGCACTTTAGAACTTAAATAGTTGCCAAAGTCGATATTTTTGCTAAAAGTGGCCACTTTTAGCAATAATTGCCGTTTTGGCTATTTAGCCATGAGTTATGTATTAAAAATAGCACTCAAAAAATAATAGAAATATTTCTTCAGAACACTACAGAGCGGTTTTTTATCTACGTGTCTTAAATTTACCACAATTAATAAAAAACGATTGGCGGCGCTAGTGGACGGAATACACACCCTTAAGGCGAGGTTGCAGTACTGTGTGTTTTGACGAACAACAGCGACTGTCCGGCGAGCGAAATAATGCCTAAATTTTGATTGTTTTTTCTTCTCGGCGAAAACTGATAAAGAAATTATACAATATGGTTTCAACATTTACTTCAAAATAAAAAGCTCTACCTATTGATACAACTTTTATATATTATTATATTCGTGATGAAATCTCTTAGCAGTACACGTTTAAAATTGTAATTTAGTGTCATGTTTAATTAAACAAAATTATCTAACTAATCAGTCTAAATCGCGTTTCTATCTTTACGATTTACTTGAGGGTATGTTCAATTTTTATGTAATGATTTTTATTTATTTAAAAACTCATAATTAATAAGATTTTCAGACGTTCAAAAATCTTAAAAAGTACTGCAAACCCGCCTTAAAGAATCCGCATTTTTGCCGTTTAGCGTACCTACGACATCATTTAGGCCTAGTCTGCAAATATTTCAAAATACTGTTAAATAACTTTAAAATTTAAAATCTTGAAGTCATGAGTGATTACGTTACTTTTAGCAAGCTTGATTTTAGACCTTATCAACGCTTACCATCAGGTGAGATAGTGTTCAAACGTAAGCCTATCAATAGAAAAAAATGCTTTTCGGTAAAAGATAACTTTTATTATGATGTCAGATACGTTCAACTCTATACGATACACAACTAAAACTATCAACATTTATATCTATTTAGGTTCCAAGCAATGACACTACCGAAGTTACTTGCCCGATTCAAAAATAGAACCTCAAGCAGCTTCCAGCCTAAGTGCAAGTCTGCCCTGATATAGCTATGCTAAATTGCTACGTCGTCGTGACTTCCCGTCACAGACAGTCGTAACGTATTCAGTTTAAAAATAACAGTTCAGCGGATCTAAAAAGGCCACTTTGGCAGAATCGTAATATTAACCACATAATAATCACTCAATTCCAAAAGTCATGAATTTCGAATGATTGTTGGTGAGTGTTGGAATTCAATCGACATAAGACGCTCATTCTTAAATATGCAACGGTATTTTAGTGGCTGATATATGGAAACAAAAAAATAACACAGACACATTCCATAAATACATAAAGAACCCATAATTAAAAGGAGTGACAAATGTTATATCCAGATTTTTTCAATCAATTCCATGCAACGTCACGTCAGTCACTGCATACACGGTCATCCGTCAGTCACAGCGTTGGCTGTGGTTTAACTGACAGCAAAAACTACCAGAGGACCATTCCTACTAATTTTTAAACAACTTTCGCATTCTTGCAACAGAAATAACTGGTCGTGTTTTATTGTGTTATCGTTAAGATCAAACGAAAGAACATCGTTTAAGCTATCGTGACCTTTTTTGAGTAATAAATCGTGCTTCTAGGTGACAACGCCAATTTTTGATTCATCGCGATTCATGGCCACAACTTACAGGACTATCGATGCCTGATCATGTATTTTTGTTACATCATTTGGTCGGCTTTTTACAGATGCCGATAAAAATAATAGATTGCGTTTTTACGTGATTTAACTACTGTATTCTTTTCGTAAAGCTTTGAATAACGTTATCTTTTTAACCGACTTCCCAAAAAGGCAGGAGGTTATCAATTCGGTTGTATGTTTTTTTTTATGTTTGTTACCTCATAACTCCGACAACTATGAACCGATTTGAAAAATTCTTGTTTTATCTGAAAGGATAATAAAATACTTGCAGATTGAATTTGATATGATAATGGGACCACCCATTTAAATCATATCAAAATCGGTTACAAACTTTGGATTTTAAATCGAAATAGCTGGAATTTGACTATTTAGATGATTCTTTGATAATCGAAATTGTGTATTTTGCTTTTCTGCGATTTTGCAGTGGTGTTGTCAGGTGTGGGGCACCACTAAAAAAAGAAAAATAAACTTCCGAAATTAAAGTTATTTTTTACTTTGTAGTGTTTTTTTTTTGGAAGTCTGTTGTATTTGTTTGTAAAAAGTTTTTTTAACCTATGGGTTCACTTGTATGCCAAATTTCAATTTCGGCTGTGCATTGTCTGTCCAAGGCTGTTGATACAAGGGCGGAATTGATGCAAAAAGGCATTCTCTACCAGTTTGCGTTGTATTTTTAACCCACAGGTTAAAAAGTACTATCCTTCCTAATATATAAAACTAGCTGACGCGCGCAACTTCGTCTGCGTCACATTTTTCATTACTGCTCCGCTCCTTTTTGTCACAGCGTGATGATATATAACCTATAGCCTTCCTCGATAAATGGGCTATCAAACACTGAAAGAATTTTTCAAATCGGACCCGTAGTTCCTGAGATTAGCGCGTTCAACCAAACAAACAAACTCTTCTGCTTTATAATATTAGTATAGATTCTTCCGTTAATGAGTGAGTGACTGTCTGATAGAAAATACACAGACGAAATTACTGGTCCTAAAAAACTGAAATTTAGCGTACAGTTTCCTTGGGGAGTGTAGGGAAAGCAGTAAGACGGAAATTCCTGGAATTCTTACAGGAACGGTATGAAACGGGATATATGCATACGACGTCACGGGCAAAAGTTAGTTGTACATAAAGTTTAAATAAATAAATTGTAAAAATAATAATTCTATTTTTCAGTTGGTATGTTATGCTACAAAGTTTATATCAAAGAGCGTAGTAAACGCAGATAAAGAACCCGCTTAAAGCTAAGCTCAAAATAATATTGTGACTGTTGAGAAATAGTTTATTCTGCATCTAGATTTTCTCGGCGGTGAAGTTTTCCATCAGTTTTTATCGCTTTCTACCGACATAATAAATTTCAACTTTCACTGAGAAACATAAATTCATCTCGTAAACTTGATAGTTGGAGCTCATCTTTTCAAGACACAATAGTAACGACGGTACTTATATTTGTGGTACTTCTAGGACTGCAGCCTCATGATCTGAGGGCCAATTCTACATCACATTCGCATCTCAATCGCAAACTGTAAAAAAGGTATGACAATTAAGGCTTTTTTGACAGTTTGCGATTTAAATGCGAATGCGAAAGTTGTTTAAAAAATAGTAGAGTTGGCCCTCTGGGCCTTGTTTAATATAACTGACACTGTAGAATTGTCAGATTTTTGCTTGTCACTTGTCAGTAGTCAGTTTTTAGGATTCCGTACCTCCGCTCTAAACCTCCGCTGTCCTCCAACTGTCTGTGAACGGGCTGTATCTCAAAACCCGTTATAGGTATAGTTATGTAGTGATAGGTATGTATAGTTGAAGTTTTCACAGATTGTGTATTATTATAAATTTAGGTTTATGGTACGGAACCCTTCATGCACTTGGCCGATATTTATTAAGAAGGATTATTTTTACAAGAAATTAAATATGAAATATTACATAATGGATTGTACGTGGATGTTATGCGTTTTGCTAAACAACATTTTAGTGTTCCAAGTAGGAACCCTAAAATGCCACTAAGTAAGAGGTCACACGTCTGTGAAATTTAGTATCGGAATATGAGGTCATCCAGTTATTTAGGTGAATTACTGACGATATGGGACTACGCTTCATGCAAAAATAAAGCGCGTATGAATACGAATCGGCTGTTTAACATCGTTTCAGACACTGTTTCCACGTATATTGACATCTTGTAAAAGCTATAATGTTGGTACGATTGGAGACGTGATAGTCACAAAAGCCAAATACAGCGGAATGCCGTAAACCTAAAGATTTACTAGTATCTGTTGTACTCAATTCCTCGCGTTGATGTGATTATGTTACGTATAAATTTGCATTTATGTATTTTATATGTCTCGCTTCACAGTCGTGTTTCTAGCTTTTATTTCGAAGCAAGAATAGTCGTATTATATTTCATTCTAGTTTGCCTGTAACGAATAGTTTTCCTTTTAATACAACGCTATGACGTAATTCTCAATCTGCTTCGTCTCGACCGCAACTTTGTACGTTTAACCCCATTTTAACTTGCCGGGAGGAGTGGGGTACGGGGAACTTAAGAACGCATTCAAATGTGTCCTATACATCGCTGCAATGTAGTAACTACGCTTTCTGATACGACGGCAATAAATATGAAAATCGGTTTTGTAAGCTGCTCCAATAACTAGCTGAAATATACTTAAAAATTTTATAGGAACGACTATAAACGCGATTTATTGAACATATCATTTTAATAGTCCCCAACAATGTGAAATGTTCACAAGAATGTCGCTAAAGCTATAAAGTTGAACAGGAAATAGTAGACCGTAAAAAACCACTTGAAATCAACACATCGTCAATCGTGACACTAAAATTTCAGCGTGAAATGCATAAAACATGTACACATTCACAAAGGTATTGTGAGTTTCCAAAATATTTCCGTTACTAATAAAAACCGTCACGGTAACAATGACGTTTGGTATGAACGGAACGGCGTATTTCCCAATTTGAGGCATAAATCCGGACAGTCGCGGCGTATTCATCTGTCACTCGGCCAGCGCCAGCGAGCGTAGGGTTAAATTCCGTTTTTTTTTTTAATTCTTTAGTTGGAATACAATGCAGAATGAATACATTCGAGCGGAACCCTGAATTATAGTAATAAAAGTGAATTATTTTAGTTTGGTAGATATTTATCTCCTTGAATTTTATAGGCAACTAGCTTTTGCCCGCGAGTGTCCGCGACTTTGTGCGCAGATTCCGTTTTATTTCCGTCCTCGTAAGAATTTCAAAAAATCCTCTCTTACTGCTCCCCAAGGCTGCAATTTGGCATGCAGGTTGCATGAAAAAGATCAGTTTTCCACGACTAGTAGTTTCGGCTTTCTGGTACTCAATCAGTGAGTGACGAAAGAATTATATAGATTAGGACTTAGGCAACGGTAGGACGAAATGCATCGGAAGAATTTATTTTAAAGTTATGTTGTATTCATATTCAGTCAGAGCATGTAGTGTAAGTAGTGGTTACCTGTAATATTTTATCTTTTTTAGTACTTACATAAACAAAAGTCCTCAAAATCAGAATGCTATCAACCAAGTTCAAAAACAAATTCATATCTAACACACACACACACTCACACACACACACACACACACACACACTAGAAAACTACACTAAAAAGAAAGAATGAAACAACCCCTAGATCCTAGAAAATGACACTAAAGCCAGTGACACTTTCTAGGGTAACAATAGTGACGGGACACGGGCCGCACAATAGCACCACGAACTTTTTTCTTCAAGTCCGGTGCACCACACGTTTGACACTCGCGCAATTTAACCCTTTTGGGAACACAATCTCGAAATTTGACTGTAAATACAGAATGAACGCGAGAATCGCTGTAATTCCGTGTTTTGTACGATTTGATTGAAAATGGTTTTTGCAATGTTTGTGTTAAGGATTTTTGCTTGTTGTTACAAAAAATAGGTCTTACGTGTTTAGTTTATGCTTTATAGTTGTTAATTCAAACATTGCCTTTATTCAAGAAAATCGTGGAATCAGATCTACAAATATAAAAAGTCTTATTAATGGAATCATAATTATGTAGATTACTGTTCACATTTTAGAAGACAAGACAAGTTAAACCTAAAAGGTGAGTTTCTCACTAGATAATACTTATTAAATTATATGAGAAAACTTCCGTATTTATGCCACAAAGCTTACGTAACTGGATAAAGCTAAACTTATCTCCTTTTTCCGTGAAAGCTCTATTTCCGAGTTTCATGGTCATGCAATGTTCCATTAAAAGTTTCTAAAACCAACCTCATTTATAAGTACTACGCTTTAACACGTTTTAGTAAGAACACCTTGTAGCTAAATAATAACAAACGCATGGGTCGATCTTCAAGGTTAGACAACGTTTGCCGAGGTTGGTTTGTGGATGAAGGACCATCTTAACATACCGAGATTCCTCCGTACCTCGGAAAGTACGTTCAGCCATTGATACTGGCTGTCATTTGTAGATCTTTGCCAGTCATTACTGATAGTCAGAAGCCAGAAAATCGGTGGTCTTGCCAAGGAGTACCGTGTTACCCAGTTAATGGGTAATGGAGGTCTGGTAGGCAGCCGCTTCTCGTAAAATGGTGGTATTCAGCTGAATCCAGTGTGACTGGAAGCCGACCCCAAATATAGTTGGAAAAAGACTAGGTAGATGATGAAAATATGACGATCACAAACAAATAACGTGACATTCTATGGGTAAAAGAATTTTCAAAATCAGTTCAGTCGATCCGGAGCTTACTCCCAACTGCCTCATAAATATTAGTATAGTTAAGGTTGAAAATAACACTTTTACACGTTCATATTTTTAGGGTTCCGTACCCAAAGGGTAACCAACGGTTCCCTATTATTAAGCCTCTGCATTCCGTTCGTCCGTCCGTCCGTCTTTCTGTCAGCGGGCTGTATCTCAAGAACCGTAAAAGGTAGAGAGTTGAATTTTTCACAGATTGTGTATTTAAATTGCCGCTACAACAATAAATAACAAAAATTAAGGTTCATGGAACGAAACTCTACGAGTGCGAGCACGACACGCTCTTGGGTGGTTTTTTTTTTTTTCATTTTAAAAATATATGAGGCCAGTGGGACCACGTTGGATGTGAATGCTAATTTCAAATTTTAATGTAATTTTGTATGTACGAGTAAGCACGTGATCAGTTATTATAAACAAGAAACAAACAAACCATTGCGTTTAGTAAGCCAATCTATACAAGGAGTATTGATTGGCTCACATACCTCTATGACAAAAGGTTCTGCCCGCAATGTGGCAGTTACAAGCTCGTATTATTCATTTGTAACTAGAATTCTAGGCTAAAGTTCATGAATAATTAACTCTTGAATACACATCCTGTAATAGTAACCGGAACGAGTCGTGAGCACAAATGAAAAGCAGCGGGGTGATCAAACCAGCAGTGGGCGAACGAAATTTGCAAGCGCAATAGTTGATGAGCATTGACGGACGAACCAAAAACGTGAACTGTTAGAGCTGTATTCGTCAAACCGACTAATGGAAAGTGTGGTCACGACTTGTGCCTGGTTATTATACTCTATGCCTTGGTTCCTAATTGTTAATAAGGTTCAATATTCAAATAACGAATTGAGAACCTTCTCCGTTTTTGGAAGTCAGTTAAAAATGTTTGAGGCATCAACTTTGAAATGACTGTCAATTTACTGGTCTACTTCGGATGAACTTCTTTGTTTACACCTTATAAGGTATCTTGGTTTTAACTCCGAGAGGCACCGCGCGACCCGCATGCTTCCACGTGGAAAGTTCGAAATATCGAACCTAGCGCCAATACATCAAATTAATTGGAACCGTGAACAACAGCAACAGCAACAGTGAACTAGAACTAACTCTGGACCCAGGACTTTCATTAAAAAATGCCTCAGCATTCATTTAAAGAAATTTTAATACAGACTTTTTTTTTTATTTACCAGCTGTTACATTATGCGATACTTGACGCTTAAATCTTTTTTTTTATCGCGTGAATATTTAATCTCGAGAAAGTTTTAAGTCTTTGAAGAAACTTGACGAAAAAATTACATTTTCTTAGCATTATCGTCGCTAACTTTTTTTTCGCCAAATCAGGGAACAACGCCAGAACTAAATATAATATTATTTAGTGTCGGAACGCGACATGGCTTTCTATTTGTAGCTTTTAGTTTTCAATAGCATTTTCTCATTCACACGTTGTTTTTAGACGCCTGTGTTAAGTTTTTGCGTCATTGCCTTGCCCTTCATACAATGGTCCACGCTTGCCAAACTTGGACATTAATGACTTCATGTCCATATAAGAAATTGATTAATTGGCCGATCAATTGATATTGAGGCGTGACTAACGTCGATCTTGGTGTTGAAAAGCCATTAGGTTTAGTACTAATAATCTGTCCAGTTAATAGAGAATAGATGGGAAGATGCGATTGAATTATTGAGCTTAATAAATGAAGCCATTTTTATGATTCCTTAAGATCTTAGTTTAGTACCTGTATCTTTCTTTGCTTCTAGGGTCGGTGACCCATTAGCAGTAGGTACTGTAGCTGTAGCAGGTTTCCATAGTAACTATTATTTGTAGTTTTAAGAGATATTTCTAAAGAGCAAATAGTTGCACTCTTTTCTCAAATACACTGGCTTGGATTATAGGAATATCTTTGATCTGACTGTTTTCACAGCGTCTAGACCTTGAATGTTTTTATCTTTATCTTCTTTTATTTATCTTAGCAGGTTAAAAATACTCCAATTTTCCGTACATGATAGCTCCACCATGTAAGCTAGCGTCTACCTACCAAAATATTCAAATCATAGGCTTTTGACCAATAGTTCTTGACAACCGACATTCTGTCAGCAATGGAGTGACGAAAGTGATTTCAAAAACGTATGGGACTGATCTATACTTAATCTATACTAAAATTATAAAGCAGAAGAGTTTGTTTGTTTGTTTGTTTGTTTGGTTGAACGCGCTAATCTCAGGAACTACTGGTCCGATTTGAAAAATTCTTTCAGTGTTAGATAGCCCATTTATCGAGGAAGGCTAGGCTATATATCATCACGCTAAGGCCAACAGGAGCGGGACAGTAATGAAAAATGTTACGCAGACGACGTTGCACGGGCCAGCTAGTATAATATTATAAAGCAGAACAGTTTGTTTGTTTATTTATTTGTTTGTTTGGTTGAACGCGCTAATCTCAGGAACCACTGGTCCGATTTGTAAAATTATTTCAGTGTTAGATAGCCCATTTATCGAGAAAGGCTATAGGTTATATATCATCACGCTAAGACCAATAGGAGCGGAGCAGTAATGAAAAATGTCAGCTAGTAAATGATATTTATTTTGTAAGTAGGTTGTAAATAACACTTTTACACGTCAATCTTTTTTGGTCATTTTAAACTAGATAAGGCCGGCGTTTCCTACCTGACTGCTCTGAGAAGAAACACCGAAACAAACTCAGAGGTCAAAGTCTCTTTTAAGGTCCATAAAATCGTACTGGTCAAATCATATGAGAACCATGAAGGTTAATGTCTGAAGTGGTACGACTGACAAATGAAATGCTTTCGAAATGTCATAAGATAAGTCCTTGATATTTTGGCATTTCGCGTTCGCTGATAGAGTGACACTATGGCAAGAACATTATGTTCTTGTGAGTGGTATCTTCTGGATACAGTCGTACTACAATAGACTTTATATAACGCTTTCAATCAGACAAGATCGAAGAACAAGTCGGATATATTTTTTGTAAATAAAAGTTTTTTTGTTCACTTTTAAGTGGTGATACTTGGACGATGTCTTCGTCTGCGCAGTAATTGAAAATAACAATGATGCCCATAGAATAAAAACTACTGAGCCAAAATGTATAAAACTATACGGAACCAAATGGCCAGTATGCCGCATTGAACTAAAAAATAATCACACAAATTGGATCAGAAACCTTGAAGTAATCGGAGTACATACATAAAAAAGTCCTTTTTTGGAAGTCGGTTAAAAGGCGTATTGAAAAAAGAAAGCTAGAAAATGTTACCAACAATACCATTCACAATTTCAAGTGTCACAAAACGTAACGAATAATAACTCTATTAAAAAATTTCAAGCTCAAATGTAAACAAAACATTTATATTCGTGCAAAGAAAAAGGAACATTTTAAACAATACTGCCGAAGTTCTGAAAAGTTTCTGTAGAGGCTTTTGCTCATTACATTGATATATTTCTTTTGTCTTATTTTTCTTTTGTGAAAAATCTGTGAAAGATGATAAACAAAGGATTGATGGACATCAAGTTTTTATACTTGTTTCATAGAATTCCTTACATGTTGCAGTAACATGCGTAGTACCTACTTAAAAACAAAGTCAGCTTGGTTAAAAAGAAAATACTTATTTGTTTCAATGTTACATTTTGTGCGTGTTGTTGTTGTTGTGTATTGTATGGCAGAACCTACCTTTTATAATTTGGTACAGATATAGATAGGACATTGGAAATAGTTATAAGATAATTTTATGGGATTGTCTCATTTTGTGAAGATATATTTATATTGTTCCGAGCAAACGCAGGCAGAAGAATACAGTTCGCGATTGTAAAGAGTATTTATCTAAAGGATTATAACCATTTGGATCAACAATATAACCCTCTTAGTTCATATAACCCGATTGAATGTTATTTCGTGAAAAAGTCATTCAATCGAGTTGTATGAAATTAGAAGGTTATATTGATAATTAGAATGGGTATCATTCTTTAGACAAATTTGCGTTACGGTCGCGAATTGTATTTTGTTTAACATACAGCTTCACACTGATTGGCAAATTGCAAAAAACATAAAAATATTTGAATTTCGGGGGCTACCCTGGCGCTTCCACCTTAAATCAAAAGAGAATAGGTAACTAATAGGCCAGCGTCCTCTTTCGACCACATCAACCCATTCCATAAAGCGAAATTGCGATCAAACGGGACCCTGTCAATAAAAAAATAAGCTGAATAAACAAAAACCATTTTCATTAAAATAAATTATACAATTTTATTGAGCGCTACATTTTTTTATCAGTCTTTGAAAAATAGAATAAAATCCACAAGACCAGGTATAACGAGATACATTTCTTCTAAAAGCCAGTGCTTACTGTCGACAATGGAGCTCGTATGCTTGCCGAGCGCTCATGTTAAGCCCCATTCGAGCTTTATAGCTTAGTGTTAGATTCACTGCTTCTATTTTTTTCTTTTACTTGATTAGTAGGTACTTATGTATTTCTAGCAGTATGTTTATTTTCTTTTTTATTTGGAATGTTTTCGCTATTGACTTTTTTTTAAAGTTGGTTCTTGTTTAGTTAAGACGATTTTTCAATAGCTGGATTACTGTTAAACGTGGAATGAAAATGGATGTTTGACAGCTATCGCGTGGAAAACATTTCAAACTATCATATTATTAATTATTCTTCAAGGTTATAGGCAATAGACCGGCTGTACAAATTTCGTCATGGCATCTTTTTTTGATGACTACCACAAAATGCAAATAAGCTTACTTAACTATGAAGGCAGAAAAAAAATTGTAAGCACAATACCTACAGATACGTGTAGCTGAGGAAATCTATAACCGAGAGATAAGAAAAAAAGGAACAAAATCCTATGCTGTGTATCTTCCTTGAAGGTAACAAATAAGTCCTAACCACGCCCAGATCTACCACTATATCATTGGGATTCATCTGACACGACAGATAAATCTAATACGAATCCTGTAAGGTACGTCAGCTCCGTTATTTTCCGTTCCGTGCGTCGCATAGACTAAAACATTACCCTCTTTGTGGGCTCCACCCTGGTCGGGTAAAAATACGACGGAATTACTCTGATAAGACACGACAAATGACATTTACTTGGGAGTCATTTGTTATTTTTGCAATACGGAATGCAGTTCCTTTGTTTTTGCGGTAAATGGGGCGAATTTTTTATGATCTCTATGTAGGGAGAAACTGTCGTTTGTTTCCAAGTAAGTTTACGTCGAGATGTTTTACACATGCTACTTATTTATGAGGTGGCTCTGAATAAAGTTTGCGGTCATTTGTCACGGATTTTCTGTTTTTTTTTTTCTGCTTTTGTGGTCGTGGGAGGATTTTTCTGTGTCGTGAATTTTATGATATTTTATGGGAGACTGTTTTTCATCATGTAGCATGTGTTAAATAACTACTTTTAAGTACCGTACGTAGGTACGATAAAAAACCAATGAAGATTCGTGAAAAAAGTACTTGATCTACATGTTTTATATTTTAATTTGATACCTTCCCTAAATAAATTTGTGAGTGAGTTATTTATGAGTTGTAAATGACTTGGCTATAATACTATATTTTTTTTTATTTAAACTTTAACTTTATATACAAAATACATGAGTGTACTCAATGCAACAAGGCATTCTCTACCAGTCAACGTTTGGGTTACAAGGCTACTAGTACTACTTTACAATACAATAATTTTGCTGTCCTGGGCTTCTATTGACAAGGTAAAGAATGGAAAAGCAGAGATGGTCCACTGGTATTAGCCGAGCCGATCCCAATGTTTTGAGACATTGGGCTTTCGTGGTGCTTTGTCCTATAAAGGCCTTTAGTTAGAAATCTGCTAATCAGTAGTTATATTAACTTTATGGTTAGATTTCAGTCTCAACAAGACTGTCATTTGCTAGAAAAATTCTGCTCAGTATAATCAATAAACAAAAAGACACTCGCCATGGCTTTTTAATTTACTAGGAAAAATAATAATGGTGGAATATTCGCTTTTCTTTTAAGTATTATTGCCACTTCTCGTTATTGTGCTCAAAAAACTCGCTATAATTTTAAGTGTTTACTGGAACATAAGAAGAAGTGGCAGATACTTTAGGATGATAAAGGATTAGTGGGGCTTGAAAGTGATTTCTCAGAAACCCTTATCGAAAGCATCTTACTTTATCAGCAAAGAATATCATTAAAAGTAACAGAGAAGAAGCTTCGTTATAATTTTCTATACTTTTAGCGACACATCAGAATCTCTTTGTGATGAAAGCCCGAACGCGTTCCAATTACAAAAGTCACAGAATTATGATTCAATTAATTTTGCAGTGCCACTCGCTGTCGGATCGCTTCAATTAAAAATATATGGTCAATTGATTAATTACCTTTGTAGCTGGAAATTGATATTGTGAAGCAAAATTATTGTACCATTATTTTGCTATTTATTAATCAGACTGGATTAATTAAAAGCAATTAGAATTGACTGTTTTGATCACATTTTCACAGCCTTCCGACACCCAATTAAATTAATATATTTTGCACGTTTGTAATATAAAGTGTTACCGGTGTAATGGTGTTTGGTGGCAATGGTATTTCTATTGAAAAAATCTAAAAGACCACACTTATGTCTTCTACTTGATTTTCATTTACCAATTCATTCACATCATCAAATAATTCATAAAAGTACATTAACATTGCTACATGTCCGCAGGGCGTGTATCCACCAAAATTGTATACCACGGTACATATTTTAGGCAAATGTCGAAGCTAAGTGGTTGTGGTACAATTTTCCACGACGTTCCCTTGTATTTATAGAACCAGGCTCTTGAATTATATATGAGACAGACATAGCGTATACACATAAACCTACTTCATCACTTTTGAATGCCTTTAACACGCTTCTGGCTTAATGAGGTTGTGAGTTCGACCGGTTTCGTTAGATTCCACTTGATTTGAAAGAGATATAGAAGGTTTTATTGGATACCATGTTAATTATTGACTAGCTGACCCACACAACTTCGTCTGCGTCACATTTTCCATTACGGCTCCTTTTAGTCTTAGCGTGATGATATGTAGCCTATAGCCTTCCTCGATACATGAGCTATCTAATACTGAAAGAATTTTTCAAATCGGTCCAGTAGTTCCTGAGATCATCCCCTACACACAAACTTACAAACAAATGTTACCTCTTTATAATATTAGTATAGACTAGCTTCTGCCAGCGGCTTCGTCCGCGTGATCCCTAGGGAACATATTCCCGGGATGAAAAGTAGCTTATGTGCTATTCCAGACTATAATCTATCTTTATGCTAAATTTCATTAAGATCCGTTAAGCCGTTCTGGCGTGATTGAGTAACAAACAACCACGCTTTCACATTTATAATATTACTCGTTTGGTGTACAGCGAAATTATAACCATCTTCCCCTCGACATTATAATTATTATAGGATATTGCAAACTGTCGTAAGCCGTTTTCCGAAGCTACTCGCTAGCCTCTAGGCGCCAAGCTAGCCGCCTGCCTGTGCGTTCGCGACCTTATACAAAAATAATCCTTATAGCATGATTCAGTATTAACTCGCGATGGCTTATTATTAGCGTATTTCATGTATAACTTTGGTGTTTCTATACCGATTTCTATGATTCTTTTTTTATGGAATAGCTGTTAATAATGTTAACTTTTATTAATGTTAATTAGGGACGACTGAGAGTTTTATAAACGTAAGAGTAGACAAATACAATCAGAAAGCTTCGAACTGCTAAGCTATCGGGAGTTACACGTGTTATTGTTCGTCAATCATAAAAGATAGACATAAGCTGTCGTTGGATATTTTTTTATATAATTTTAAGGAGAACATTTCCGTCATACATGATTTCTGTGTAGCTTTCACCATTAAGGGTGCACACGCGACGGAAGCTTAAAAAATGGAGTAACTTCTCCCGTTTTCCCAACATTTCCCTTCACTGCTCTGCTCCTATTGATTGTAGCGTAATGAAAAGTATGCTATAACCTGCTCAGGAGTATGAAAAATAATTATACCAAGTTTCGTTAAAATCCGTCGAGTAGTTTTTGTTCCTATAACGGTTATACAGACAGACAAAAATTTTACTGATTGCATTTTTGGCATCAGTATCGATCCCTAATCACCCCCTGATAGTTATTTTGGAAATATATTTCATGTACAGAATTGACCTCTCTACAGATTGATTATAAGTATAGAAGAAGATATAGATAGATAGAAACATAACTTTTCATGAACTGCACCAACAATAAGAACTGTGAGACACTGGTTCAGATTGTTAAAATAATATAATAGTCTATAATAAACTTTCAAACCACACAACACAACGCAGCTCTGTGACACAATGTCAACAAACAAAGTTATAAATTAAATAGAGACGATATAAAGACGACATTGACCATGATTGAGGAATAAAAATTCAAAAACCACTAATTAAGTTATGTTGTCTACTAACCGTAAACTTTTCTATTTAGTCGGTTTTATTTTGTGATATTGACTGTCATAACATTTTAAGCATAGCGATAACACTACATCTTGAACTTAAAAGCCGTCCTCTCTTTTTATTAGTGAGAAAGAAAGAAACAAAACATAAGTAGTGAAGCATTCTAACGAGTAGAGTGAAGTTAGCTAGACGACGCGATCTATCGAGCTTACGTTAGCGCCTGCGTAAGACTCCGTAAAACTCATGGTGCGAGCATTATCGAATACTAATCGATCCACGTTGGTATGCGCAAGCGATTTCAACGCTAGCGAGTAAGTTTTCGATGACATCTCATGGTAGAGGTACTGGGAGCAATACTCCAAAACGTGACGGACCATACCACACGGTAGTCTTCCTATCTTCTCTTGCATATTATTATTCTTTATGAATTTGGCATAGAGAGTTGACATCTTGCTGAATTAAAAGTATTTGAGTTTTAACTCTATAGTTTCTACCTATTCTCATTACAAAAACGCGTTAGTTTATTTATTCTGATAAACTTAAGATACCTACTTAAGTATTGAAACGGTTTACACAGTTTAATTTTAAAATAAGGACATTTATTTATTTATTTATTTTATTATTAACATTAACATTATTAACATTTTGTCTCTGTTCTAATTTCTATAGAACTTAAACCTATTTCTAGTTTATTTTAGGTTATATATTGTGAGTTTTATTAATGTAAAATAGTTGATATTTAAAGAGAGATAAGGTGAGAATCTAAACCTACAGTAACGCGTCACCAACTTAATCTTTGTAGTGAAAACATAACAGTACAAAACAGCCACCAATGTCACATTGTACATACAAATTGTTACTGCCATATAGGAAACATCGTAATGACACACAAAGGCATACCTACACGACATAGTAACGGAACCTGAGAAATATGACAGGGAGTACAAAGGACAATGCGGATATATTGTGTAGGAGTACAGGAGGAGGAATGGGGAGTGACAAGTTACAGATGCATGGAGGAAAGTCACCTGATAAAACAATATATACGTCACAGGAAAGTGGGAGACTCCGTAAGATTGTAATAAATCTTGATTAGATTATAATTTCTCGAAATATTATGAATCAGAATCAGAATCAGCGTTTATTTGTGAAACATAGGCTATAACATATTTTAAAGATCTTAGATTAGGTATTATAAGTGCGCTATGTTTTGCCGTGAAGGCGTACCTACATGAAATAGGTAACGTTTTGTATATAATAAACTAGCTGACCCGCGCAACTTCGTCTGCGTCACATTTTCCATTACTGCTCCGCTCCTATTTGCCTTAGCGTGATGATATAATGTCTATAACCTTCCTCGATAAATGGGCTATCTAACACCGAGATAATTTTTCAAATCGGCCCAGTAGTTCCTGAGATTAGCGCGTTCAAACAAACAAACTCTTCTGCTTTATAATATAAGTACCTATAGATATCCCATCAAAATTCAATAGTTTCCTATATATCCGTGTGTTATTTTGAAAAAATAGTTTTTTTTTTTTTATTCAAAACGGGGTAACTCTTGGCCCTAATCTCACCTGATGGAAAGTGATGATGAGGCCGAAGATGGAAGCGAGTTTCACCCGGAATCCTCTTAAACAGAGGAACTGGCTATCATACCTCTAACTGCCGGAACACAACAATGCTGTTAACATTGTTGTTATGACGACAGACTTAGACATGATGGTGGTAGCTTGCCAGGCGGACTTAGAACAAGTCCTACCACCAACCAAACCGAGCAAAAAATTTGCCTCCGCTGGGAATCGAACCCAGTTAAGTTAGTTTATAATTTCAAGCGATATTTTACAATCTTACATCGTTTGCCATTTTCCCGTGACATATACACACGAATACTGAATCTCCTATTTTTTGAAGTCGGTTAGTGTAAAGGAATTTTCCATGGGTATTGTAACAAAATATTTAAAGATCTTTGTGAGTTTTTTTTGGAATTTCTACGTGACTTTAAGGAGATCCTTATTAAATATAATGTTACTTGAGAAAAATGTAATGTGTAAACTTTGTAATAGTTATTTATGATACAAGAGCGGTAAGTTGGTCTTTACAAACGAGTAGACAAATGTAATCCCGAGACGAAGTCGAGGGTTTACCATAGTCACGAGTTTGTAAAGACCAATATCCGCTCGTGTGTCATACAACGTTTTTCGACACATTATATAAATAGATAATTAAACAAACTTCTATTAAAAATTATTGTTAATCATTAAAAAGCGTTCTCGCGATTTTGGCGGCAAGAGACCATTTTCTGCAATTGGCGCCTCATTCAAGATATCAGGTGGAGTAGATTCCATATTTAAATCTGATTCCTCGCTTGAACACATATTCTAATTATTATTCAAAGTCGCAACTATCTTTGACGTCTGTATCTAAATGAAAATGGCGCGAATTTGCAAATGGGGAAACGTGTGCGTTTTTAAAATAAGAACGCGCTTCCTTTTGCGTATGCGTCTGCGTGAAACATTTTAGTAGAATTATATATATTGTAAATTATATTATATATTGTACCAATCGGATTTTTTTGACAAAATCATTTATTTAATAAGTTACATTTTTAAATTGTCTGCTTGAGCCCTTTATATTGATACCCCACTTGATAGGTTAGAAAAAGCTGAAGTCATTAAAATGGCACTGAAGCTCAGATATTTTAATTTTTATATACCTATCCAGTATCATTCTCACTATTTAGACGAATCTAACGACACCTTTCAAGCTAAAATCTATCAAGACACAGGGTTAGGCTACAGTGTGCCAAAGAAATATGACATCAAACATACACTCGAAAAAAAACATAAGTGTAACAGTCGGGTAATTAGAACTACATCTATCGTCTCATTTTTCTTCAATATTAAAGTGCGATAAACCTTCTGAGCAAAAAGTTTTTCGCAAAAAAAACGCACAGGCAACGCTTCCGGAACGGACGCAAACGGAAGCATTTTTGGCTGACAGATGCAGACGGATTGAATTCTTATAATTATATTGTTTATGGAAATTTAAAAAAATACCGTAAAGAATACGCACGGCGCCATACATCGGAGCGTGCGGTAAAGTAGGTACTTAGGTGAGAGTACCTACTTTACCGCACGCTCCATTGTATGGTCCGTAATTTTGAACTTTCGAACAATGTATACAGACTTCGTAAATGCATTTTATGAGCAAATGTGTCGAAAAATAATGTATCTATCTATTCTACATATAGGTACTACATGGATATATTATACTAACTTTTGCCCGAACTTTGTACGCGGATATCGTCTTTTTTCTCGTTTCCGTGGGAATTTCAGGAAGTCTTTTCACGACCAATAGTTTCTTCTGTGCGTTATCTTTCAGTTAGTCAGTCACCGGTTACAGAAGGATTTCACATACGAGTATTATGTTGATTTAATGAAATATATTTTATTCTCAATGCAATATAATCAGAGTAAAATAAAGCGCTAAAAGCATCTCATGATTTCCAACAGACCTTTTACCAGACTTATGATATTAACTCAGCACTTTACGAGCAAAGAATCTATTGGTTCTCTAAATATTCAGGAACTGATATTACAAAGGCTTCGTCTATAAATTCATTAGTGTCAATAAGTCAGTGTGCAGAGTAAAGCGAGTCCATTCATTTCATCTATTCACGACGCTCGATAAAATCGCCTTGTCGCATCTTTGATTACATCAAATGGGACTTTCGTTATCTGATAAAGGAATAAGGAATATTGGGTGGAGGGAAGACGAAATACGGAAGAGAGATAAAGAAATGAAGAATACATAAGCACAGTGTAGGTATGCGTGGGTGTTGAGGGTTTCATAGAATTATTTGGTAATTAATATGTAGCTCAGAAGTAATTAAGAAATGATGAAGCTTGTTGCTAAATAATAACAGCCGCACAGGTCGATCTTCAAGGTTAAGCAACGCTTGCCGAGGTTGGTCTGTGGATGGGTGACCATCTTAACATACCGAGTTTCCTCCGTGCCTCAGAAAGCACGTTAAGCCGTTGGTCCCGGCTGTCATTTGGAGATCTTTGGCAGTCGTTACGGTAGTCAGAAGCCAGAAAATCTGACACCAGTCTTGCCAAGGAGTACGGTGTTACCCAGTTAATGGATTGTGGAGGTCTGGTGGGCAGCCGCTCCACGTAAAATACTGGTATTTAGCCAAATCCGGTTTGTCTGGAAGCCGACTCCAATATAGTTGGGAAAAGGCTAGGCAGATGATGAGAAGTAATAATGAAATGGTTGTAATGCCTTTATTATGTATACATTCTTCATGTCGACTGAAAATATTTTAGTTTGCCCTTATTTGTAGAAAAGACAGCGGTCAGCATTGAAATCGGTGGTCGACGATGGAACATGGGAAGTTTACCCCTGTTTTCATCCATCATCATCACCGTCATATCAGCCGAAAGACGTCCATAGCAGGACATAGGCCTCTCTCAAGCGTCGCCACAACGACCGGTCCTGTGTGTCTCGCATCCATCGGCTATTCGCGACATTCTTCAGGTTATCGATCCTTATTTTTTTATTATTATTTATTTAAAGACCTCTAGGCTGTAGCTATCAAGAAACACAGACTACGACAAGCAGAAATGACGAAAAAGAGAAGACAGAGAGATTTAAATAAAACTCACGATTAAGTCTGGATTACAATTTATATAGGATAATAATGCGTACAAATTATTGATTAGATAGTTATCGATTACATTGATTATATTATTACTATTAATTTATAAAAATGATTATGTTTTATTATACTTAATGTTAAAACTTTAAGGGACACTTATAAAGATGTGATCGTTTAAATCGTCACTAGCTTCTGCCAGCGGCTTCGCCCGTGTGATCCCTAGGAAGCATAAATCCCGGGATAAAAAGTAGCCTATGTCCTTTCTCAGGCTCTAGACTATCTTTGTGCACAATTTCTTTGAAATCGGTTTAGTAGTTAAAGCGTGATTGCGTTACACATGACAGACAGACAGAGTTACTTTCGCATCACTACATATTATAAAACTAAGTCTTCCGCCGTATCTGCCTGTCTGATGTGTTTGCGATAAACTCAAAAACTACAGAACCGATTTACATATTGTTTTCACTAATGGATAGTGTGGTTCTCGAGGAAGGTTTTAGTATTTATAAAAGCCGACATCCACGCGGGCGAAGCCAAAGGAGTTTGGACCAGTAATTCGTAATATTTGTAATTAGTATTATTAGTAGATATGGATTACGTATGTAAATGTCATAGAAAGCGTTAAGTAATTATTATGCTGTTCCAATACCAACATTTTAATTTTTAGCACAAAGTTTAGCCACTTGATCTGTTATTTTCTTAATAGTCGCTTTATTTACATTTATTCCAGCTTTCCCGTCACCTCCTTGCAATAAACTTGCCACACCATTATCCGAATCCTTCTTGTATGCATCTTTCAACATATTCGTTGTAATTCCAGCCTCCACAATTTTCTTTAGCTGATCGTCTTTTAGTGTTTTCTCAAATTCGACTTTTAAATCAAAAATCGGAATAAACTCATCGAGCTCATTTACATGTTGTTTCATCATTGCATCGTCACACTTCAAAACTTTAATAAGTGATACTAACATTTCAACTATCACAGCAGCGTGTTTATGTTCGGGAAAGGAGCTTTTATCAAGATAATCATTTGCTAATTTTTCAACACCAAATTCCTTTTCACGGTCTGACAATTTTGATTTGAAAACGGACATAGTATTAATGAAACCCAGAACCAGAGACTTAAATCTATCAAATAAATTATAATATTTCAGGTTGCGTACAATTACGTAGCGGTGAAACCTAAAACAAAAATCACATTGTTTATCTAAAGGCAGAAAACCAGCGCGGCGCATGATGAGCACGGGCACGCTGCGCATTTTAGCAGCGTCGGTTCATTTGTTTGATAACGTGGGTCTACGTTTCCACTGCAGTAGGTACACACTACATACTCCTCCGTGGTACAAAGCGTATCTCAAAACTGTGCTGCGATACAGTCGTACATAGTCGTGGGTTAATATTCGTGTATAACATGCCTACCGCATGCTATACGCTATCAGCGCCATGCACAGCGTTGGCGCTGCATTTATTCGAGCATGCCACGCATGTACCAATGACCTCAATTGATGCGTAGCGTGTCCGTAGGTTGCAGTGGACACAATGACATACATTTACTTTCAAATTCACCGCGGTGGGTTTGCGCCTTAACCCATTTCTATGGATGAATTTTGCAATATGTTAGAAATTGTTTATTAACAAGGTTATTGATAAATCCTTTATTCCATTGGGATATTGGATAACCGGTATAGACCGGGAGCTTGATATTTTAAATCGGTAAATAATATTAAGTCATTAGTAAAACAAAATAATATCGTTTCTACAATTAATTAGCGATTTTTTGTAAATTCAGTGGTATTCGTTATGAGATTACCTACCCAATAATAATAAATATTAGTAAAGATACGTACGAATCACAATTGTTTGCAGCCAATAAAATATTGCGAGTATTTCCAGTTATGTTGCTTAAGAAATCCAGAAACTTTTCCAAGCCTTCTTTCGGAGAAACAGAATTCACTTCCTTTTTATAATGCAACAGTTTTTTATTTCTGCGTGTAAATCCATTTATGTCACTACAAATTGGATTAAAACCACCATCAGGTAACATAAATTCTCGAAATGAATTGTCTTTGCACCAAGCTGCAATCTGCACAAGGAAGAAAAAAGAAGAAAATGCTTAATAATATAATATAATTATATAATACTAGCTGACCCGCACAACTTCGTCTGCGTCACATTTTCCATTACTGCTCCGCTGCTATTTGTCTTAGCGTGATGAAATATAGCCTATAACCTTCCTCGATAAATGGGCTATCTAACACTGAAATATTTTTTCAAATCGGACCAGTAGTTCCTGAGATTAGCGCGTTCAACCAAACAAACAAACAAACAAACTCTTCTGCTTTATAATATTATATATAGTATAGATGATGATATACATCAAACAAGAATACACTAATAAGCAACAAGCCAACCTGGCATATTTCTGAGTTTGGGGTCTTTCCATCCGTCGTATCCACATCAAAAATCACGATACTAGCATCAGGAAACGGTCCATCCTCTGAAAAAATACAAGGTTTTATTTAAAATTATCCACACTGAATTCTTGTGTCACTATTTCTATTCTAATTTCCTTCCGTTTTCTTAACAATATTTTTGTTGCTGGGCAAACTCACCGGTTGCAGCTCAATATCAGTATTTTACATGGAGTGACTAACTATTTGACTCCCATGATTTAGTTCCTGGGTAACACGCTTACTCTTGGCAGGTCCCTATCATTGGCAATCAGACAAACAGGCTTCAGGCTGAAGCTACCACTCATAAATAAATATCTACGAACGACGACCGGGACCGGAATCGCTTTGCGCGTGATAAAACTGATAAATCCATGTAACATGTACAAGTGTATTAAACAATACGAAATATAAACTATAAAAATTGAATTTTATGAAATACTAGCTGTCCCCCGCGGCTTTGCTCCCGTCAACAATTTTTTTTTACATAAAAACCTTCTCCTGATAATAACAAACACAACAAAGAAACAATTAGCGAAATCGGTTCAGCTGTTCTCGAGATTCGTGCTTAGCAACACATTCAGCGATTCATTTTTATATTATTTATAGATTAGAAAACTAAAAGTGGACTTACCATTGGGCCTGATTTCATCAACGTCATCGACAGTCAAAGTATTTATATTTTGTGATAAGGTGCTTGACTCCATTGTCATTGAAATTCTGTCCTAAAAAAAATGTAGTCAAATTTAACTCTATTAAATTATAAATATTATCAATCTCACCTCACTTTCTGATTACTAAGTACAATTTTAATATCATTGGTAAAAAAAAATACAAACAAAGAAAAAATACAAACAAAGACCTCACATAGCATCCATGACTCACATTGACGTTGTTTTACTTTTTCTAATTAAAGGATGTCTATAGAATGAAACATTGTCTACAAATGTTTACTAGTATTTTTTATTAATGTTATTGTATTCTCAAAGATGACTCTAATATCTAATATAATGAAAAACGACTTACCCGTTAACAAAGATTCACTAGTTTGTATTTTAGATATGCAATTCAAAATGAATAAAACCAATAATCCAACCCGCTAATGCACCCGTCCAATCTATACTGGACTTTGTTAACACTACATGCTGACAATGTCAACAGTTAAAATGTTATCAGTTAAATTAAATATTAAAAATGAGTCAGCACAGCACGATGTTCCTTTTCAACGATAATCTGGTTATTTGCAAATCTTGCACGTCCGGCCTGCATACAGTTGATGTCATGCTGATATAAATAATAAAAACATTAGAGACTTCCTTCGACTGTTTTTGGCAGCCGTCATTCGAAATATTTTTTGTAGAAAATAACTGTTTTGCTGCTTACGCAGCTTCTTGTATCTCAAAATGCGGTGTCTCTGTTTTTTATGTTGGATTATGTACTTAACGACTAAATCCCAATCATTTGTATCGTTCTTTGATTATCAACGCTAATAAATTGATAACCGGCCATTGACACTGAATTCATAAATATGACGTCACTTATTTTATCATTCAAATTAGGTAACTTTAAGTATGCCTTTTAGTGTAGTAGTAGTTCAAGCCGAAATCGGCCATTGGCCTTTGTCCTATAGTATCTTTTTATAAAAGGCGGTTTAGTTTATACGTGAGCGTCATATTGCTGAAAAAGCAAATCGAGACAATGCGGTAATCAAGGGATGACTTGGGCGTATTTTGTGACTCCTCCAAAGCCTTGGAATGTGCACACACATAATTTTTTTATCAGAGGGCCAACACTACTAAATTTAAAAAAAAAACTTTCGCATTCGCATGTCAATCGCAAACTGTCAAAAAAGTCAATTTTCATAAATTTTTGACAGATTGCTATTGAGATGCGAATGCAATGCAAATGAGAAAATTAGTGGAATTGACACTCAAACAATTGAACCATTATACTCTCAGTTGGGTGATAGAGCTGGCGACTTATCTGAAGCACAGAATTTAGAAGATCGTTGTCAATGGCGAGAGATCTTGCTTCGCTCACACCAATAGTGGGTGTTTTACAGGGTTTTATTTCTAGGTCCATCCTTCTTTCTAACTTATATTAATGACTCAATTTATTACATTAGAGGTAATGTCATAATAGGGAATACGCACGCTATTTTTTTATTTACAAAATTAATTACTTATAAGCTCCAGTAAACACTCAAGAAAATATTTTTTAAATATCTTCATCGGCGATGAAGTTATAACGCTTCAAAGATTACTATTAGAACGAGAAGTCCGACATGGAATTTGACGTCACATTACGTGACGTCTATACAGCTGCCATAGAAAACAGCGTTTTCGCGAGAGGGACAGACATATAATTTAAAATAATGATATCTCGTTTGTTTTTCGAGCAATTTTGATTCTATTTCCACTGTTAGTAATGTATTTTTGTATATTTTGAGATAAACTGTTTAGATAATAAATATATTTTTAGGCATATTCCCTATTGATGTCACGGATGACACTTCTTTCATTTTGAAACTCTTATCAAGAGCTAATGCATGATTTTGCTAGTTTTTATCAGTGTTAATAATTGCAGGCAGAGAACCGTGCACATTTTGCTGGTTTTACCAGCAATTATTTTATCTAAAAGTCGATAACCTAACTCGACCTTGATATTACCAAACATCAAAATATCGCTTAAAGCGTCACATTGTCTAGTGGTGTATCTGCCAGAATTAAACTTTCGAAGGAATGATTTACAAATTCACCAAGTCAGATTTTTTATCTCAGACCCACGAATATTTAAATCCTTGTAAAACCCGAGATTCTAATAAAACTCAAGTTACCACCCTAGCAGATAGTAATTTTTTGCCATTTTTTATTGACATTTAGTTTTTAGAATTCAATTAGTAAGTTACTAATAATATAGTTCTGGTTATACATGGTGCCATTTTAGTCGTCTTACAAAGGATAGTTAGCGTCGGGTTCATTAACGGCCGAAACCAATATCCTATCTATCACATACTGGAGATAGAAAAACAAATGAAACAACAGAAAACCTATATATTTTTCATATTGTTTCATTTGTTTTGCTATCTCCAGAATGCCAAATCTGGTGATAGTTAGGTTATTGGGTTCGGCCGTAAGTGGACCGAACTTAATGAATCCGACGCAAACTACCTCTAGATGCAATTAAAAAAAATGTTCATTAGGCACTTAAAAAAACTCTTTTACAAAATAATATATCCGACTTCCAAACAAAATACTAAAAAGTATAAAATAACCATAATTTCGGAAATCGGTGTTAAAAACAAAGATTCATAACAAAAACACCGACTTCCGAAATTAAGGTTATTTTAAACTCTGTTTTGTTTTTCGGTTATTAATTTGTAAAAAAGTTTTTATTTTTCACTTAAAGTGGTGATTCTTGGATGACGTCTTCGTCTACGCAGAAATTGAAATGATCAATAATGCTCATAAATAAAAAACTACTGACCAAAACTAAATTAAACTTTTACGGGACCAAATGGCAAGTATACAGCATCGAACTAAAAAAAAAACTAAAATCACACAAGTCGGATCAGAAACCTCGGAGTTATCATGTACATACATAAAAAATTACACGCCGCACGAATTGAGAACCTCCTCCTTTTTTGGAAGTCGGTGAAAAATAAGTAAATTTTATAATTAAATAAAATAATGAATTTGAAGCATGAAACACCCAGTTAATAATGTTTACGTATCAACAATGTCACCGTTCTATCTCGCGCCGTCCTTGGACCACATGGCTCGGACTGCGCTCGGTCCCGGAAGTTCCAAACTTTATCATGCGTCATGATAATTAAAATTATTCTAATTTTTCCAATGTTCATTTTTTTATTTTTTATATTGAATGTGTTGTCATTAGATAAATGAGGTGGGATGTCAGACGACTTAAATGGAACCATTTATACCGCATACTAGTAAGTGGTATGCTTACACAAAGGCAAAACTTCAAGTAGCGAAATACCATGTCGCTGGTTCTGTAACATAAACGTTTTTATATTTACGCCTTTTCTTCTCATGGGAGACACAATAAATGAAGCAACACAACACACAACGTAAGAGTAAATATTTTCGTCAATTACGAGAAAAATAGGGGAATATGTCAGCAGGTGATTGTTTTATTCACGATCGCATCACCCTGTTCTGCTCCCTAAAAAAATATTGTTTATGGTGGGCGTTTTTATATGGTGATACGACCTGCCTAGCCTTTTTTAAACTACGTATTGAGGTCGATTTTGAGTCAAACCACATTTAGCTGCATACTAATATTCGTGGAACCACCACCTATCTGATCTTTACAACCCAGCAGTCTGGGTGGTAAAGTTGATTCTTTGCGAAACTGGTGTGAGATATTTGATTTCTGACTTCCGTGTTGACTGCCAAAGATCTACAAATGACCGCCGGAACCAAAGGCTTTCCGAAGCACGAAGGAGTCTTGGTAAGTTTTGATGATCACCCATTCACAGATTGACCTCGGCAAGCCTTGCTAAGCCTTGTAGATAGACCCGTGCGGCTGTTATTAATAAATCGTAAGAATGGCATCTTTAAAAAGACTTGACTCCCTCTCTCCCTCTTCTCTCTCTCTCTCTCTCTCTCTTGTCTTGTCTCTCTTGACTTGACTTGACTTTTTTTGACTTTATAAAAGCGTTGTTTAGGTTTTCTATTACCTAACAAATGTAACAGCATACATACAATGAAAAACACAGATGTAGGAGAAATTCGTTATCACATATTATAATCATTTAAGCCCTACAGATTTAACCCAGCAATCCAGTAACAGATCCAATGAAAATATGTAATAAATAAATAATCGCTTTCACTCAGCCACGAAATCAAATTGAAACAGCGCAGCCATTTTGAAAAATTTATGCATTTTCATTCATGCAACAATTCCTGAAACTTTTTGCTTTAAATAAGAATCATTTAAAATGTAATACAGTTAATAGTTAATTATTTATTGATAGCTATCAGCTGCCCCAAGAGCAATGTTCCACAAATTGCGACAATTTTGGGTCCAATTTCACGCGAACTTTATTGGGAGATAGCAATCGAATACAGACCGAGCCACGAGAATGAAGCACCAGATGATCTGGCCACACTAGACTAGAATTTTCCTGCAGTGATATATTAATTAAAGTCACCTTTTTATTTTTTTATTTGAGTTGGGTTTGCTCTTGACTCTTGTCAAAAAAAGTCATTGTCACAAATTTTATAGACTTTTCGACAAAAATTGGAAATTTTTTTTTTTTTTGTGTCACATGTCCTACTAGCCCCACTTGAATTTCAAAGAACCCCTTTCAGTCGCTGTTGCAAAAAAATATATGAAATTTTATTGCTTTCTTATTTGCCAAATTAGTTTAGGAAACGCCAATTAAATATCTCAAATTTCAATTTGATAGCATTAGCAGTTCTTGAAATATCCAGCTGTGACAGATGGACAGACTTACTCACGCTATTAGGGTTTATTTTAACCATCTTGGTACGAAACTCTAAAAACGTTAAATATTTCATTTTTCTGGTATCTACGAAAGGATATTAAGGAAAGGTCAATGGTCTTTATTGTATGTTTATCTGACATAGTTTGACTATTCAGTTTAAATCGTTTTAAAAACGCGCAAACCGATGATATAAGGTTTTAATTACAGATATAGGTATTTTAAGTCAACAACGTCTAAAATAACAATATCTCCCTTTTTGGTGGTGTAGGTAATGTACGTATTGCGATAATGTTAGCCCGTCGCGAGCGCGAACTTTCATAAAAAGTTTTATGATCTTTTGTCACTATTTACTGACCTGCATATTTTAGTACAGGTACGTTTTCTAAATACCTTTATCTAAAATCACAATAAGATAAACTTGGGTCGAAATATTTATGAATAATTCAAATTCCTCTTTTACCTTCTGGTATTCGCTCCATATTTGGGTTCGGATATCCCGGAGGTGTTAGAGAATATTGTGGAACTAAACCGTTCCTCTGGGTATGCAGAATAAATAGCTCATAAATTACAGCCACTGGACGTGTTAGTTAGGATTTAATTCAAGTACACGTGTATTTTCTGCCAGGGTTGTGGAATTGTTCGAAACAGATACCAAGGCCCTGGAACGCAAAGGGCATTTTTGGAAGAACGATTTAAGTTTGGATAATTAATTAAGTCAATATATTCGTTCTGGCGAGAGTTCTTTCGTAAAAGCACTTATATGGCCACTAAATCAAAGTTGACAACAGCTTTAAAATATCTAATAGTTAATAAAATAACTCCATTATCAACCCACAATTCTGGTTTGAACACTCGCTAAAAGTAGCTGCCTCAACCACTACTTGAACCTATGTATAACAGTGTGTTCTATAAACAGCATGGGTCATGGCATATTGCAGCGCAGTGCAAACGCCGCACAATAAGGAAACCGCTGTAACACACGGCTGGACACGGACAGCTGTATTGTGCGAATAGTGACGTAGTAACTATTAATAGTAGTATTTTTTGGGTCAAAATGGCACAAGATATTTGTATAATTATTTTACTTTATTACAAGAAATGGACAATGTTTAAAAGTGAAAATTTTGTACCTGTACCTACTGGTCCTACCGGTTATACTATTTTAGAAATTTTGAATCACACTTAAAATTCTTTGAAATAACTCGTACTAATATTGTTCAATAGTTTGATTTAAGAGTTGTGGAAATACCAAAATGCTCAAAAAGTTGCAGTGTAAACTTAATTTTAATTTTAACTTAAAACAAAACTTATCATCACCCCTCGCAGCCCATATCTCAAGTTGTTAGTGGAGCAGCGTGTCTTTTTCTTCGACAAATTGCTTTTTTGCGGTTATCCTCTTTCCAGTACCAATTCAATCTTTCACACAATCACCCATCGTTTATAGCTCTTCCTCTAACCCTGACAAAACAAAACACAATCAATAATTCTATTTTACAAAACGTCACAACTTATTCAAACTTCAAATCGTTTCCACCGATTCTAAATTTAAACTTCAACGATCGATTGTTCAGCAACAAAAATTTCCAATCCATTCACTCGTTCAGTCATTCAATAGTGGAGAGAATAGCTTCGATTGTGTCTCATCACTAGTGTGTAGCGCGGCGGAAAGTGTGACATGTCAGTTTGGCTGGGCCATCGGAAGCGACGGTAAATTATTCAACAGTCACCCGTAATAAAGTTACTATGCACGTTTTATTGGGACCCAATTGAACCGTTCAAACATGGTGGCTCGTTGCAAATTAGTTAGGTTAAGGATATGCGATAGACAATTAGTTTTCAAAGTAAAAAAATATAGAAATATCTAGTACTAAAACTTTATTATTATTGATCTAAAGTAATCTAGAAATAGTTTTCATGACATTTTAAAAATAATTCACTATAAATAAAGTTAATTAAGAGAATTTATAAAGTAAAATGGTCATTAAGAATAACAAGTATTCATTGCTTAAAGGTTCATTTTATATTTTAAAAGACATTGTATTCTTTGTATTGTTAGGATAATGATGAGTTTAATATCGTACATTTCCTTCGATTCCAAGAAATAGACATTACCATCATTATTTGAGCGGATGAAACTTCTCTGAAATAAGCATCCATTATTCATGAAGATCGATGTTTAAATCATATCTTCACAACTAAACTATGGAACACAGTAAATTAACTTTGTCATAAAAGTATAAAATAATTCAGGGATCTTACCCTACTTTTTATCAATGATACAGGTCACATGAAGCGATCCTGAATCGAAAACATAAATACCGACGCATGGCGGAAGCACCCGAAATTTTCCGAGGTCATCCTTCAAATTACCGGGGCCGGAGACACTCTGGGAATTCCTAACAACTCGTGAGGTCCCTAAAATTTTAATTACGCTGTATCCAACCATTCTTCCTCCCCCCAAGTTGGCATAGCGGTCTCTTTGAATGTTATTACTCGGCCCACTCGCAAAAAGCCTTTAGAGATACATTTGGGAGAATACAATTTCATTTTAATGCTTTTATGGGATGACCCTGGAGTATTGTTCTAACGATTGGATTGTGAAGAAAGGGTAATAATAATATTGATGCCGTTCAATGCTCATTTTGATATTCTAAGACAGTTTATATATCTAACAAAATGTGAATAAAAACGATCTCTATCTATTTCAACGTCTCTATGAAACAGAAATCTTAGATTTACATTGATTTTCAAGCTTCAGTAACTTGAAGGACAAACTTTTTCTAAACCGACACAACAACGTCATTAGATGACGTCACAAACCAAACTTGATAAGTTTTAGAGACTAAGGGCCAGTTTCACCGGTTACGGATAAAGTGTCGGTTAGTTATGTGATGGATAACTAACCGACACTTATAATACTATAATACTTTATAATACTCAAATACTTAATAAATCTACCAGATATCGCTATCCGACACCTGTGAAACCAAAAGTTTAGTTCATCTACCAGATAAGTTCCTAATAGGCTAACCGACACTTTATCCGTAACCGGTGAAACTGGCCCTAAGTCTTGCAAGGTTATGCGTCTAAATACCCCTAGTGCCGTCAGCACTATTCCGTTACGTTCAGTATTCAAATACCGTCGTATGCCGTTCGTGCAGGAGATTTGCGAGCAATACTCGTGAGATTTCGCATAATTAGCACCGAATTCCCCGTGGTGCAGTTGTTGTTTTAAGAAGGTATTTTGCATGATTATTTCGAAATTATGCATAGGAGTATATTATAAACAATTTCGAAATATGAAAATTACATATAGCTTTTAAGAGAGTCAGTTCCAAGGATAAAGAGTGATTAGGTCTCAAATAAGTACGAATGGACTGTGTTCTTAAGTCCAGATCTGCTCTTACTTGTACCAGCATATTCTTTGTCTTTGTTTTCATACCTCTTATTTCCTCCATGGATACCAATGCTATTATCTTCACCTGAGCTCAAATGTCCTCAACAAAAACAAAATAATTACTGTTGATTTTCGAAATTCAATTACGCGATTTGAATAATTTTCGGAGCACTCAACCCTGTTTATTGAACAATCTCATAATTTCAATAAAATAAAATTGAGGATGGAATAACACGGAATTTTTGACAACAAGACAGTTTTCGTAAGCAATTCTGGCATCGCTTCATTCTGCGAAAATAATTATTGACGTTCTATTTTTCTTTCATTGCTGGGTCGATATTGGGTATAATTACGCCATTCTTTCATGTAGCGAGCAATGTGTTCACACGCTCGGAAAATCAACCCATTGCTTACGTCAGAAATGATAAACGCAGTATTAATCCATGTAAGCATGACCTCTTTTATGAATTTATTGCTCCCACCCTGTCAGTGTACTGTAAAGGCCTTTGTTCAGCATGTGTTGTTTTATTGGAAAATTACTAGCATCATTGATTTGATTCGCTCTTGGCACCCGGAACTGACCGAAGTAATCGGTCGATTAGCTTCCACTGGTATAAAATAAACCTAAGTTCTTCAACGCTGGATTGTACACTTTACAGAAGTCACATTTTGTTTAAGTTATCACGACCTTTTTTTGTATTAATCCTCAATTATCAAAAAGGAGGAAATTGGTCACCGAGTCACGTATAGTTGCTCTAACTACCTCTTTAGATTAGAGATATATGGAGACAATGTAAACTAAAACCCGAAATAGCCGGCCAGTTGACCAACCTCATAAGAACATTAATAAATGAATTAAGTTAGTCCATAACTACTACAGTACGGTAGTGCCAACTCAACCGCGTGAATCATCTATCGAAGCGTAATTAGGCGTCAACAGAAATGCCAACATAATAATTCTACGTTTAAAACTATTTTATTAGAGCTACCAGTTGCGCCAACACTACAAAGCTAACGCCAACATTAGTTCGTACGACTATTAGCATTTCGCATCCTACTGCCAACTGAATGGTTTTATCAACAGGGAAATGGATATGCGAAGCGACCTTATCGTTAACTGAAATGTTTGACTCTCCATTAGGATATCTGTGTACATTTCCGTCGGTTGGAGGAATGTTGTCGAATGTCAGAATATTTTGTGAAACACCGTTGACGCAAACAGAGGGTTTAAAAGGCCACTTTAGCAGAATCAGAAAGCACATCACGCTACCAGTCATCAAATTTTCCCAATCAACCTTGAACCTAATGCGTTAGCGATAAAGATGGAAATGAAACTTGACAGATTGTTGTGTGGTTAATATTATGATTCTGTAAAAGTGGCCTTTTTAGATCCACGGTAACTATTTCTTAATTTCTTAATAGTTGCGCATCAGAATAGCCTTCTAGAGAAACGATACTCGAATAATTAAAGTACATTAAAATGGGAAAAAAAACAGGCTGGAAAGTCTCGATACAGTAGCGCCACCCGTACATAATCAATATCGAATGCGATCCACGGATCATCATTGATTTTAATCATAGATTGCGTTCGAAATTGACTGTGTGCGAATGGCCTTACCGAATTGCGGTCACTAGGCGATCAGTTACCATGCCAATACAACACGAAAAAAAAAATTATACTTCCGCCAAACTCAATACCTACATGATAAAAAGATGATTCCGTGCTTCGGAAGGTACGTATAAGCCATTGGTCCCGGCCACCAAATGGCGTTCGTTAAACCATATTCTGACATGGTTTAACGGCCCTTGATGCGATTTAGAAACTCTGACACTAGGGGGTATAGGATCGTTAGACCTTACAACCAACACGATAAGAACAAGAAATAGAAGAAATACATACCTTGGTGTTGTGAGTTTTCGTTTTACTTGTAAAACCATATATAATTTCAACATAGAAATAATTTCGCATTATTTTCCCGTTCTTCACTTTAAAACAATACGAGCATTTCCCAAAGCAGATAGTTCTTCGGTATTTTCTTTATTCATAGGAAGTCTTGTGAAACTAAATCCACTTTTCTTTTTCTTGCTGGTTCTGTTTCGTATTATCCGGCTTTAGTTACGAAGTTTTACATAAATATAAAACTTCCTGTGGTTTTCTTTTACTGAGATGCATGAAATTTAATTTCATGTCTAAATTATTTTAGAGCTGCAAAACAGAGCGAATTCTTTTGTGTTTGAGACTATTTATTTTACTTACCAACGTAAATGCGCTTTTTTGTTATAAAAATACGCACTTACGCGCGCTTTTGCGCTATATCACACAAGGTTGTTAGAAAACAATGATCTAACGATAATCGATTCAAATTTATAGATGCTCTTAGTTTGTGAATACAATCGATTAGGCGGGAAAGTGATTACAAAATATTTGTAGGCACATTGATTTGGAGTCTACGAACAGTATATTTATATTGCCAACTATTTCTTGCGTCTCCGTTTGAGTCAAGTTTTATTTTCGCAAAAAGTAGTCAAATTTAGTACAGTGAAAAATGCACCTTGGAGACGAAACTATTACTGTATTAAATTGTATTCAGTCAAAGTTGGTTCAGTCATTTAGGATTGAACAAACAAAATATAAGCACACGGCGTATGTTTAACGCCCTGATGACGCGTGTTTTACGAAGGCGTGCTCACGGCGCTGAAGGTGACCAACGAAAAGGTAATGTAAGGTAAAAGTTAGCACGCGTCCACTGCGCGTTAAAAAAAACCGCCGCGTGCAAAGGCCTATAGGATTCATATTGCTTATCACACTCAAATAAAAACTTCAAGCAGGTTATGACACTGGCTGAAATAGACGCTACACCCAAGATTCAAATCTAAGGATAAAATTGGAGACAAAAGTTCGTGCTGGGCCGCCAATTTAACAGTCAGTGGTAAACTGTCACGCGACACGGATATCCGTGACAATGTCTTTGTTGTTCCGATTGCGTAATTAATTTATGTCCATGAATTTATTCGTAGTCCGCTGAATGTACTAATTAAGGCAGCTCTGACGGTTCTATGGCTTTGATAAGTTAATTGTTGCTGTAAAGTGGTGTTTTTTTGTGTTTCGTGCATGGGAGATGGTTATAATATGTTCTTCTTATTTATTTCCTATATTATATGGTAGGCAGCCGCTCCGAATCCGGTTTGTCTGGAAGCCGACCCCAAATTAGTTGGAAAAGGCTAGGCACTAGATAGATAATACGAGAGATGGTCATTTGAGTAATGGATTTATAAAATGGCTAAAATTGCTCAGCTGAATCAATATTGAGATAAAATTACATGGATATTTTATCTCGGTTGAAGTTAATACCTACAGCTGGTTTTATTTAAAACTAAACTACTAAAGCAGATGAGGAACAAGTATATCGGTGGATACATTCCTTATTATGAATGGAAAATCATCAAATGACTCCTCCCACTTTGGGTGAAGCATAAGGGAGTGTCAGGCTTACAGAAATATTATATCTATGGTCAGGCTCTTACTGCCTAAAACCCATCTGTGTTCCTCCTAGTGCCCTTTGCATTCCGCAGCCCCGGCAGGCACTGGCATCGGTGGATACATGAATATGCGTCAGAAATCAGAAAAATCTTTAAACAGAAATCCTTAAATCTTGCACATAGGACCTAAAACCTAGAACAAGCACACCACACAAAGGACTTTTCTCTTCCAACATATTATCTGACCGGAACAAGTATTTGCCAAGACTACAGCCTCGTAAAAGTCACGCGTGTTTACAGTGTCGTTAACAAGGCCAATAAAAGCGTCTGGCAAGGTGTGGGGACTTTGGGGGTCTTTGGCAACATTGCCACAACTGGCACGAACGTCACAGTCACATCTGGCACTTGTTGCGTTGCCAGCGATGCCAAATAGCACCCGTGTCACAGAACTGTGTAAATATCTAATTTCGTTTGTGCATCAATAGTGGAATTGTTCGGTAAAAAAAAAATCGAGTCTGAGTTTTCCCTTTTATATTTGAATTCCCTTGTCCGTCGTTTGGGGCTTAGGGTTCGAAGGAAACGTAGCTAAACCCTCTAGAGTGTGGAGGTGTAATACACTTTTTTCAATAATCACTTTTCCGAACCATCCTCATTTACAAATATGTTGAATGTACGATTCTCTGGAGGCCTTTTATCAATCTATCACAGAACATTGGGATTAAAATCGAAAAAATGAATGAAAATTTATTTCCTGCGCTTAAGTGAGACACGAATAAAAATATCAATCGAAATACCTAAAAGAAAAGAAAAAGAAAGAAAAAGAGTTTATTTGCGGACAATATGACGCAAAACCCCGTACCTCTGTAAAACTCTGTTGCTGAGTGACTGACAGAAAAACTACAGCCGAAACTTCTGGTCTTAAAAAATACAGCCGAAACTTCTGGTCTTAAAAAATACAGCCGAAACTTCTGGTCTTAAAAAATACAGCCGAAACTTCTGGTCTTAAAAAGTACAGCCGAAACTTCTGGTCTTAAAGAGTACAGCCGAAACTTCTGGTCTTAAAAAGTACAGCCGAAACTTCTGATCTTAAAAACCGGAAATCTGACATGCAGCTTTCCTACACTCCAGATTGTAGCACTAAATGACAATTTCCCGAAATTTCTAGGGGAACGGAAAAAAAACGGGATATATATGAGCAAGTAAAGTAGTGCGCAAAAGCTAGTTTGTTAACCGACTTCCCAAAAAGGAGGAGGTTATCAATTCGGTTGTATGTTTTTTTTTTTATGTTTGTTACCTCATAACTCCGACAATTATGAACCGATTTGAAAAATTTTTGTTTTATCTGATAGGATATACTTGCAGATTGGTCCCATTTAAATCATATCAAAATCGGTTACAAACTTTGGATTTTAAATCGAAATAGCTGGAATTTGACTATTTGGATGATTCTTTGATAATCGAACTTGCGTATTTTGCTTTTCTGCGATTTTGTAGTGGTGTTGTTAGGTGTGGGGCACCACTAAAAAGTGAAAAATAAAAAACTTTTTACAAAAAAATACAATCGACTTCTAAAAAAAAAACACTACAAAGTAAAAAATAACTTTAATTTCGGAAGTTGGTGTCAAAATACGAAGAAACTAACAAAAACACCGACTTCCGAAATTAAAGTTATTTTTTACTTTGTAGTGTTTTTTTTTTTTAGAAGTCGGTTGTATTTTAAAAATATTTACAAGAAAAAGGTTAGGTAATTCAAACGGCGCACGGAACCCAACGATCAAATTAAATATAAAAAAACACCCCAGAAAACCATTCTCAAAGGTCACACTAACTAAGATCTTACTCAAACTCAAAATACCAATAAAAACTTTTACAACAACATCAAGTTATTAAGCTGGACTCCTAGTTCAAGTTCGCTTTAGAAAGTTTTTTAACAAGTATGTTTCTAAGGGAGCTGCGATGCTTATCTCGGCTAGTCGGGGCTCCACAGATGTTAGTAGTTCCTAATTTAATACGGGCCTTATCGATTCGAGTTTACGCCAAGTCTGTCCAAGTTGTTATTTAAGGCTTGGACTGCGAATAGTCTAGTCTAAAGTTAGGAACTGAAGGAGAATAAAGGCGTGTTAGTTCTATAAAGTCATTGGTAGACTTCCTTGGACTGTTGATTACTGCTAAACGATTTCAAATTTAAATATCTACCTACTTATATTTAAATCAAAATACAAAGCATTTTATTCCAGTCACTTAAAACCTCTTAGATAAAAGTATCCTTGGCCTGCGTGGACTGGTGGACGGGACGGCAGAGGATTTCAATTCAAAGTATAAAATAATTTTGTTAAAATTGGCAGTAGGTATATAGAATTCTTTAAAGAATTAGCTATGTAATAATCAGGTTATTAGTCCCAAAAACCCAGAATCATCGTAATATATATGTAGAAATTATTTGCCTAATGTTATTGGACATCATTATAAATATACATAAACAATAATTTCCAAACACTATAGGTTGAAAAACAGCCCAGTTAATACTAAAATGCTTCATTGGAGCCGCAGCCTAAACGTATAAATCGCACTGCCCACACGAGTGTCGCCCTGTAGATAAGAACAGTGCCCTGTTTCTGCAGTTAATTGAAATATTCAACTTACTCGGAAAATATATATTTTTTTAAATTTAATTTAATTTATCCATAAAAAAAAAATACATTGTAGTAGGTACATGATGTCAATTTTACAGAATTGCTTATAGTGTACAAGGACTACAATTTTATGTTGGGTTAGGTGCTGTATTCCTAGCTAGGTTAAATTACCTGTGTTACGGAGTACAGTGCCGGTCCCCAAGGAAAGAAACAATAATATCGTACACAGATCGCAACAAACGTTTGTTTTAAATTTGTAGTGTATTTTTAAAAAGCAGGAGAATTCCTGTAATCATTAAATGTATTTATTAGAAGATCAAGACAAAAACACTTCAGTGTAAAGGTTTTGTTTTTGAGAAATATGATTTCTAAGTAAAGTGTTTGTTGTTGTACTCTTATTTATCGTCAATTAAATTTCTCAAAATGTTTGTAATAACGCATTTTGTAGGTAAATTTACATTATGAAGTGTTTCTCATAATTAAATACTGAAAAAACATTATAATTCTTTAATTCTATACCAAAACAACTTTTATGATAGAGTCATAATAAAGTAAATTACAAAGGAAAGCTTAACTCAAATTTGAGCTTTCTCCCAGCAAACCTTTGAGTGATAGAGGGTAATAGAGCAATAATTCTTTGAACTTCCGAACAATTTATGCAATTAGAGACAAAAATATACACGATACTATTTTAGATGTCTTAAAAAGGCCGCCTACTTAATGTACCCGACATAAACTACCTTTCACTACATTTTTTTTTAATAATTCACTGAGATGATAGGTATAATAAAAAATAATGTATTTAGCGTTAATATCTGTAATATTACGAATAAAAATATAAGTCATCCACGCTACAATATTCCTGATCTATAAAAGAAAATTAACCTTATCTTATCCAAAAAACCTTTGAGACGACAAACCAATCAGTCATTTTAACGTCAGATTTGCCTTCCCAAGGCTATATTTCTGAGACACCACTAAAGATTACTATGAATATAAAGAAAAAATAAGTTTCGTGGAAACGCTATGAAAGAAGAATCTTTACTGGCGAGAAGTAAACAGAATTTGATAATATATAAATTTATGTGGGCACTTGTGATCAGATCTATTTGGAATTGATATAATCTCTTCTACATCAAAAATCGGCCACGTGCGAGCCGGACTCTCACACGAAGGGTTCCGTACCAGAAAACGAAAAAAAAACACGTTACTTTTATAGAAGCCCCTTTCATTTTTGTTGCTTGTTGTTATAGTGGCAATAGAAATACACACTCAATACAAATCAACTGTCAATGTATTACGTTTACTTACAGCTTAAGATACAGCCCACTGACATTTCTGGCGGAATTAACGTATTTTCTTTCTTTCCTTCTTTCCTCACTACTAATAGAATTCCGTTAGTTACCCTTTGAGAACGGAACCCTAAAAACACTCTTCCTCTATAGCTTATCTGAACGAATATACAACTTGTTCTATTAAACAATTTGACTAGCTTAGCTCTATAAAAATAAAAGATAAAATGTTTTTATTAAGTTGAATTCAGATGAGAGTTGGCGCTGAGCTTGAATTTATTTCAAGTTAGCACGTAGAATATACTCTATCTCTGTTGTAAAGTTTCACTGTGCTGAGTTTTAAGTTAGAAAACCAACGAAAAGTGACTTGCTATCAGCAATTCGGGTTGTCGAGAAAAAATACAAACAAATAAAAATGCTACAAAGTATTATATAACTTTAATTTTGGATGTCTGCGTATAAAACTTTAAGGTTGCGGTCGATTTTCCTGAAATCCCATTGTCAGATTCTGACTTGGTTATAATTAGAAACGGCTCTGGAGGCTTTCAAATAAAAACATTACTTTGAAAATCGGTCTACAATAAATTTGCGGAGAAATCGGTGAACATACATAAAATAACACGTTCAGTCGAACATAGAACCTCCTCCTTTTTGAAGGAAGTCAGTTAAAAAAGGGATTGACCACGAGTTCAACACACTTCCAAACCTTCACGTGTGGAACAAAGGTCATCCCTGAAATCTGATGACTTTTTCCGTTGTTTAAAGTTCATGGTTTCTCATATCCTGCAAATATTTTCAACACACTACACCCCAGGAAAGCACTTCCAACACTATCCCTTTAAATTGAGCAAAAACATTAATAAATTATTATGTTTAATGACCCTGTAAACACAGTCCACCCCACAGGGCGTAATAAAACGAGATAAGCTCAAATATTGAGTAATCACGAGCTTTTTATGAGATTTCAACACGCGATGTTTAGAGGTACGAAGATTGTTTTCTAGAATGGCTATATATATTTTAGATTATATATGACGGTTTTATGGAGATTCGGGATAGAATTTTAGTCTTCCATACCCAAAGTTTAACCAATGGAACACTATTTTTAAGCATCCGTTGTCCGTCCGTGCATCCATCTTTCCATCTGTCTGTCAGCGGAATGTATCTCAAGAACCGTTATAGCTAGACAGTTAAATATCTATTACCTTTTTTACAATAAATAATAAAATTAAATTAAAAATTACAGGGGACTCACAATCTCACATTCAAGAAACCTGTTTTTTTCGTGCGAGAGTCCGTCTCGTCCGATTTTTTTATATCCTGATAAATATGACTTTTTGAATGTCTACCATATTATTGTTTACCATCAGTCATACAACAATTATTAGCCGAGTAGCGGAAAGAAAAAAAAAATTGCCACTAATAAATTCCAAAGAGAATAATTATTCCAATAAAGGTATCATTAGAAATGACTAATGGATAATCTCAAACAGTTTGCCAGCTGTATCCACCTGTGGCTTGATAAACGTTGGAAATCCAGAGGTTTTGAAGAGCCTCCGATGGTTAGGTACCTGTCACTGGTTAAAGGTTCTGATAATTTGAACATTCAACAACAATAACAACATGAAAATAATGTGTGCAGTAAAGTTATAATCCGATTGTACGGTAAAATGGCAAGTCGTTTGGCCATCCACATCTAGATTCTCTGGTTTAATGCATCAAAGGATGTTTAATTGTTTAATATCTGAAATACATGTATCTTAGACTAACTGAATCATTCGTCAGTTCTATCATTGGTTGGTTCAGTGATGGGCAGTCGCTCCAAGTCATGTATTTAGTTGAATTCGGTAAGATAGGACAGGGTTTTGTAAACCATGTTTCCAATATAGGTCCTAGACTTGTGAGTCTCAACTCTAAAAATATACCTACTATCTTTGCCTCCTAAAGAAACTATAGTTTTGATATAAATCATGGACTTGGAAAAAAAAAACAGTCGTCACGGGACCCTCGGTAGATGTGATATATCTATATTATTATTTTTTTAGTTACTGCTTTCGCACATTTCGGTTCCAAATTTCGTCGTTCGTAACAGGCAGCGAAGTGGGGGGCATCACGACATGACGTCATTTCGTTTTCGTCACGGCGTGCGAGATGATTTTACTGCCAAGGCGCGCCTATAGGTCCTTCACAAAAAAAAAAGCTTTTATAAAGATCATTTCTAAGAACCCGGGTAACCAACAACAATCGATCAGCCCCGATCACGGCCAAATTCAGTGATACAGACAGCCAATTAATTAAGGAAAATTTTGTCAGCTAATTATCAAGAACAGTGATGCCTTTTACAGCTGTTTGTGACTGTAAATAATTAATCAAAATTGAAGTCATGATCGTATTTAGACCTTTAAGGAATATATAATTATGGACAACGGGGTACAAGTTGTTTTGGTTTTTAGATCGTGTTTAAAAAATCTGTACTGTGTACTTTTTTAGATTGAATTGAATGGGTAACATAAGTTAGAGAAGACAAAGAAGACAGTTCAATGAAAAATATACCAAACGTGCCCATGATGCGGTATTGCGACGTGAATCAGAAAGTCCTGAATATTATGACAATCGCTTGCTATAAAAATACAACGATCCATAAAAAATGTGCCTAAATGCAATTTCAAAATATCTTACCTGTTTTCAAAGTAACACTTTCATAAGAAACAATCTTCAGCTAAACACCATACAAAGCTCATACTGTCTACACTAAATGCAGAGATCCGCGTTAACGTTCGCTGGCGAAAGCAATTAACTCTACAATCAGTCGCCAACTTAACGCGCTTCTGAACACACCCTAATTCTTTAATTATTTCGCAAATTACATTTTTAGCGTGTAAACACTAAATGACGTTGAGTGTCTTTTTATCTTTTATTTTTAGGTGTAGAGGGTTAAAGGTCAATGTTTTTAAGCTATTAAGTTTAGGAATTAACGTTCTATCTTTTGATAGAAAAGATAGAACCTCAGAAACAGGGAATCCTGTTTCTGAGGTTTTTATCGGTAGTTTATCTATCCGTTAACGCTATTTGTCATAACGCCATTGGTTGGTTATTTTCTATTGGACACATAAACGACTGATAAAGTATCTCAGTTTTTTTTTAAAGTAGATACCTGAACGTAGATATACCTACTGGGAAACCAACCTTCATTGTGCGAACTATAGATTTCAATTTCCTTGCCGAAGTCAGTGATTCTTGATAGCACCAACCTGGGGTTCTTTAAGAAGATTACTTCTAGGCAAGTGTGCTCCATTATCGTTTATAATCCGGTGAGATGATGGTCAAACCTATAAATAACTAGCTGACCCGCGCAACTTCGTCTGCGCCACATTTTCCATTATTGCTCCGCTCCTATTTGTTTTAGCGTGATGATATATAGCCTATAGCATTCCTCGATAAATGGGCTATCTAACACTGAAAGAATTTTTCAAATCGTACTAGTAGTTCCTGAGATTACCCCCTACATACAAACTTACAAACTTACAAACATATTTTACCTCTTTATAATATTAGTATAGAAGTATAGATAATAATAAAAAAGGATAGGTTCTCTCAGCAAAGGCATATTCACTTAATATTTGGTACCTAAAAAAAATATTTACGACATATATTAATAAAAGAGCCACGTATAGTAAAATTACGCAAAAATACGTACGATAAGATACGCTAAGTGCGCTAAGGTCATGACTATGTCAACATACTACGCCAGATATTCTGGCGAATCTCCAAGATTGGAAGTAGCCCAACTTTGTCTAGTGCCTAACTCTATTACACCATTATGAAAGTGCTGAATTTCCATATTTCTTTGTTCAGATAGTCCTGTGACCTTGCAGATTCCTAGAGTATCATTTTTTCTGCAAACATGGCAAGGTTTTATATTAAGTTAACACCAGACATGGTCAGACTGTATTAAATTTGAGTGGATATTTTGGTGATTCTGAATCTCCTAAGGGACGTGGTTATGCTTTCACAAATTGTTATGCATTTATCACACTTTAGTACTGTTTTGTTTTAATATTCCGGAGAAAAAAAATCATTTTGTTTTTTTACTATTGATAGGCATACGTTTGACCGCTATTCACCTGATGTTAAGCGATGATGCGGTCTAAGGTGGAGCACGCTTACCTAGAAGTAACCTATTCACTCTTGACTCATTTCCTTCAATCGAGTAGAAAATATCATCGAAATTAATTTTGCGCCGAAATACGTTTGGTATTTTTTTAGATTCAAATATGTTATTATTACCCATAAATGTACGTCTGTATTGATAATGAAGAGACGTAAAAGCGAAATCCTACGATTCCATATGGACCAGATGAGCTAAAAGCTCAATATTAATCTCCAGTATTTTCGCAGCATCACTATTCAATCTGTATACGCAATTCAATTTTATACAGGCCATGGTTATTTCATCCGTGCTGTTTATAAATGCGACCGACCCACATTCTCGTACGTTGCTATCGCACTGCATTTTAATATAAGCCTGATTATATCACTACTTCCATGCACGCTGTGCTTATTGCGTTTTTAATACGGGATTCCAATTTATGAAAAAACGTTTGTTTATTGTTTTTGTCTTTTTTTTTTTTTTTTTTTTTTGTGATGGGTTTGCTCTTGACCTTAGTCTTGGTCAGAAATGACAGAGACAAAGTCTATGATGGAGCGAGCTTACCCAGAAGGAGCCTGTTTACTCTAACTTTGAAGAGATTAGGGTTGTAAGCGTTCGGAAACACAGACGCAGGCAGAGAATTCCACACACCACACAACAGTCAACAACAACAGTCTTTTATGTTTTGAAGTTCCATCTCCTTTTATAACATTACTAGCTGACCCGTGCAACGTCGTCTGCGTAACATTTTTCATTACTGCTCCGCTCCTATTGGTCTTAGCGTAATGATATAGCCTATAGCCTTCCAAAATAAATGGGCTATCTAACACTGAATTAATTTTTCAAGTCGGACCAGTAGTTCCTGAGATTAGCGCGTTCAACCAAACAAACAAACAAACTCCTCTGCTTTATACGAGTAATATTACTAGCTGTCCCGTGCAACGTCGTCTGCGTAATATTTTTCATTACTGCTCCGCTCTTATTGGTCTTAGCGTGATGATATATATAGCCTATAGCCTTCCTCGATAAATGGGCTATCTAACACTGAAAGAATTTTTCAAATCGGACCAGTAGTTCCTGAGATTAGCGCGTTCAACCAAACAAACAAACAAACTCTTCTGCTTTATAATATTAGTATAGATTATAGTACAGATTTTTTAATGTTTGATGTTTATCATCACATTTTTGTTTTACTTGAGACGGGTTTGCTCTTGACACTAGTCTAGGTCAGAAATGACAGAGACAAAGTCTTTGACGGAGCGAGCTTACCCAAAAGTAGCCAGCGGGTCGATTCTGTAAACAAGTCGAAGTGAAAGCTTGGGTGAAGTGATTACGAAGTGAGCTGTCAATCCATTGATGATCACTTCACCCAAGCCTTCACTTCGACATGCTTACAGAATCAACTGGCTGTTCACTCTAATTTTGAAAAGGTTAGGGTTGTACGCGTTCGGAAACAGACTACTTTCTAATTATTTTAAAAGGAGTTTGAGTAAAGGTCTAGTGAGTCATCTGACCACGCCTTTTCCTTTTCTTAAATAAAGCATTAGCATTATTTTAAATTTACACGGTATCCTTTGTTTTGTATGTTTCACTTTTGCTTATTTACTTTTGAGAGAGAAATGTTTGTTTATGTGCCAACTCCATGTCTTTACTTACGCGCTTATTTCGGGTGAGTGCTTGTGACATTGTCGAGTGAAAAGCTCCGAGACTGGCATTCCCGAAATTTGCATTGTAAGCTCTTCTACTGAACCTAGGAAATAAGGACTGAGTTGTACCTACTTTAGACTGAAATTTTACTTGTAATTAATTTAAAATAAACCATCAAATAAAGTTAACAGCTGCATCCTTCAACAAAATGTAAGATCGAAAATTTTGCACAATCCAGTTGAATGAGCTTAAAGTCTTTTTTTTTTTTTTTAGGGATGGGAAATCATCCAATGACTCCTCCCGCTCTGGGTGTTAGCGGGAGGGAGTGTCAGACTTCTACTGACTAAAACCCATCCATGTTCCTTCATTGCCCTTTGTGTTCCGGAGCCACGGTGTCTCTTGCGAATAATCCCGCGACTCCGGCAGGCGTCGGCCCTTTCGGGCCCCTCTGTGTGCTGACTCTCTTTGAGGCGCGCGTGGAACACTAACGCGCCGTCGACACGGCCTGTCGTCTAACTAGACGGACGGACGGCGAGCCACCCATAGCTCGCCGTCCACAGGCCCGAGCTTAAAGTCTCGCAGAGATTTTATACGTCGTGCCTGTTAAGCTTCTATAGATACGCTTCAGTTACTAATTCTAAGGTTATTCTAAGCTTAAAAGATCACCTATATCATTCTCATGTACAAAGCTTCGGCCAATAATCGCCGGACAAATTCGTTGACATCTCTCAACGTCTTCTAGCATTAACTCTTCATATATCAATCTTTTTCATATAGACTCTAACGAGGTCTTTTCGCATTACTTCAAATTATCAACGTTACCCTTTTCCACCCTCTAATATATCTTGTTGAGTGGCTGGTACAGGCATATGGGGGATCAAGTGGATAGGGCGATAGTACGGGCTCTCCCGATCATCCCAAAGGGTTTATATTGAAGGCATTTTTATATGTATTGGAATCAAATAAAAAAAAGAATTTTTGTTTTGCTGTAGCTTTTCAGTTGCGTGGAGATGGTTGATTGTGTAAATTTTTTAATGTCTTTTCAAAAGTGTTAATAGATTAAAAATTCAAACATTGTGAGTAAACGTTGCCTGAAAATACTTCGTGCCTTAGGCATTTTCTAACAGTCAACCATTGGGTGCTGTAGAGAAAAATAGTGGGAGGTGTAATGTGAAATAAAAACCAATAAGGCGATTAACATAAGATAAACATTTATAAACAAAACATACAATAGATATATGCTCATAATGCGCATAACTAGAATATATGCTCCAATTAATAAACTAACACAGAATATACTTGAACAGTCCATGCTAAAAAATAATGAGTTAAAAAATTACGCTGGAACGATTATATTTATTCTGCTATTTCTATTCTTTCTGCCCTCTCGAGCCTTAACTTGGAAGATTAATTGGATGAAAAACAAACAAACTCTTCATCTTCATAGTGTTAGTATAGATTTAAGAAAAACACTGTATAGTGGATTATAACTAAACGGTGTATCGCCGCTCTCATTATGAGCTTCATCGTTATCGTCAACTTTGGCTATATCATAGTTAAAGTATGTTTGTATGTATACTGCTATAACCAGTGAATATCGTTTTATACCCAGTTCAGAGCCAGTAATGAAAGTGAATTGTGTGATCGGATAATTTCACTGGTTTAACGACTTCTAACTGAATGGGTTATTCATGTTTGGACCCATTGGTTGTGTCCTCAATTATGGATGATACAAGGTAGATAGGTTCCTGTATCCGCAGAGTAAATCTTGTTTACTATAAGGATACTGTTCGTTTAATAGGCAGTCTCTCAGCACTTTTCAATCAATTTATATTTGTAAAAATTTAGAATTTCTGCCTAGGTGGTTACTATGTAACTGGTTAGAAAATGCGTTGTTGTGTACATACAAAAGAAATATTTTTAATATTTTGTGATAGGGGATTCCCTATCACAAAATATTAAAAGTTGTTTGTTGTTTGAAACGATTGTTCGCCATGACATCATTCATCATTACAGTTCTGAAATATTTTTAAATCTTGTAACATAGTTTCCTTTGATAAAAGCACACACTCCGTGAAGAAAGGCAGCGTGTCACGTATCAAATAAAAACATACCCGTTTTAATTTGTTCACAAAATGAGATTTCCTGTAAAAGAATCAGATAATGAGGGTGCGTACGGAGTTATATCCGGGTTTAAGGGAGGCCTTGACCCACAATCCGGCCGGGCGAAGGAGGGTTATGATGAGTCCATAGAAAAACGTTCGATGCTTTCACAACCGGAGTAAGATGAATTATTTCGACAACTTTTTGAAGGATAAAAATCCGATTAGGGTCTTTTTTTTTTCGCTGATTTTTTTAATAAAGGTACTAGTGGCCCACTTCTTTTGACTGTGCGTTGTCCATCAGTCACTCACTCAGTAGCGAAAGTATTATATACCAGAGGCCGCCCGCGACTTCGTCCGCGTATAAATTCTCGTTATTCCCGTGTAAATTCCGATCCCTCGCGAATTCCGGGATAAAAAGTAGCCAATGTGTTATTCTGGGTCTTCAGCTACCTATTTACCGAATTTCATCGTAATACGTCCAGTAGTTTTTTCGTGAAAGGGTAACAAACATACATACACATACACATACATCCATCCTCACAAACTTTCGCATTTATAATATTAGTAGGATATACTCAGAATTATTTTATTAGGGTACTTGATTGGTTTGGTTTATCTTTTCAAAGTTAGAGTGAACAGGCTACTTACTATACTTAATATTATAAAGAGGAGAGAATTTTTTGTTTGTAACAAATAGGTTTAGATATTACTGGCCAAAATTTTCACCAATTTTCACCAATAGTCTCACTAAATTATCTGGAAATAACATAGGAAATTATCAAAAAAATTAGAGATCCCCCTTAATTTGATAACGTGCAATATACTGAACATCAACTTAAAAAAAATATACAATCATTTTTTAAAACTATATTTTATTCATTTCAATTCCATTAGTTTATTTGCAAAGTAATATAATGTGTATAAAATTACGCGTAAGGTGCGCGTGCGCATTGCTGGTTAGTCGCCGCCGAAATGTTTGGAAGGTAGCACGTGCCGCGACCGCTCTCGGTAAGTCCCGATTTATTTGTTATTTTACTTTGCAATGATTACTCATCTTTTCTCAATATATTTTATAAAACCTATATATATGTGTACACAAACTGAAATTATAATAGCTGTTATGGATTTATCGTAATTTTCTATGAAATTAGCATGTCCAGTATATTTCCCATTGCCAATTAGGTGCTGTTTTAGTGCGATTTTGGGATGTGTAGTATATTGGACACTGCCAGTTAGTTAGAAAAGTAACTTATTTGCAGGTCTTCAAACAAACATCACGTGCATCAAAGTTATTTGCTCTAGTACCGCCAATTAACGCTTCATCAGACGTAGAAAATCAAACAAGTTCGGATGAAGAGGTAACACAATATGTCGCCAAGACAGTGACGAGTTGTCCTCTGAAGCACCATCTATACCGTCGTCATTAGAAAACCAGAATATTTCCGAAGACGATGAAGATAGGAATTATAGTTCTGGTGATGAGATACCCAATAGTGAGCCAGAAGATCAAGAACTAGCAGTGCCTCTTACACCAATTATCAACCAAGTGTTGACCAGTCAGGTAAATTTTGATAATATTCCAACTTTGTCGTCCATTCAGTCTATACCGTCTGTTCAAGATATATCACCGATAGACCCAATGCCGTGAATACCAGGTCTAAGAGAAGGCGCTATGTCAACACCCACTCTCGTGTTCATAATCTCAGGCTCAAGAAACGTAAACACACAAACTACAAATGGAAAAAAGGCACATTCCTGCACAATGCCGAAATAACTTATTGTGAATTTAAAACTAACTTACATGCCGATTTCACGCCTATAGATTATTTTTGGAAATACTTTTCTTTGGATATTTTACAAGATACTTATAGTACATAATACCAACCTTTATGCAGTTCAAGTTACCGGCCGATCCTTCAATATCTCTGAGGACGAAATGAAAGATTTTATTGCCATTTTGTAACTAACTAATGGGTGTTGTAAATTTGCCATCATGTAGATTATTGGTCAAAAGAATAGCGCTACCCAGCTATTGCTGAAATCATGTCACTGAAAAAATTTGAAACCATACGCAGGTACATCCATTTTGCTGATAACTCTTGTCGAGATTCAGATCGCTACTTCAAAGTAAGACCTCTTGTAGAGAAGGTGAGGAAAAACTGCTTGGCCACCGAAGAGGAAATGAGATATAGTATTGACGAGATGACCATACCGTATAAAGGCAAAAAGGCGGGTACCAGGAGACAGTACGATCCCATGAAACCCAATAAATGGGGTTTCAAAAACTTTGTCCGAGCAGGCATGTCGGGAATTGTATGACTTCCTGCTTTCGCTGCAACTTATGTATCAAAAATAAGACTGATGTTTATTGTGTAAAGTGCAACCAAAGGCTGTGTTTAGTACGTAAAAGAAATTGTTTTTATGATTATCATAGTAAGTGAAAGTTTCTAAGTATGTTGATTGATTATATTAGGTACAGTTGTTTAATTTTATCTGAAATTCAGGACAATAATTGTTACGTATCTTTTCATTCAGACTGATTATATTGTTGATCTCACTTAGAATAAGTAAAATGTTCCTCATTATATTCATAAAAAATAAAGATTTTGTAATACAATACAAAACATGTCATTGTTTTTGCGTTTTATTATATTTTATTTTATCACTTGCACAAAATAGAAATAAGTCCTAGAAAGTAATAATTCGGCAATGTGTATTATACAGTACATCAAAATTATCGACAACTTTATGGCAAACCTGGCAAGGTCCAGTATACTGGACATGCATTTTCAGGAAATGAGGTAATACCAGATTTTTTAAATTATTTTTTCATGTCCTAACAACTCCTAGTGAAGCCGAAAATGTGAAAAGAAACAAAAGTTTTTTAAATTTTTCCTCTTGCCAAATTAAGGGTTAAATAAATTGCAGCGCGGACGAAATCACGTGCAAAGTGTTAGTAATATATCTATACTTATATACTTATTATACTTATATACTTATACTTATTACTTATACTTATACTTATAATCTATACTTTTTTTTTATCTATACTAATATTATAATGAGGTAAAATTTGTTTGTAAGTTTGTATGTAGGGGGTAATATCAGGAACTACGGGTCCGATATGAAAAATTCTTTCAGTGTTAGATAGCCCATTTATCGAGGAAGGTTATAGGCTATATATCATCACGCTAAGACCAACAGGAGCGGAGCAGTAATGGAAAATGTTACGCAGACGACGTTGCGCGGGTCAGCTAGTTCTAATATATTTCCAGTTGCATCGATAACGTAAATATAGTCAACACTAAAGTTAGTTTCCTATGCCACGATATCCATACATAATACAGTGTATAAACTACGACACTAAAATGTATCTCTAGGTTACCTGTTTGGATACCCTGGCTTTAGCGTCGCTATGACGTCATTAATTGTTATTAACTTTAGGATGAGGAGCTTGTGCTTAAATAATAACAGCCGCACGGGTTGATCTCAAGTTTAAGCAACGCTTGCCGAGATCGTTCTGTGGATGGGTGACCAGCTTAACATACCCAGACTACTCCGTGCTGTCATTCGTAGATCTAAGGCAGACGTTACGGATAGACAAAAGCAAGAAAATCTGACAGATACCTCTTCCTCTGTGTTAGAGGATTCCGGGTAAAGCTCGCTTCCATCTTCGGCCTAATCATCACTTTCTATCAGGTGAGATTTGGGCCAAGAGTTTCCCCGTGTGTATAGAACGTAGGACATCGTTTTGGCTTTAAACAATGTGTATTTTTTTCCTAAATTTATTCCTCTTGAGTTTTATTCCTCATTGCTAAAGATCGTGACTAGCAGTTTAAATTTACATTAGCATGCAATGTGCCGAGAAAGTAAAATGTGTCTCTGTGTCTATGAAATGAAATACACAGTCACATCCCAATTGGGAAAAATAAAAAAGATGCGCGAAAGATTTATTTTTAATCTACTTGTTCAAAGTTTGTAGATCAGAAATAGCTTCGTTTAGTTTTTGACCAAATAAAAGCTAAATTGGCCATACAAAATATTTACTTCTCAGCAAGATTTACAAAGCTATGTAACTACATTTTATGGTAGAACATGTTGACGTGTAAGTACATGGTACATGTCGACAATTTAAGTTACCCTGTCTCTTAAACTAGGTTATGCCTGTGTCTTAAGAAACAATGGACGGCCATAAGGTTATAATTTAATATGACCTATTAATTATAATAATAATAATAATAATAAATTTATGGTTGTCAAAGTGTTAGGTTATGTAGGTTAATATTGATTCAGTGTGATCATAATCTTGTTGAAGTAGCCAGTCTGTTAGTTTCTGTTTAATATGTCGTAGTTGTGGCGGCACTTAAGCGTCCTCCACACTATTCCGAAGTTGCACGAGGCGAAGTGCTCTCCGAAGTTGACCGAAGTCCGAAGACGGTGTCCACACACCTCGAGAGACTTCGCGAGGAGCTCAGTCGCCCGTTCCCCCCGTTCCCCTCACGATAGGCATAATGGATAACGTTCATGTGGCAACTGCCGTTGCAATGTGTACTCTCGCTCAGTAAAAATACGTGCGCATTTACTATGGCTGACGCGAACCGAAGTGAGCCGAGTAGTGTGGACAGACGCTTCGTGTTCGAACTTCGAGTCCATTGACTCGGGCGCAAAAACCGAAAACAACTGGAAGTCGCCCGAGGCGAAGCGAAGTTGCACGAGGCGAAGCGAAGTGCCCCTCTACACTATCGTATTCGCTCAACTTCGATCAACTTCGGGAATAGTGTGGAGGCTACTTTAGGAGAGGCTTATGTCCAGCAGTGCAGCACCTCTCGGTTTGCCGATGGATGCAAGACGCACAGAACCGGTTGTTGTGGTGACACTTAGGACACTTAGGGGTGGTCTTTGTCCAGCAGTGGAAGTCTTTCGGCTGACATGATTATGATGACACTTCAACAAAAGAGTAAAATGGTACTTAAAATATTGCATGTAATATCCAAATTTAACGCTAAAATACAAAAGGATTTATTAAAGGCCAAGCGACGCCGTTAAGCAATATTTAAACATTAACCAACGAATGTGGAAAGTCAAAATACGAGTAAAAGAGATATATAGCTTTATAAAACATGTGTAGTAAAAGCTCAGCAACGAAATGTTTATGTTTTTAATACGTTCGCACAAAACGGTTTAGGTGGTATAAATGTGATTTTAAAATGAGTGGTTTTGGCAAGCTTCCGATTTGACTTCGAAGCTGGAAATGGTAAAATGAATAGAGAACTTCGTATAGTTTTAAATTGAAATATAAGCAGATTAGCTTTTTTTAGATACATATATGTACACTTTCATTTTCACTGACAATGCTTATTGAAATATTTTAAATCCAAATTACAGAAATGGCTAATCGATAATTGTTTTTATACAGTGAACGAATTTTTTGAAAAAAAAGTAGCAGACAAGTATAACTACTGATTACTGTAAATCTTAACTAGTGTAAGAAAGTATATTATGTACCTGTCTGTTACCTACCAAATATATTACCATATTTTTATTTTTATTTAATATAGTGCAAACTTAATTCTAATTAGAATTAAAATAAATTTAATCTATTTACTTAAGCACTTATAATATGTAATGTTGGATTTGGTTAGACTAAGTTTTACTTTAAAAATGTGTATGCCAGTGAATGGCGAAACATGTCAGATCTTCGTATACTTAATAAGAGCTAATATTTACCATGTTTTATACAAATAAAATATTCTTATTCTTATTCTTATTAATTTTCAAAGCCACGCGGTTTACAGGTCAGGAATATGTGGTCCTTCGGTCCGGAAATAAACAATCTTTTTTTTTTAATTTTTATTTAAAAATAAAATTAACAATTAGGCGCCTAAAACATACCTTGTTCTGCCAAAGTAAAAACCTCTTCAGAATTAATTCAGCTTAAGTATTTCAAAACCAATGCAATGAACTACAAAAACAACAACAATGATATTACACAATCAGACAAACACCACACATTAGAAACTTTATAAGTAAAGTAACATAAATAAATTGGTATCTAATATTTACAATGAAACACTAACGACCCCCAGCGGTATCAGAGTAGCGCCAATTAATGCTAAAGCCCTAGTTCTAATCATGCCTAGCCTGAAACTAGACCAGACAACGGTATTTAAATGTAATAGAGATGAAAACGATTTTATTAATAATAGGTTAAGATCATAGATACATAAGATCAGTAGAATAAAATTGTCTTGCAAATAAATTATCTTTACCTTTAAAATAGAGCGACAAATCTAGGAGTTTCAAATACCTTTGACGACTGTAGAGAATTAAATGATCGAAATCTCTACATCCCGGTATAACCCCATTGGGATCATTTATTTTTGACAATTACGCGGGCGAAACTGCGGGCAGAATTTAGTATTTAATATTGGTAGGTATGATTGTGGCGTGCAGTTCGAGTCATATTGAGAAAAATATTAAAAAAATATTATTATATTGGCTTACATTTTTTTTCTTTTCATACATTATTATTATATTGGCAGGGTATCCCGAGACTCATACATATGTCACTATGATTTACAGTAGCAAACAAAATTTCTTTTTTATATTACTCTTGTAATAGACTCTGTTATACTTCAGAATTGACTTCGGAGTACATTCTATGAACCAGCTAGTCAATTTCCAACAAAGACTATTTATAATTGTTAAAATAATTCAATCAGTTTCGGCTTAAAAGCAGTCTATATAAAATCATACACTAAACCATTAAGAAAACAACGCGTCTATGATTTTAATAAAATGTAGACGAAAATTGAAACCGAAGAAAACACTTTCAACTAAACGAAGAGATAAAATAAAATCAGAAAATATCTTGAGAGGTCTGATAGCTGTTCGCCCTATTTTTATAGTTTCTAGGCCTTCAACTGAGAGTCGACTGAAATACTGACAGTTGGTCCGGAGCGATGGATCAAAGTGACAATACATTATGTCTCAGTTATCTTGAAAATATTTGAATCAGAAGGTTTTCATGTACCATTTCTTATAATAAATAACTCGTGAATAGTTATTGATGCTTGAATGATTGAAAGTGTTTTCCGTTTTTTTTTTAAGAGAAAACTGTGGAACACCCACTAAGATGTAAACTGGTAGACTAATTTATCGTCCGTAAGAAACGTTTCAAGAGAAACGGCAAAAATACACCTAGAAAAACACGCAAAAAAAAAAACTAATAGTTCACAGTTTAAATTTACCTTTAAACTATTAGGAGTACTTACTAAGATGTAGACTAATAAGTTTATGTATCGTTTGTATGAAACGTTTCAACAGAAACGGCAAAATCTACCGTCTAACGAAATACGCCTGAAATAAACAGATCGCGTTTCAAACTTACCATTTTAATGAAGATACTTAACACAAACTTGCAGCTGTTTCCTGTATTGCAAAATACACCTACAGTAACTTCAATTTATATCTCATAGGACATACAAACAGAAATGCTGGCAAAAGCAATTGGATTAGCAAGTTAACACCTCCCAGCGTCGCCGTGTTTAACATTTCCACGTTCATGAAGTTGGCTCATTACTGGCGTTCAATTTTGAATGCACAAATACGATACTTGATGGAGTTTATAGAACAAAATTGAATCTAATCGAGGCTTATAGGTCAATAATCGCTGATTTTCATGTTCATTCGAATTGAATTTGATCAAAATGTTGATGCAAATCCTAAAATGGCTGGTTGAAGAGACAAGTGCTGAAGTGGAATTTGAAATTAAATTAATGACCAATCTATGACTATGGATTAAAACGGTAATTATGTTAACTAGAAACGTGACATGCACAACCTAGTTTCCATGAAACAGAGTCATGCATTATATTTATTAAATCCTTATGTATATGGTGGTACATTATAACAATTATGCCCAAGACCAAACACGGTATGAGAGGATTTTCTATCAATTTACTTTGTCTAGTGTTTTATGTCTTTTAATATTTATTCCAGAAAACTTGAATTTATTTGATTGAATAATCAGTACGCCGATATGTATAGCCGATAATAATCTGTCAGTAGGTAAAGTTTTCTGGGTAATAATTATAATAGTAGATTATGAAACGAGGGAATAAAGCAGTGTCTTATGACACGGGCGCGAGGGATTCAACCTAGCCCAAGTCAAATACACCTTTATGGCTGAAGAGCATACTGTACTTTTCACACCTACTGCGAGAAAATTGTGCTCTAGCCATGAAAACAGGTGTCACGCGTCGGCACGCGCCAAAGGAGCAGGTCGCGCGTCCGAAGCTGCTCTAGCCCACAAGTAATAATATTGTACTTCATTTCATTATAACCCGCAATAATGTGATTTGAATTTGAAACGCATTTTGACTTGTAACTAGCCGTGGAAGCGAACGGGAGCCGCTTGCGGGTTAGAATGACGTACTTTAGGTTAGATTTGCATGCCAATAATTTGACGTTTTCGTGCAAGTGGTGTGACATTTTTTTATATGTAGGTAACGCTTGACACTGAGATAATTGACCTCAATTTGATAGTTGATACGGTAGTAAACAGAACAGGGGCAGCATCCCCTTGACATAATCTCATATATTCACCTTTTATGGCACTCGACAGAAGAGTTAGGGGTCTTTGATATTAGCGACCTTTCTGTGATAAATAAAACTCCCTCATTTATGGAATACTTTAATTGTGCGTGCAGCTAAAGTGTGGAATTCCCTGCCAGAGTTTGTGTTTTCTGGTATGTAACTATCAGGGTACTTTAAGACAAAAGTAGAAGCACGCATTTGATTATTCGCTTAGTCAAATAAGTTGAACAATATTATAACCAGCATGTCTAAAAAGGCCACTTTAGCAGAATCATATAGCATATCGCATCAACCGTCACTTTCAAATCTTCCCAATCAACCTTGAACCTAATGCGTTAGCAAAAAAGATGAAAATGAAATTTCTCCTAAAGTGGCCTTTTTAGCCAGATGTGGCAAAATATCAAAAATTCACAAATGCCCGGGTCTTATGGTTCATTCATTTGTCTGTTAACGCTATTTGTCATAACGCCAATGGGTAGTGGCTAACGGACAGATAAACGACCGATAAAGTGCCACAGAAACCGAGCATAAGACATGTAAGCGACTATAAGTAAGTTGTTTAGGACTAAAACTGAATTGAAAATGTTAAACACATTAATTAGAAAATAAAACAATTATTTTTCATAGTTAGCACATCTGTTCACTATTTCTGATTCGCAAGCGATTTAGAAGTCACAAGTACCATAAAGACCGATAGTTTGTGTGATATTGTCATGCAATAACATATAGTCGTAGAATTTATTGCCTTTCCGATATTTAGTAAACATGGTTGAAATATTCTATATCTTTTATTTTTATATCCTTACAAAGTCATAATTTATTATAGGAAGCGAAATAAAAGCATCTAAATATAGCTGTTTAAATTAAAAAGCTAGAAATAAATCTTCGAACCCGTCAATAAAAAATTAATTAATATTTGACCTTTGAAAGGTGCCCATACTGTACCGTTTGAAAGCGTGTGAATTCTCGCTATATAGATACCAACATAATCACGCATGCTTATAAGCTCAGTAGGTCAGACTCCATCTCTACAAAAATGAATTAATTCCGCCAAATTGAAATGCTCTATTAAATAATAAATTAATGATCGTTCTTCAACACAAAAGCTTTTTAAACCACCAGTGAGGAAGACTGATCTGATTTTTATGTCAGTCAAAGTATACCCCATCTTCTTTTTCTACAAACTTTATAGGATGTTTTATAGCCAATCTATTGCAATATAAACCATGATAAACTTGGCACTCTTTTTAATATCCTAATGTAATTATAGGGATAAGAAGTGAAAATATTTAAGCAAACGTAACACATGCTCGAAAGCGTAAGTTTTGATCGATTCTAATGATTCATTTCATGACAAACGGTTCTGAAACTTGGGAAGTGAAATTCTGAAACGGCACCTTTACTGGATCTGTGAACGTGTTTGAGCCCCCTAACGCTGGGCTATAATACGGAGGTGCATGTTTACGACGCGGGGTTGATCTCACGAAACCATGGCGCGGTGTTTTGACGGTGCTCACAGGTGGTATAATGAGTCGTGTGGGGCGCGGCGGTATCGAGCGGGCGCCGGCGGCGGCGGCGGCGGCGGCGCGCGCAGCAGTGCACCGGGCGCCAGCAGCCCGGCTGGCCGCGTTTTCATGGTACATGCGACCTCCGCCGGCCGCACATACCGGCCGCGCGTGGCGGCCCGACCGCCCAACGCGAACCTACCCATATCCCGTAACTGTACAACCCACCCTATCCTGTGGTAAACAAAACCCATGTGATAGTGATGTGAAGTGACCGTATATCATTGAAATTCAGCCACGTGAGGATTTTATAATTCGGCGTGACGACCTACCGTCCGTGTAGTGTAATTAGTTAATCAATTATGTAACGACCGTAATGGCAAAAGCTTTTCATTGGTAACGCTACAGGCGTCTATAGAATATACGGGGAAGCTTTTTATAGATTAAAAAATTGTGTCGGTAATTGCCCGCGTAAATAAGTTCAAAGACATTATATGGCGTGAGAACGGTCACATTTATATCTTTTGAATTTTTATATTAAAATGCTGTCAAAATAAATTTATGGAAATGGTTTATAAAAGCATAGGTTTGTGCTGCAAGTGAAATTTTAATAGGCGGTATCAAATTTCTGTAAACTTTTAAGGCTTTATCGGTATAACCGCCCAGGCGGTAACTTAGCACTTTATAAACTATTAGCTATCCGAGCCCGTATCTACCTGTGTCTACCGTCTAATATCGTTACAAAGTTTCATTCAAACTATCGCGAGCGTAGTCGATTCGTAGCACCTGTGCTACGATATGGCCTACGTGAGTGCTACGCGGGCGAATTATTTATATTACTTGTGAATATTACAGTTTCCGTAGCGTGTAAATAGGCTTATAGATTAGAAGGCGTTTTGATATAAATGCTACAAATTCCTTCCTCACAATCTTGACCTAATTCCCTGCGTACCGTTACCACAAAGGAATACATGAAGAAGTCGTCTAACACACAAACGTCTGCATTTAAAACTAATTAAGGACTAAGAGCGTAATAATAGGCTTGTGATTACATTGTGTTACACTATAGTGTTGAAAATTAGTTCAAGTTTCTAATCAGGTCATCGTGTTTCCTGCACGAGTGTGTGCATATTTGAAAAAATGCAATTATTTTTTAACCTTTGTGTAATTTAAAAAATCTCTGCAAAAATATTGCGATGAATCATGTTTTCGCTAAATAATTATAATAATCGTAAATTTTAAATGCGGAAACGTAAAAGTTATGCATTCGTTTTACTCTAATAGGCATGAGTACATAAAAATATGAATTTCCAGGATACTATTTAACAAATAGTGTCCTGGAAAAGATATTTCAGAGAATGTAATATATGTCCATGTTATAATTTTCATACATCTCTTGTGTAGGGGGTCCTGTATGTAATCTAAACTATACTAGGTTTTGAAGCAAAAAGCAACTGATATTCTTTATCTAAGCATCATTCCAGCATATTAATTGAGTTTTATTTTACTAAACGGATCAAAGAACCCAGCCATGCGCACACTGACCAGATTCAGCTTCCGAGGTTGCTAAGTGCAGACAATATTCACCCTTATTCATAAACATAACGCGGACTTAAAAACCAAAATGGTTTGTGCGTTGTATCCGTGTACTAACATGTAAATGACGAGGACAGGTTTCTATTACCAAGTATTTGTACTGTTCAGCTGTGTTTCCACCAATAGATGCGAGGGATGTGTTTGTTAAGAACCAATAGACTTGCTTCATTTACCTAGCCTCGCTCAGCACAAGCGATTCTATTGGTTGGTGGAACGGGCTTGAATTAAGACTGTCTTATTGAGACATATAAAGTTCTGTGAAAACAATGCCGGCGCGGACACTAGCAACAAAGCCAAAAGCAAAATTTACGATATCTACAGATTAAAATTGTAGTAAAAAACTAAATAATTTCACGTGGGGAACCATTTTTCTCAGATAGTTCTTAGATAGAGAGTTATAAACCTCTCATCACTCTTCTGTCACTGACAAAAAATCTTTTGAAAGTAGCAGCACCTCTGTGCTCTGATATCTGTATCTGTTCTTTTCGTGTTTTTAAGTATTTTAAGAGCACACCGAAATGGTATGAAAACTCTTCTCTGTTCTCTATGCCTCGTCCATCAACACTCCTCTCTACATCTAACTCTTTTGACTGGTTAGCCCACTCTACATTGCTACTACAGGGCTATAACTGCCCCGCTGATCGGAAGAGACCCCTTCCCAAACAATTCGTTATATTTTCTTGGCCCGTGTGTATAAAAAACAAGTCTATGTGACATAGATTTAAACTATGGTTCTGACAAAATTGGAGTAGAACTTTATGTCACAGACATTTCAATTTTACCTACGTCATGAATTCTAAAGACCACCTAGAACTTACATGTTTAAATATTTACGAATGATATCAAGCATACGTAGGTTATCTAAATATCAGAATTTTCATAGGTATATTAATTATTTACTCATAAAATTATAATTCTAGTTATTAGGCATGTTTGTTCTACATAAATTATGTGAGTTTCAGGTTCCCCTATACTCTCAAATAAATTTTACATGGTGATAAAATTTAAAAAAATCATGGCTCTTTATAAAAATGTTTCTCTGAAATATTAACTAATATCATAAATTTGAAAGAGTTTTTTTTGTTTGTCACTTAAATCGCTGAACCAAGTTAGATAGATTTTGGTAAAGAGCTTGATACATTGGTTTAGAAGGCGGTTACAGGTTATTTTTAAAACTTCTCGAAATCGGAGTCGTGGACAAAAGCTAGTGTTGTAATGGAAAATGACTCGTAACAAGTTTAGTAAATGTTTTGAAAGTTGACCATTGAACAATTACCAACGGCCATTTTTGAGGGTTGCAAAAGGGTGATGTTACTGTTGAGTGATCACAGTACATGGATACTACCCTCTTAAATAACTACAGATTCTGTTTTAAAGGGGTTTGTCTTACAAACATATTCCCATATTCAGGTGACTTGTATTAAAGTAAATATATAATTATCACTATCACCACATTTTATACAACAAAGTCCTTTTGCCGCGTCCTTCTTTCCGTACGCAACAAACTTAAAAACTGCCGAACGGGTTTTCATATCGTTTTCACCAATGGACTAAGTAAATTATAAGGAAGGTTTATGTGTGAATTAGCCGGAGTATGATGATATTTGTAAAAGATTTCGAAAAAAAATCAAGCTGACTATGGGAGCTAATATGTATGTTTACGCTCTGCTACCGATTTGAAACTGGGGCGAGTTGCAAGTAAATACTAATCAACTTTTACTACGAGTTCAACTGTCGAACATTAATTTTTGCACAACTCTTGCAAATGTCGAGAAAAGTTTACTTTTTTTGTGATTTCAGAGTTGGTTCTGACTTATACTAACATTGTTATTTAATTACTAGCTGATGCCTGTGGTTTCACCCGCTTGACAAAGCCTTTCTCGAAAACTACTCCATCCATTGGTGAAAACAACATGAAAATCGGTGCAGTATTTCATAGTTGGTCGAAACTTATACTAACATTTTTATTTAGTTACAAGCTAAAACCTTACTTGAGAACCACCCTATCCTACTGGTGAAAACAGTATGAAAATCGGTGCAGTAGGTACCTAGTTTTATCATGTACGTTTCATTTACGTCGAGTTTATCATGAACGGACAGACAGACAGACACGGCGGAGGACTTTGGTTTATAATAATATGCAGTGCTAAATATTGCATTCCTGTGAATTACCCCAGAGTACAACAAAATAGGTTCGTCTCATTAGCAACCCGGTTCAATTGTTCACATGCACCACCCAAAATGTCACCAAATAATTAAAACCTCTCTGTACGTTTCACGATGTATTTCTCCAAGCTAAAAATCTAATTTTGTAACAATTAGTACGTAAGTAACTAAATTGTAAGAGAAACACCAAACTTTTGCGGTATTAGTAACTGTGTTACCATAACACGTAATTTTCTTTAGTAGAACGTCGTCGTGATGATGTCATGAGTTACTAAAGAAGTATTAGCAGTTAGGGTAAACGACTTCCTTTGGGTATTAATAATTATTATTCTTATTCTTCTTCAAGTTTCTTGTAATGTTCGTGGTAGGATCTAATTAATTTACTGATAAGGGCATGATGATAATCAACAAATTGTTTAATTCTTAGTTTATTTGTAAATCTATACTTATAATATTATAAAGCAGAAGAGTTTGTTTGTTTGTTCTTTTTGGTTGAACGCGCTTTTCTTAGGAACTACTGGACCGATTTGAGAAATTTTTTCAGTGTTAGATAGACCATTTATCGACGAAGGCTATAGGCTATATATCATCACGCTAAGAGCAATAGGAGCGGAGCAGAAATGAAAAATGTTACGCAGACGACGTTGCACGGGTCAGCTAGTATTATATAATATTTTTGGGACTATAGTTTGGATTTATTTAGTTGAAACCGAGAAAATATCGTGTATACATAGATAAAATCAGACTGACTGACTGATCGATCAACGCACAGCCGAAAATACTGGTCGTTGAAAGCTGAAATTAGGCATGTAGCCTTCTTACACTCCGTAGGGTTGCTAGGGACGGAAAAACGCGGGGTTCTGCGCATACGAAGTCGCGGGCGAAAGCTAGTTATATATTTAATAACTAGCTGACCCGTGCAACATCGTCTGCGTAACATTTTTCATTACTGCTCCGCTCCTATTGGTCTAAGCGTGATGATATATAGCCTATATAGCCTTTGATAAATGGGCTATCTAATACTGAAATAATTTTTCAAATCGGACCAGTAGTTCCTGAGATTAGCGCGTTCAAACAAACAAACAAACTCTTCTGCTTTATAATATTAGTATAAATATACGTCTATTTACAATAAAGTGGCAAAATATGCGATCGCTTGGTGACTTAAAATGTATAGAAGAGAACATGATAAAAGTCGTCCTCAACGATATCAATGGAAAAGTACCCAAAAGGCTAGCAGCATAGCTTCGTGTATGTATTCGTTAGTGTATGTATCTATACTTTTTTCTAGTCATATGAATGTACGTACATCGCAGATGGCAGATAACTAAAAGCGTTATTTGCATTGTTGAAGCTGATTGAATTACGATGACTTTGTCCTGGTCTATTGGCTTAGGAGCTTTGTATTATATTATTAAGTGCTTGCAGACTACTACACAGTCTTAGACTGGATATTATATTATAATGAAATTAAGATATAATTCCATACTACTGAAATTAAGATATAGTCCTGTTTTTGCTATCTCAAACGCGAATATGAGTTAGAAAATCATTTATTTGGTATCAATTTTATTGGTTATAAACACAAAGAAAACAACATGACAATCGCAATCTTTTGGTATGTATACAAATTATAATTGGGAGTTCACCATCAATCTAGGTGAAATACGCCTACTGCTAACAGACACGTGCCAAACGTGTCTTCCCATCTGAAGTTGATCAGTGTCACCGCATCGACATGTCTTATGCGTTTCGCATACAGCGGATTAAAATTGAACATTGATTGGTGAATAATGGGTAGAAAAAAAAAAGACAGAAAATAACGGCATCAGTTGCTTTTAATAGGCAACTTAGGGCCAATTCTAATACTTTGTAAGCAATGACCGCATTTGCATCTCAGTCGTAATCTCTCAAAAGTACCTACCTCATTTTTCATTCATTTTTGACAGATTGCAACTATGATACGGATACGTACGGTGCTTGAAAAATAGGTATTGGCACTCTGATAAAAAAAAAATGAAAACCTTAAAGTTCACCATTTTTCCGCTTTCCATTCATCAATCAAAGAAAACAATCCCTAACTTTGAGGACCAAAAGAAACGAAAATACTGACATGAAATCTAACAATGTGACATTCTCATACAGTTTGACACACATTCATTGCAGATTCAGCAACTTTTTTCTCATTCGCTATGTGATAACCAAGAATAACATTACCAAAAGGGAGACCTAAAAACATTGTCCTAGAGTTTTTTACGCTAAAGTTTTTTGTGGGGCATCCCTTTTCAAACGTTGTTATTCATCATGATGTCACATGATACAAAAAGAAATATAAGACTTGAATTTGTTTGTAGTGTTTTGCTAAAAAGGTGCTAAATTATACCTTATTTGTTATCAAAAGAGTACTTGACTTATCTGAGTGGCATTAAAAATTGTTACGTATCGGAAATCATTGAGATATATCAGAGTTTGAACATCGCATTACTTGGCTATGTTATTTTATTTAGTTAAACTTTTCGCACAAAAAAAGTACAAAGACGTACTGATTTATTGAATGCTTGATAAAAATATTTTACTTTACGAATTTTCGCTGGAAAAATTAGTAATTTTACTGAAACCCACAAAAAATAGAGAATAATAAAAAATATTATAAACGTATCCAAGTTTTTCCACACGACAAAAATTTTAAATAAAACTCTTCGACTTTCTTTATCTTCAAAAGCTGTTGCGTTTAAGATCAAATTGACACTGAAGGTTGTCCAATGAGGGGTGAAAGAGGGTGTTAGGGGGGAATGACTTGATTGATGATCCCCTCGTATAATTAATGTGGCCTGACCGTTCTGCAGATAATTAGTTAGATATAGGCCTGAACAGTTGTCGCGATATCTCTATATATGCTCTTTGAAATCCAACCTTGAAAAGAAAAGTTGCATGTCATCCATGTTTATGTTTCCTACATTGTTTGCCTTATATTTAACGCAATAATTGTATTTTGTCTTATACGCATTCAAACAACAATAATGCAGGATATGTTTACTACCCAAAAGTTGATTATAAGGAATTGTCTTGAAAAATTTCTACAACTTCTCAGCAACGACATTCATGCCATGTTTTGTTGAAGTAACGAAATAAGCTTTATTTTATTTTTCTCTATGATATAAACTTTCTTGGTGGCTTATGAGTACTCCAAAGAATATAAAGTCTAACAAATTATCGTATTTCGTTTAACAAATTGTATCTTTTCCTCTTTATTTGGCAATCACTTGTAAAACTTTTGTATTTAACCTTATTATGTGGCCTTATTAATTGCCTTTCTCTGGAGTCCTAATAACAACCAGTCGCTAGGACCTTGTTCTAAACAAGCGTGTCCAGAGAAATAATAATATGACTAATTCTTAGTTATTCTTTTATTTCCTTCTTCTTCGTTGCGCCGCGCCGCACGCCTGCGCCGCCTGCCCGCGCGCCTTCCGCCAGCGCCGCGCGATAAAACAATAAATCGAAAAAAAAAAAAACTATTTTATCCGGAAAGTTTCATCATAAAAACTAACACTATAGTTCTAGGACAAAAAGTTCTTTATAGACCAAGTTCGGTTTCCTTCACTGGGGTAATGAGGTGTGCCATGAACAAGTTCTGATGTCATCTCTCTCTGGTTTGCTTATGTCATAGGTTATTTTACAGGGCTTTAACTTCGCCTTTATTTAGGGCAGCGTGCCTATTCATACGGCTTATCTAATCTAGGGTGAATGAACTTTGGACTTTGAGATTGAAATTGTACGTTCTTTGGAAGGTTAAACGTGTCATATTTTATGTGTTTCGGTGGTAGCTATTCCAGCCTTTTGCATGAATAGATCTCACCATTTACTACGTTTAAAACCTTTTTTAACGATAAAAAATTCGGATAACTGCTAATAAATTTTTAAATTAATCATAATTGTGGAAAGTTTTTTTTTTTATAAATTAAGCCCACATTTTAACCTTGAACTTTCTATGTGACGTAACAATGAAACTAGAAGCTCTTATGTTCAAAAGAAACATAATATTAGGTTGTCAGGTCATGAAAACTAATTTCAAACATTAGACCTGATTGATTGCTGTGTTTTCAAGAAGACAACAACATACCACTATTTTACCTCTACGAAATGAAGCTAGATTTCTGCACGAAAATCTACTATTCCCAGAGCAAATTTTCTCAAAGTAACTTGAATTTAGTTTTGAATTAAACAACTAGGTTCTAAATATACAAAGTAATGGTTTAGTTGAAAGCTCTGTTGGATATGGACTAATTGTTTCGGTATTCTGCAATGAATGTGGGATGAAAGTTTCAGTACAGGCCTTGTTTATTCAATTCGTTTGCTTTTCTGTGGCCTGTGAATGTTTACATTCAATACATTCTCTTGAAATATAGAGAGGATTTTAATGTGTATATATAAGTTAACACTACAAAGTTTGCGTGGAAAGATTTTTAATAATGTAAAATGGATTGAAAAAATGTAACGATGCAATAGAACAAGTATTTTCAGTTATGTTTTTTTTTTAATTTGAATTAAACTGTTCGCCAGACTTTATTTACGTTAAAAACAATAACAATAAACAGCTCAAAATCTAAACAAAAAGCTCTTTTGCCTCAATAAATTTTTCATCAACAATTCAATCGAGGTCAGTTTTACTACGAGATTGCGGCCGATTGTGAATAGTTCGTGACTGTACCTCATTAGCGGCCCGAACCGGATTCAACCAGTTACTGAACAAAGCCTCTCGCGGATACCGGGCGCTAGGAAACCTTTCTTCGGCATTCAGCTTCAGCTAACGAGAATCTGACGAATGAATACGCTGACACCCGCTTATTGTGACGTCAGATTAATTAAAAATTAGATTTTTTTATGATGACGTATGTCGATATATTTTGATTTATAATGCTTTTTTTTGTGACTGTACTAAAGTGTACAGTGGAAAGTAAAGCTTTTAAAGCCTTTCTTTTTACGCTCTATTATATTTATATATTAAATTAATTAAACTTGCGTTTCACTTCGTCATTCCCATACATGTCTGTGAAGCCGTGTTGCCATATAAAAACGTGAAGTGTTACGTTCGTTGATTTTGTTTACGTTGGCGTTTGATACAAACGACATGTAACGTGCGGCCTGACCTATTAAGTGTGACCTGGTTAAATTATTAAACGTCATTCTAATAAATTACGTTAACTGAATGTATGTGAAAAAAATATCGATTCGAACATTAGTATTATTTTGTTGGTCATTTTTGTCACCTCGTTTCAGAGTATTGCCGAATAAGGTGTAGTATACCAACGGTAGCTGTCGTATAAAATACAAAAATATTTTGCCTTAGTCATTAGGGGCATATATTAAAAAGTGTCACCAACATAAAACGGTTCTTGAAATTCAAAACATTTCGTTACCAGCACATTCAGCTAGCATTTCTCGGCGTAAAATGCATTGGAAGGAAGTAAGGAAATGTAGGAAATGTCAGAAAACGTTGACCCAGATACGGCAGGAGACATTAAACAAAAACGTCAACATTTTTCCTCGCGTGCGTAACAGGAGCCGATCTCAATGAGCCTTAACATAGCACGAGAAATCCATTCCGCTATAAAATAACTTGTAAAAGCTCGCGTGATCCGCCTAGCGCGTAATATTACTTGACCACAATAGACGATAAAAACTTACCCTCAGAAACAATTTACCGTTCACGAACTGTCCCCACTCCATAACACACGTAAAGTTTGTAATACACTACTGAATTATAGCAATACTCAGAGGAAATTGCATGTTACGAGTTGTTCAAACAGAAAAGTTTAACAACCTGTGCAAGGGACTCAGATATTTGCAAAGATTCCTAAGAAGGTGGAGTTGCGAAACTAGCCAGTTGGAATCTTGAAGATCTCTAACAATTTTTTAAAAGGAGCTCTTTGGCGACATAGTAACCAACCTAAGAATAGGCTTTTGTATCTCATATAATTTAAATAGAATATGGAATATGCGATTTTCGGCTTAACCGAGCCAAAGATTAGGCACTTTAGAAGCGCGAACTCCATACGTAGTCGCTAGAGTGCTATCTCGTTATGCAAAAGTGTACTGTTATACCGACACACGTTCCAATACACTTGAAAACAACGACACTGAAACACTAGTGAAGTGCAAAAGAATATCAATGAGGCACACGACGACGAAATCGATACGTTAAAAAGTACTTCCGAGCGTAGTTCGGAGAAAATGCGTTAAACAAACAAACCTGAATCAAGTTACGGACAACATTACCGACGACGTTTCTACACGGTGCGGTTTAATTTATGAAATTGCCACCACGGAAAACAGAGCCTAGATAGCACCGGTCGCAAGGGACACAAAGGGTGTGTGTTTGGGACCGAAGGAAAACGTCGCGCTAGACGCCAATTGAAAATAAACCCTTTGACATTATTCATTAAGAGCAAATTGCTTTGTAAGGTTAAGGTAAGAACAAGTTGCGTCCATGTTGAGCTAAGCTGTTGTCGGGAAATAATTAATGGTTTTATAATATTGGCTCCAGTTTCGATAAGCGCCGTTCAAGATTGAGTTTTCATAGGTAAGGCAAATATTAACATAGTGGTTGGTATTGAATAATAGTTGGCAGATGAATCGGGGACAAAGGCCTTTAATAGCCGTTTTGGCAGCCAAGGAAGTTCAGAGAGCGGCAAACATTATAAATTCACTTCGAGGTGCAAACTTGGCAATCTAGGTAACATTAACAGGAGGAAGCAAGATCGATTATATAAATCAATTTCGACAGCAATTTCAATTTAAAATAATATGGAAAAAGAACAATAAAATGTTGCTGAAATAAGTCGAAAGAGTAATTTCACAGACGAATTTTAATTCTCTCACCTCAATGTTTTTCGCTGGAATTCTCCATTTATCATATTGTGAGTCCAATGATTGTTGACCTCATTTCTCTTCTTATAAAATGGTCGGTTCCCTTTACGATTCACAGTTGTAATACTTTAGAATTTTATTCGTCGTTCAAACCGCTTTTGTTCTGTACCAATATAAAGTTCATCGACTATTTTTTTATCTAGGCTAAAACTGTCTTGGTGTTTTATATTTAGCTAGATTTGAATTTTTTTGATGCTGAAAATATTTTTGCTTATCCTAAAAGTTTCATTTTACGTCAGATAAGTTAAAATCTTTCTTTGTAATGGTTTTTAACATAATTCTATCGACGCCATCTTTCGATTTCTTATCATTACTATGTATTTTTCTTGTTAGCATTTCGAGGTTTTTTAGGAAATAAATTAACTGTTGGTTTACGTTTCGATACTTTCTGTGAAGTGGTATAACTCATCAAATGGGTTGACAGGCAAATTACCAATTTCTATTCTTGTTAGCCTTGGGGACGTTGTATCGTGTCAACGTATCAAATTATGTTCATCATCAATGTTCTTGTTTGTCCATTTGTTTTTTTTATTAATGTATAGAAAGAAAGTAAGAAAACACGTTTATTTCACCAGAAATGACGCACAAAACACAAAATTATAAGAAAAAACGAAGACGACACGAAGACTTTCAACGAAACAATCGTTTTTGTGTTGTCCTAACAAAAGTTACCTTTAGTGATAAAATCATTTGATTTGTTTAATTCACAACCTGTATCACTTTTACAATTTGCACCTACCACTATTTGTCTCTTCATCACCCAAAGGTTGACTTAGAGAATGCCTGTGGCATTAAGTCCACCTTGTACATTTGTGCTTAAAGTGTTAAATAAATAAATAAATAAATAAATTTATAATATCAATCTTAATGCCAAATCGACTAATTTTTAAGCATTTTTCGCATTCGCATCTCATTCGTAATCTGTCAAAAATGTATGAAAAATTACGGTCTTTTTGACGGTTTGCGACTGACATGCGAACGAGGTTTAAAAATTAGTAGAATTTCCCCTCTTCTCATTCAATAGTTCTCCATTCTTCAATACCTTTGTACATAAAATATAGTAGCAGTTGTGTATTTTCTAGGTAAACTATCGCTTGAAGTTTCCATAGCAACCCATTCTACTCTATTATTAGAAACTTGCACGACTAGTCTAGACAACGAGCTGTTACATTCATTTTTTATTGAATTCCTAGAACTACATGAAAATCTGGACGTCAAATGAATTTTAAAAATAAGCTTCTGAAAGGCCTAATATTTTTCTATCAGCACTCACACTAAAATTAAATCGCCTGAACAAGTTATACAAGATTGAGCATTATTAAAACTAAAGTAAATATGAGTCGAAATTGGATATAGAAGGTTCGGATGACATAGAAGATATAACGTAAGTGTATAAGATACTATCTTTGTGCTAGATGAGACCGGACATCCGGATTGATATAATCATTGTCCGCTTATAGAATACACGAGACGGAATGGGGTGGCCTACTCTTAGTTGTAGGCGAAACAATCCAATGTAATTAATGTTTTGTCTTCCTCATATTCCGAACTCTTACAACCCTAATCTTTTCAAAGTTAGAGTGAACAGGCTACTTGTGGGTAAGCTCGCTCCATCGTAGACTTTGTTTCTGTCATCTCTGAACTAGACTAGAGTCAAGAGCAAACAAATCTCAAATAAAAAAAAAATAATACAACTAAGAACGCAGAACAACATTAAGAACTTCTCAGAGAAATATTTGAAAGAACCATATGAGCAGAAAATATCATGAATAAAAAAATATTAGTAACATACAAAAACTCACGCCAGAAACAGAAGCACTCTTTATGTTTCATTTACGTTTAGACATATAAGATCAAAGACACACACTGTTTATGAGGACGCCTTTCTGCAGAAGATTTGTTTATTTCCTTTCCTACTGACGATTTTTACTCATACACTGCTAGAGTTTCGTCACGTTGTCTTCATTAGTTACTATATTTATATTTAATTGAAGTCACAAAGATATGTAATATATATACTTCTTAAATATTTTATACTAGCTGTCTCCCTCGGCTTTGCTCCCGTCAACTGTAACTTTTTTCAAAAAAACCTGCTTCTGACAATACGAGTAACAAACACAACAAAAAAAGAATTAGTAAAATCAGTCCAGCCGTTCACGAGTGATGTGATGACCAAGGGAAATAGGGATTCATACGACTTCATATGTGCAAATCCCCTTTCTTCCCGTTCCGGTAGTATTTTTGGGATATCTTCTCTTACGGCCGAAACCAATATCCTATCTATCACATACTGGAGATAGAAAAACAAATGAAACAACAGAAAACCTATAAAATTTTCATATTGTTTCATTTGTTTTGCTATCTCCAGTATGCCAAATCTGGTGATAGTTACGTTATTGGGTTCGGCCGTTAGTGCACCTTTCGTCGACCAAGGGAAATAAGGATTCATACGACTTCATACGTGCAAATCACCTTTCTTCCCGTTCCGGTAGTATTTTCGGGATATCTTCTCTTAGTGCACCTTTCGTCGACCAAGGGAAATAAGGATTCATACGACTTCATACGTGCAAATCCCCTTTCTTCCCGTTCGGGTAGTAATTGTCGGGATATCTTCTCTTAGTGCACCTTTCGTCGACCAAGGGAAATAAGGATTCATACGACTTCATACGTGCAAATCCCCTTTCTTCCCGTTCCGGTAGTATTTTCGGGATATCTTCTCTTAGTGCACCTTTCGTCGACCAAGGGAAATAGGGATTCATACGACTTCATACGTGCAAATCCCCATTCTTCCCGTTCCGTTAGTATTTTCGGGATATCTTCTCTTAGTGCACCTTTCGTCGACCAAGGGAAATAAGGATTCATACGACTTCATACGTGCAAATCCCCTTTCTTCCCGTTCCGGTAGTATTTTCGGGATATCTTCTCTTAGTGCACCTTTCGTCGACCAAGGGTAATAAGGATTCATACGACTTCATACGTGCAAATCACCTTTCTTCCCGTTCCGGTAGTATTTTCGGGATATCTTCTCTTAGTGCACCCCAACTCTCGTCAAGGAACATACAAGCCAAATTTCGTCTTTCTACAACCAGTAGTTTTGGCTGTGCGTTGTCTGTCAGTCACTCGCTCATTAACATAAGCATTTTATATATTAGGATAGGAAATAGATCTATTTCCTCTGTCTGCCTTACCCAGCCTCCTCTTATTTAGGTTACGTAAATTCTTGTCTGGTTATCTCTCCAGATTTACGGTTTGAGCGCAGATTTAATTTGACCATGACATAGTATTTATTTAGCTAAACCAATTCCAGCTTGTTCTAATTCTGGGCTATATTATAATGGTAAAGTGTGTCTGGAACTTAATCACTTTGGGAACGAAGCAATAGATTACTCTGAAATTACGCAGAACCAAATTACGTCATGGAAGAAGAGAAGCAGAATTTATTATCTTCAAGTAATTTATGTTTAATAGATATACACTTCTCACATATTTTGAGAGCTTAGTCAATGAACGGATGTTATTGTATATAAGGACAAGTGAAAATAAGATGTACTTAGGAGAATATTGAAGTTTGTTTGTAAGTACATTAATCTCTTCAAAGTTAGAGTGAACAGGGTCAGCTCGCTCCATCGTCGATTAGAGTCAAGAGCAAACACATAACAAATAAATGTCTCTGTCACCTCTGACCTAGATTAGAACCAACTAATCTCAAATAGAAAATTAAGTTTTGAACCAGTCAAAGAAAGAAAAAATGAAGAAGAAAAAAAATTTAAATGATGGCATTCGATAGTACTCTCTAAAGTGCAAATCCAAATTACACTTAACACGGAGTTTAAAACGTTTCCCGTCCGTTTGTCGTTTCAGACGTATTGTTGACATTCCCGGATGTGAAGCTTGGTTTGTTACATAAAGAGAAAAACGTCAGCAAAGGGTCGGGTCCCGATGGACGAGGGGATCTGACAGCACGGGTCACCGTGTCAGAACCGATTCCTGAACCCGTTTTTATTAAAAATATTTTTTTAATGTAGTAAAATTTTGTACACGTGGCGAGAAGGTTTATTTTGTGAAAGGTGTGTGGTTGTGTGATAGGTATAGAAAGGACGATTTGTCAGTAATCCGTTATTTTGTACATTTCGAAGGAGAAATAAGTAATAAGTTAATTTCAAGTAATACAAAAATTATACGTCAAAGAATGGCTAAACCAATGAAAATCCCAACTGACACTTCTATTCTGATAGGCAATATATCTGAGGCCATCAAGACAGGAAAAATCGCTCAAACAAATATATACATGAAAAATTGCTCCGATAAACCCGATCACTCTTCCCTCTTCATAGATATGGACATACACTCGCATATTTTCGCGATTGAAATCCATAAATTTTGTGGAACAGTAACGCTCGATCCAGAAACGGATTTTATTAGAAGCCAATCCTGTGGTACGTGATACCATCAGTATGATAGTGGAAAATATTTTTTTTCCGTAACCTGCAAAAAACTGGGTGTGAAAATCGTTTCGACTGAATGAAATGGGCATGAGTCGGCGATATGCTGGCGACGGACGTACACTCACGCTCAAAATCGTTTTGTTGACAATCCCCGCGTTTAGGTATCTAACTGTAGCATGTTAATTCTGCGTTTGTTACTTTTGTAAAATGCTCGTTCTGTGTGGCTACAAAAAGAAAAACCAAGAAAATTCAAAAGTTAAGTTAGTTAGTAAGTAATTAAGTACACACATGAACTGTGTTACAGAATGCACTGAAAAAGAAAGGTAAACCAGAAATGTAATAAAGTTATTGAATATCATAAAACATTGACCACAAGATGAAAGAGTCCTTTCAGCTACTACTAAATCGTAAAGAACATTATTTGGCCCATTTAACCTTCGGCTGCAATGTCGTAGAGTTGCCAACTTTGAAGAAAAACGTTCAGGAAATACAAAAAAATGTTTCAATAGGAACAGTCAACACACATTTATCTTATTGATCGAACACGGACGGACTCTTATAAGTTTATTCTCCGATCTTAGATAAGCGAGTGAATGAGTATTATTATTGTTCTCTGTGACTATGTACATATACTTTTGTTGTCAAAATTTACTTGGTGCAGAAGTTTCTGCGATCACGAAATATATAAAAAAACTTAATAAAAAAAATGTGACGGGGATATGCAAAACATTCTGTGGGATTTTATTAATCTTCACTTGCTCTTGAAACCGTAGTTAATATTTATTTCTCAATACATTAGAAACAACTCTATCTTGACCTTTTTAGCAGAAATTTGTTTAGCAATCGCTTAGAATATTGAAATTATTGTTAATCCTACCTAAAAAATATTGAACATTTAATACTACTTCTTTAACCTTAAATTACGATCTTGAGGTCGATAAAGTGCCCTTTACAAGTACTGGTGATAATTTATTCAATTTGTGTACGCCTTTGTTATACGAACTCGCTAAATCAATATTGTTTTGTCATCGCCAGTACCTACCTAAACTTAAACAAAGGTGTTAATAATATCTATGGAATTTGAAATGCATTGTTACTTGGATAAAAAAGTCGTTCAGTTTCAAAAAGAAACCGATAGTTACATATTATAAGTAATTTAAAAAAAAAAAACTCCAAATTCATTTATTTTTATTGGGATACGAGGGTAGCTTCGATTTAGCAGATTATTTTTTTTGTGTTAATGCCAGATTTTTTTAATTGTCATTGCCAGATTTCAGATTCTCATTGAACATGACAATTCAAAAGCATATTGCCCCTCGCAACATCCTAAATTCACAAAACACCAACAAAAGTGACAGATACTTCACTCCAGAAACCAGCTACATTAAATATGCTTTTAACATTCCTACTACGTACAATCTGGAGCGCAAAGCGTGACATCTGCTTCGTTTGAACGAATGCCAACATCTGCATCCTGGCGCGTTGCTGATAATCTCAAGCCACTGCAATGATTAAGTTGTTCTGTAAGTCTATTTTGTGAAATATTACTTACGGAAGCAACGTCTTTTAAAGCTGCCAACTTCTGCAAAGATGAAGAAAATATCTTTAGGGAGTTGATTAGATTTCGCCTGTTTGCAAACTTGGTCACTGTCTGTCTATATGCCGCTTCGGCGACCTTCCAAATATGTTAGCTCAGGAAATCCTTTAATAAGTTTTTCGGTCTATTTTACGATTTGGAGTGGTACTATTTTCTAAAAACTTGATTAGCTCCCATTCTAATTGCCAGTATTTAAAATTTCAATCCCGGTATTTGCGGGACTGGACATTATCGATCCCGCAGGATCTAGGTATTTGCTGAATCCCGCATGAATAATAAAACTTCGGAAATAATTTATAACTTCTGACGGTACATAATGAAACAAATCTAATCAATGTTTTTAAATAACCAACTTACTTATTTAAAAATTGACAGAGTTAGAAAACGAAACATTATTTTGAAATTAAAATTGAATTAAAATTTGAAAATAACTATAATGTAACACATGAATTTTGCTTCTCTTCAATCCCGCTAATCTCGTGCGGGATCCCATTCATTTTACGAACGGGATTAATCCTGCGTAGGTATGGCATGCAAGATCCCGGGATCCCGGTATTGCATTCCCTAAGTACGACTTTATTTAACATGACTGTCTTCATATTTTCCAAATTCTCCGTAGATCGTTCCAGTAGCCTCGACTCAAGCGTGAAGGAACATCTGGTGTGTTTGAACGAATGCCAACAGCTGCACCGTTGGCTGTATTAATTCTTACTCCATTTGTGGCTGGAAACTGGACTATGTAGCTTGCGACTTCTATGATTTATTGTATTGTGCTTTCGAATTGAAGGCCTTTTTCAAAGAATTTACTCTGCAGCTTGTTGATTCTTTTGGCTTCGTTTCAAACAATAAAAGGCGTTTATAAATAGATAGATTTAACTGGTTGATATTGATTACATTCATATAGAGTCCATAAGTTCGTGTGTTGCCAGTAACTCATATTGCTTGAACGGTAATAAAAAATTAAATGCTGTGCATTATATTACAGTTCTGAAGCTTAGAACGATTTCAAAACGATACTTTGTCACGAACAATAAGTTAGTCAATTCGCGTAGCACAAAAACGGTGAACACTGATTACTAGACGAGACTAAATGGATTCAAAAACTAAAACTGACTTTGCGGATCACGCTTGTGGGTTGAGCAGATTATCCGTGACCACGATAAGTATGCAGACTAACTTTAGAAAATAAAACAATGAACATGAAATTAATTTATTCTACTGGATAATGATAAAATGGTACCTAGTAACTTTTACCCTAACTAGTTTATAGTTCTATCGAGATTGCCATATTCGATCTACCTATTGGCCTTACCTTGAGGGCTTAGCGCGAGTTTTTTTAACGCATTCGAACGTTAAAGTAAATGTTCGTTAGTGCCAAATAATGTTTAAAAGGTTTTCTATGATTGTCATCAGACGGCGTTTATACAGTTTCAATCCAAATGGACGTTTACGGTAAACCAATCGACAATGTTAAAAAAACTGGCACTAAAGTCACAAATGAATTAGAAAGAGAAACATGACATAAAACAGTCGCAAAACTTTCGCACCTACTTTTACTCTACAGCTTTATAATCTCATTTACTTTTACCTACTCCTTCTAGACACTGAAACGATTAGTCGTACCTCGAATAAAGCACTACCGTCGCAGGATTAACTTGAATATTCACCGTTTTTATCGCTTTAACGGAGAGAATTTCCTGAGTGCTCTAAATTCCTGAATCCATAAATAAAGAGGCAAGCTGTGAAATATCTTCAACGCCTTCATTTCCGAATATTCTTTTTGAATTTTCGAAAAAACATGTTCAACAACATTTTTTACGCAAAGTTAATACAGCCACGGTCTCATATATTCTGTGTAAGGTTGACGTGTAAGATTTATGTGTGACCACGGTAAGGGTTGAAATTGAAAAGGCACCTGTACGAAAATCGTTCACCAACCCTTTGTGTATCGTTCTTCATGATAGGTTTGTTGTGGTGTAAATGAAGTACAGGATTTGATTGAATAATAACCTAGTTTACTTGTGAATGTACATAGTATTGCTGGTGATGGTTCCTGTATCAAATCATATTGTGTTAATTATTCATAAAAATTTAGATCGTGATTAATACTAAAATAAATTCACTTAAAACGAGCCATGGCAATATATTATTAGTCCACTGTGACCATATCACAGCTCAATTTAGTGCAATAATTTGTCTTAATCGCGTATATGTATCAACGGCAATGGGAGGTAAACGTTTAAAGCTTGTGGTCCAAAGCTATGAGAAAATAAATGTTTTCAGCAGCCCGAGGTACCACGTGACTGCCATATAACCGAAATATCAACCCCACATGTATTTTCACACAGCCTTCACGTTCGCAGGCACTCTTACTTCCAATATTACTTCAAGTATCGGCAAAACTTTGATCGCACGCATCGAGGCTTACCGAATTTTTGCTTGTTACCAAAGGCCCCTTACTTTCAGTAATGTTAGCAGGTCCATCAAACCTTATTGACTACTTAAGTTGAAGTATCGTACCTTTGATCATTATTGGATTATTTCTCACGTGAACTTGAACCTCTTTGCTGTGTTATGATGGTGGTGGCTTTATGCAGAATTCCGTGAAATGCATAGGTAATGATGCTATCTTTTGGAGATCTTTAGCAGTCAGTAAGGTAACTCTGAGTCCAGTCAGCCTGTAATTCTGAGTCCAGTCTTGCCATGAAGTACCGGTCGCCCCAGTTAATAGGTTGTGGACGTCTGGCAGGTAGCCTCTCCACGTAAAATAATGGTATTCAGCTGAATCCAGTTTGACTGGAAGCCGACTCCAATGTAGTTGGGTAAAGACTAGGCAGACATAGGTAATGATATTAAATTGTTTGTCTGACAGGTTAAGATATAATAACAGAGCTACAGGTAGTAATTCGCTAAAAAATATTTCATATTTCTGTATCTACAAATTAGCAACTTCTATCATATTGTTGTACAAGTAAAGAAAGTCAAGCTGCACATAGAAGAATAAACACTAATCAGTGGAAAAGTACTCCCCAATGGAATTCTTATAAGATTCCCATAGATCGAGGTTTACAAATCCAATTAGCAAACAGCAAAAGTTCCTTGGTAGATTTTGGAGAGTATCCAAGAGTTTCAATTGGTGATTGCCAACCGGCTTAACGTTGTGTTGGTCCATCGTTACAAATTTAGCTTGCTGGCGTGACAGGAAAGACAATTGGTTGGTCATTACTTTGCATTGACGGTCCTAAAGGTCGCTCCTTGAATCGGGGTTTACTTTAGCGGTCTTCTACTTTCGGAATATCTTTCCAAGTTGCTAAGTGAATGTTCTTCGCAACATTTAGTACGTCTGGTTTTTAATTGGACAAAAGTTTCTTATCGCATGTTATCGTTCTCATTTATTTGCGGATCTAGTAGATAGGTATAGACCAAAAAAAGTGTTTCAATGAAAAACGACACCAAAAACCGATATCTTTTTGCAGTGATTTTTGAGGCCCTTCCCGATCACAAAGGCAACTAAAGCGATTTTTCAATCGATTCAGCTTGCCTTCAATTTAAGGATATGCAAAAATATTTTAAAATCAACAGGTTTTATTTTTACTTTTTTTTAATAATTACTTAATATTTTTTTTTACTCAATTTTTTAAGTTCGGAACTGCCAATGAAGATTGCGATGAAATAGAAAAGTGGTTTTAACAGCTGATTATCATGTATTTTTCTTTTCTTTTCATGTTAGTTTAAAAACCAAAAAAGAAGTGTTTTGATTCGTTGCAAAAATTAAAAAAATCAAATAAACACTTTTTCCATACTTTTATATAAGTAACTTTGTAACCTAAATAGGCCTTTAGAAACAAAAACAAAATTCTTCCGATATCGGAAACCGATATTCTTCAACAACTCTAAGCGTAAAGAAATCAAAACACCCCGTTCTATCGAAAGGCATTATTGTTTATTGGATCGTTGGGCGATTTTTATCTGTGCCTATATAGATGGGACTAACGACTTGGAAGGTTCCTTGGTTTCCGAGTCTCCTTTGACGCGGAAAAAGTTATTAATTTATTAATAAGACTTCGTCTTTATCACCAAATTAATATGCTATAGTAATTTATTATACCACTTATTGATGGACTGAGTTCGGTATGAGTCTGGGAGAAATGATTTATCTAGGTCTTGAGGTTGAACAGGCTTCAAATAAGCACATTCAATAATATCTTGGCTCAACCTAATAGCGATGATGCGAACAGTCTGTTTAGGCTCATGGCCCAGATATGACTAATGTGTATTTAGGGTACGATGGGACTGACATACGTATTACTGTTATAAAACTCCCTAAATAAAAAAATAAAAAGTATATAAAAATAATAAGTATATTATTAAAGATTAAGAAAAATAATAATGGAAAGGTATTAATCAAAGTCGGATGACGTCTTCCATAAAACTTCATCAAAAACAATATTTTCTTGATAATAAACTGAATAATAAACCCACAAGAATTAGAATATCGTTGATATACTAACGTCATATAACTAAGACATCGGTATTTCAATAAAATGAAAACACACGAAGGACGGTATGTGATATTTGCGTACATAATATCGGACATAAAGACTTATAGGAATATTTCTCGGATGAAGTATTTATCATATGACAAAACGTCGACGCACATTGTTTAGATAGACATACATAGGTATTGTGCGTAATTTATATACACGCTCCCTCAAATATTCCTCTATGTGGTATCAAAGGCATTCCTTCTTAGTGGTCTAGTCACGTATTGCCCTATAGACGTTCTTCATTTATTTAGTTTGTGTGGAGGAAAACGTGGCTTTCTTGAAACGTAAATACACATAACTCTAGGCAACTAATATTTTGGAGTTTTGTTTACCACTTGCTACAATGGAACTGTCCTAATCCAATAAAAACCCTACGGTTTATTTAAGCGAAGCGGTGGTGGGACTCGGCTTTAATTTCCTTTCGGTTCATCCTATTTCCTTTCCTAGCCGAGCGACGCCTTCCACCTCTGAGGTGCATTTGCTCACGTGGAATCAAATACGAACCGCTTAGCTGCCTCACACAGGAATATGTAAACTTTCTTTAAGGAAAACTCGACCATAATATATTTTGAACATTTCCGTCAAGAAAATTGGGTCGCGCAGGCTACAAAGTTTACATGTTCCACCGAGGTATTCCTTTGCCTCCCACCCACTGGTGTGCACATAAGCCGTCTTATGCCCAAACCAGTGGAGCCCGACACCCGCTAACGAAAATTATTCTTGTTGCAGTAAAGTGATAAGTGTTATTCAAAGTATATTTTTGATGTAAACTAATTATCAATTTCATTCCGTCGAAGTACAAAGTATACATTTTAAAAGTGTTGAAAAGAGATATTTAATAGAATTAGAAAGTGAACTTTAAAAAATATGCCGTGTTGAACATTCAGTGTGATAAAATGACTTTTGTGAGGACTGTCAGTGGCACAGGACTGTTTCAAGTCGAAAGTGTGAACAATAAAACGATATGGGATGACTCATAGTGCAAAATGTTATGTAAAACCCACTGTCCGATCCGAAGATGATGCGCGATATCCACGACAATGCTGGGGCAGGCGCAAGCGGCGGGATGGAGGAAAGCGAGGACGGCGGGAATGGGGTTGCAGAGGTCGATATGGACGACTGCGGCTCCCTCGCTCTTCCTCCCGACCTGCCCCCCTACTCCGGCGACTACATCATCAGCGACTACATGGAACGCCTCGGCACACGTCTCAATATTCTCGAAACAGAACTCAAATACGCTTGGCGAGCGCTCGATCTTCTCAGCCAAGAGTATGTCAGGATGTGGGAACGGCTCGAGAGATTGGAGACGTTGCTCGCCGATCAACAGGGTGTGATATCAACGTTACTGGACTTTTACACATGCCGAACTGTCAGTGCCAGAGATCCCATCACTCGGTTAGAAGTGATAAGAGAAATATTAGGAAACGGTACTGTCGAAGATGGCATAGAAGAAGGCTTGGATATTGGACGAAGTTCGGTATTATTAGACCATCAAGAGGAGATCATGGAATCTAACGAAGCATTTTATAAAAGCTTAAATCAAGCTTATCGTGATGATTTAGTTTGCGATGAAACGTCTAGACCACCATCACAATTAGATATGATTTGGGAAGCTCCAGAAGAACCAGATATAGAAATGATGCCAACCAGCTCTAGACAAATATACAGCTCATCAGACTATAAAGATTATTGTGGACTAAAAGGTGGACCTGTAATTAGCGAAAGAGATTTGGTACATTTGTCTGCTTTAAGTACAATAGATCAAATTACAGTAGATAAATTACATGAATTAGATAGATTGACAACTCAATTACATAAAGATTCCAGAGAGTTAAAAGACTTGAAAACGAGGCTTCTCAGTCCTGAAACAAAACTATCAAAACATGATAGGGAAATTGAAGCAAAGGCACTGGTTGAGGATGGCAATATAATCAATGAACAACTAAAAAGCGTTTATTCAGGCGGAGACAATTGGGCCATTAACGACATGATGAAAAGCTTTGACGATTTTATGTTAGCAGCGCCTAAAGATTCTATCGTAAGAGAGAAATCACCGTCAAGGTTGTCACTAACTGATAATGTGACAGATAGAGCAATAGATTATTTGCCACCAACTTTATCTCCTCGTCGAAAGTTTGTACCAGAGAGAACTACTACAGAACCTTATACGACTGTTACTGGGCGTCTAGCCTATAGTTCGGCTGTAGCGAATGCTGAAATAAATGCAGCTAAAGCATCTAAATCACCTAGTGCTCTTTCAAGAGAAAGATTTGAATATAGTTCTCCTTATCAAATAACAGACACTTCCAGACAAAATTATTTTTCTAACAAAGGCCTATCTCAGCCTTTAAACGAGATATATAAATCAGGTGGTTCAGAACAACTCTCTCCCATGTCAATTCACGAAATATACAACGGACCTAGTACTAATGATTTAAGTTATGAAGATAACAGGTTAAGAAAATCTCCAAGTCCGCCACCACCGGCTCCACCAAACGGAACGGACGGGTTTCCGTCAATAGAGAATAACAATGAACTGGTTGCTCATCAACCAATGTTATCTACCAGTAGCGCTATGCCACATGATGGTATGCGTTTAAGTCCAAGATCTCCGAAGTCACCAAAAACTTCTCCTAAACATGTAAAGAGGGATTCAGCAAATATTGTAGCTGCAAAATCTGATTCAGGTTTATCGTCTATGAGTGGATGGTCAAGTTTAGAAAAAAGTCCAGGTTCTCCTAAAACGGGAAGAAATACACATGGAAGTCACGATTCTCATAAAATGAGAGATCCTTCCCCACAACCAATACAAAGAATTTCGTATGAGGTAGAGTCAAAACCATATATAGAAACGCTCGTAGATTCTTATCTTTATGAAGGGACAAACTTGAAGAGCGATTACAACTTACGAAAGACAGATCTTATAACAAAAGAAATTAGCTCCAGAGATTTGAATAAATTGCAAGGAAAAGTGGATACTGATTACATGAAAAGCGATATTCCATATTCAGTAACAGATCAAATGACTCAAATAAGCAATATTGGAGAATATTATTACGGCAACGAAGCCCCTTCAATATATTCCGTAGCTGGAAATAGGCAACCAATATTCACAACTGTGTATAGTACTCCGAGAGGAATGTTGTCTGAAGATAGGAGTTTTTCCGAATTATTAGATAGAAATGAAATTTCTGAGTCTGTTGCGAGGCCCGCAGTGGATTCTTATCCGCCGGAACCTAGTTATCATGCACAAACTGTCGTCATGTCGGCAGCGAATGCCAACAAACGACCCTTGACTAGGGCTAATACAATGGGCGCGAATGATCCACACTTTTACCAAAATGGGTATAAAGGAAATCGTGCTGGATATCCTCCCGGCAATCTAACTGATGCACTCTCTTATTATCCAACATCAACTAGATATGATTCGCCGAAAAGAACATCTTTAGAAGATCAAATCTCGTGGCAAGGTGGCAGTAGATCTCCGACCAGTTCAATGGAAACATCGAGTTTAAAATCGCATTCATTAAGTATAACTGAAAGAAAACAATTTCAAAATCAACTACAACAAGAATATTTTAAACAGCAACAATACGATCAACGAAATGGTAATGTAATGTATGAAAATCAAGGCTTCGACAAACAAGCTGCACCTGAACACAATAAAACGAGGAAGGAGCAGTATGTTGAGTCAAGTGGTATCCTTGTTTCTGAGTCAGGCTATTTATCGATATCCAATAACTATAAAGGCAAAGCTCAAGATAAACAGCCCAAAAAACCAAAACGAACTTCATCACTAAAGTCTGCTATGTCATCAATGAGTCACTGGCTCCCAGATTTGCATTTGCCTAAAAAACATAGATCGCACTCATTACCTTCTGGTGTTGATACAGTGGAACAACCACAGCAAGAGAAATCATTAAAAGAGAGAATATTATCTGCACAGAGAAGGAAAAAGAAATATCATTTGGTGGCTTCAATGTCTGGGTTGCTACAAAAAGCAAGACGAAAGCAACAAGCCAGTCATCAATCACTATCTGACCCAGAGACATCAGAAACGGAGTGGTCTGGCGGTCGATCTAGTGCTCAGTCAGAGGATAGTGATAGTGTATTTTCGGACTCGACACATGAAGGCAGCATGTTTCCTAAAGTAGCACCTAAACCTAAAAGAAAGATAAACAATCAAGAAATTGTAGAACAACAGCAAATGATACAAGAACGAATACAGGAAAAAGGATTAGAATTTCGCGACGATGACACTGAATGTATTATAGAAGAACCTGAAAAGTTAACAGCAACTAGTAATGTTATACCAAGGGATAAAAGTGATGATATCGACTTTCATTTTGCACGTGTTAGTCAAATGAAGAAAGATAACATACCAAAATTAGAAAAATTGGATATTGACACAGATATATCCAATGTCGACTTATTTGAAGAAGATGAAAAAGACGATAACCAGTCTCCTGGCTCCCTTTTTGCAACTATTGGTGATGTGAAAAAGTCATCAAATGTTTCTGATGAAGGATTAAGTGAAAGTAACAAATCGTATAGTGGAAGTTCACAAGAATTTGCGGTTTCGAGAGCTTTAGGTAAATATCGTTTGCGTAAGTCAACATCAGTGTCAGACGAAAATATTAATGATATTTCTCCTCCAAAAGGGGAGGTAGAGCAACAAGAAGAAATAAGCGAGGAATTTGTGAATCAACAAAAAGAAAAAAGAAGTCGTAAACCAAGTCCACCCGAAGTGGTAAACAACACATTGATACTAAGTGAAGACTCTAATAATTTACCTGAAAGGAGTCCATCCATACAGAGTACTCGGGGCCTACCAAACAAGTTTCAACCCCGTCATCAGCAAAGCTTGGAAATACCAAATAAACATGACGATGATGACAGCAGGAGTACCCATTCCTGGAGGAGTGGTTCCCGAGTATCATCAAGACGACAGAGTACTGAAGACAGCATCGATTCTGACGATGAGTGGTATTGTTATGAACTGAGGAAATTAGAACAAATGGAACATCAATCTCAAATAGAAGCTGAGCGGCAACTGACCGTTCCGGAAGTGCCTGAAATTGAAGAAATTGACGAAGATTCGAGTGAATATCTAAAAGAAAAAATGTCATTTGTACTAAGAGAACTTAAACTAAAGACAGCTACCACTAAACAAAAGTATGACGAATCTCCAGTTAAAGATACTTGGAAAGATATAACTACTTTCCCAGTAATTGAAGAAACAATAGATGATATTCAAGATGGAGAATCTGATGACGACAAGTCATTTGAGGATTCTGGTTCAGGTGAAACTTCTGGACCCGACAGTCCAGTTCAAAGTGGTGACGAACTGGATGATGACTATGATATGCCACAAATTCATCAGGATTCTCTTCCTCTAGAAGAGCCTCCACCACAGCAGGATGCTCCTGTTGGGAGTAAATGGAAGCTCCTGAAAGCATTGAAAGATCGAAAGGCGGAAGAAAAAACTTCAGAAACGCCAGCAGCCACGACGCCGCTCGCAGAGAAAGACAAAGTCAGCGCAGGTGTAAGTTATCTCATGCAAAAGTTTCATGAAATTAGAGTTAAGAGTTAAATATAAGCTGTTTAGACTATTTTATAAGCTGCAGGTTACTTCCATGGTTATTTAAAATAAATCTAATAGTTAGACTGATATACTCAAGCTACCATTACTAACCCGCTTTACAACTCTAATACAAATGAAGTTACTCGTTACATTATAAACCTATAACATAGATTAGTAAGTAGGACATGTAATTGTTATTTATAGTCGTCCATTTTAAACAAATTTTAGTGAAACATCACACAAGTAACAATACTTCAATTTCCCCGAAAGCAGGGCTCTGTTATGATATTTAATTTTGACGATGTTTTAGGTAGTTTTGACATACAAAAACTAACTGCGGTTGTGAGAAATATTTCAACCAGTTTCTTTTTCTCCATGTACTGCAAATTTATATGTATTGGAATGCATAGAATAGGGTGCTCGTATTTACAATACTATACTTATATGATATTTACTTACATAGTATTGACGCTCTTTCTATTTAATTGAGGCAATAATTAGATATATCCAACGCAATAGGGTACTAAGAACTTTCTATATGTATTAAAGGATTTTTACATAAAGCTTAAGATGATATTCAACCAAACAATTATACAATTTTTAATAAAGGTTTGCTTGACGGTATTTATACTTGGAAACATGATAGTCTTTACATACAATTATATACTCAGTATTATAAATATGTGTTTGTTGCTTGATAGATATTGTTTGATAATATTAGTGTTATATAATGAATTTGCTGTCTATAATTAAATTTATCCATGTATCGGCTTGGGGAGCATTTTGTCGTACAAAATTCATTCATGGTCATATCATCTCATATCAGGAGAAAGATGTTCCTTTTATTTATAGAGTATCGAGATAAGTAACATTTCTCAGTCATAAAATACATATTCACTATTTATTAAACAGTATAGTATGAGTACTTACTCAAAATGATAAGCAATATAAACACTCGACTACGGCATAGGTTACTAGATAAAAAAATATTTACTACTGTAAAAGGTTTACACTAAGAAAAGTTACTGACGATGGTAGAAGTTGGATTCCCTATCAAGCAATGTTTCTGTCTTTGATCTCAAAATGAAACGAAGGCTCCGCAAAATATTGTTTACAAATTCTTCATCACCTTGAATCTTTGATTTAATTTAGCAAAAACGCGTAACTGCCAATGATAACACACATATCTAGATCATGAGAAATATAAATTTATAGTAGTCGTAGTCGAGTAAAAATAGATAAAATTATTTCTTCCAAAAAACCAAGTTACTAGTTTATATTCCCCTCTCTATTTTTGAAGACATTTCACTACCATTGTTATCTAAATGTTTCAATCGAGTGATTTATATGAATAATCATAATTAGGATTAAATACATAATATACATCGTAACGTATTTACTAGATGTCACACGGCTTAGGTATTCGTATAGCTATTTACACTTACATAAAAATATAGCTGGCACTTTATGTAATAAATATATTTAGCGGAATGTTTTAGATGTTGAACAATATTGCGTAGAATTATTATAATTATTATGGGCAGAATAGGTAATTTTTTAGCGAAATTTTTACCATTAATTTTGCAGGTATTTCCTGTCTACAACTTGTTTTTAATTGGGACAATGTAATTCTAAGCTTCGAAAACTTATTTGGTCCGAATACGACCTACTCACTCTACTACATTCAGTGATTGTTTCATGGTTACAGATGAAAATATCATAAGAGTCATAAACTGCCCAAGCATTATTAATATTGCTGACTATAACTGTGTTTTATCGTGAGGTTAATTCTCCATGTAAGTTATTTTAATAAAAGTGTTGAAAATGTTCGATTATGTAAGTTTCCATGACAAATTTCTTGACACTTTCACCTAAAAAGAATTAAATATTGAGTCGTTAATATTCTCAATCCAATCATAAAATATAAATAACAATATTTATGACATGAAAAGTATATAATTATTAAATTACGTATGTTGTTTTCTAAAAAGCATTCGTACATGTATCATGAAAACATTTGTCATAGAAAATTATTCATAATGTTTTTGACTGTATTGTTTTTTATTTATTTTTAATAAAGGAAATGTTAGCTTATTATTTTAGTTTTTATTTTGTTTTATTTATTGTTTTTTTTTTTTTAGAATGGCTCCGCTGGCTTCAACGAGCAACGAGGAAATGGGTATGTGCACAGAAAATATTAATTTAGTAAAATATATCAATACAATCTGTAAAACTAAATAAACTATAAAATGCAAAGTGACATACAATCCCTTCAATTAGAATATTATAAGCTAATAATTCATTCCGCTTAAATTTTTAACATAATTTTACAATATTTATAATTATATTTCAGAAATGGTTCATACTTATACTATACTTACACTTGTATGGTGTTGTTTCAAACTAATCAAACCTAACTAAACCGTGTTCATAGGCCGCCAGGAAACGAAAACCCGTTCTACAGTAACATTGACAGCATGCCAGACATCAGACCTAGAAGGAAATCGATCCCCCTCGTCTCAGAACTTGTAAGTACCAGCAATATTTGACTTTTTTCTTATCAACATAAACCTATCTCTATTATTACGAATCCGATGGAAGTAAGCTATCTATCTCTCGGGCCGGTTTCAATTCGCTATCTTGATATTACTTGAAGCTTTTACAAAAGGGCTATCTAAGATAGCCTTTATCTGTTACCAGGGTTATGGAAGGTAGATATTTGAAACTGGTCGTAAATGTTTACAGCTCGCATCGACGTACGCTTCCTGAAGCTTAGTAATATTAGGCGCGTAATAAATGTTTTCTTCTACACGGAAAATTTCCATATTATATATTTTGAGCAATTTATGGGGAGTTTGTTAAAGAAAATTGCATTGCTGCCGTTAAATTTTGTCTTTGGATAATTTTTGGAATTTTATAACACAGGCAGTTGCCTCATAAATCGTAATATGTGACGTGGTTCGGGTAAAATATTAAATTTATTCACACTTCGTGTTTAAACCTAACTAAATATTGTTTTTAAATTCTCCTCATTTGTTGTTCAAATTGAAAAAAAAAAACAAAAGAGGCCTATTTGATCCCTTCTATCTTCATTGATGTCTCAATGTTACCTGTATTGTGTTTTTCCTTCTGATCTTTACTACTTAGATGGCCTTTAACCTATTCTTAGATATCAACCCAACCCTTACTGTACCGTGTAAAAGATAAATTAGGGGTCACCGGAGCAAAATCTACAGTAGCAGAACCATAGTCACCGAACGATCGACTCTAATTCCTGATAAAAATTAATGATATCATTGCATTTTACCCCCTTACCACGGACCTGCAGGTTCTCAAGGTATTTCTATCCCAATAACACTTCTTTTCTATGCATGCAGTTCTGATCGACGGTGGAAAGGCAAAATTTTGGTCAGCAATCTTGTATCAAAATTTTTCTCTTTTCACTCACTGTACATAGTGTGCTTGCATTGAAATTTGATTTAATTTAATTTGGCCTCTGCATGTTTCTGCTTTAGATCATTTTTCAGATGTTGGTTAAGTATAAAAGGTAAAGCTACATAATATTGTTATACATCCAACAATTGCATAACACCATCACAGCATACATAAACGAATAATAAAAAGTGAAAATTGAATTCCTCACTGGGAACATGCACGTGCTTGCCGATTTCGTTTTCACTGCGAAGCTTCAATATCACAGCAAATATTGTTTTTGCGACTGAAAAGTCTTTTTCATCACGACATCAATTAACATGATCCCTCAAATGTAATACTGTTTCAGTGTTGTACCGATTCTCACACACACACATTTTAACTTTACACGCACTTACAATTATTTTTTGTATAATCAAAAGAATTTTTCATCGGAATACGAACTACTGAAATTTTTAAGATAGTAGAAACAGTTTTATTAAAAGACAGGCTTAAAAACAGCTTTTTTCAAAGCATGAGTAGCTTCAACTTGCAAATGGTAAAATGATTCTCATTTTCTAAAAAAAACTATCAATAGAGAACTTTTCAAAATAGTAGTTAGGTAGGCAATTCAAAGCTTGATTAGTAATAGCAGACACAAGACTCAGTGCCAATACACGCTGAGGATGGATTGAGATGTGTATGCTCTTTGCTCATATATTCTCTGCTGTTTAGACAATGGCTGCTACGAAGAGGAATGCAGGCTTGACGTCAGCTGTGCATCGTGCAACGTTGAATGACGAAGAGCTGGTGAGTTCAAATTACTAACATCAATATTTGCTTCAATTTAAAGCTTGAACAAAGTTACGAAATTCTTCCAACAATGAGATTTTAGCATACCATTTCTAAATTAATAAGTGTCTTCCAGAAAATGCATGTGTACAAGAAGACGTTGCAAGCGCTCATCTACCCAATCTCATCAACCACGCCACACAACTTCGTTCTATGGACGGCGACGTCACCCACTTACTGTTACGAGTGCGAAGGGCTACTCTGGGGCATTGCCAGGCAAGGTGTCAGGTGCACTGAATGTGGTGTCAAGTGTCACGAAAAGTGCAAGGATTTGCTCAATGCTGACTGCCTTCAGAGTAAGTGGAGCCTTGTGGTGGTCGACGGGTGTTTGTAATTAAGTGAAAGGGATTTGTTTCATTACCTTACAAAGTGACAAATCAATTTATTCTACACAATTTCAAATGATTTCAGTCTATTTAAGAATGGAACGAATTCCTATGTTTTTTTTCAATATTGTTTACCCCTGATTCAGTGTTAGCAAGTACGAGAAGATCCTCTTATTTTTTTACTAAATGTTCAAGCACAAATTTAAAATTTTCATACTACCATACATAAATAATTCTCTTACTTCCTGCTCACCATATAAAAAAACAGTGTACAGCTTTTAATCAAAAAAACATCGATTAACAATAAATCTTGTGATTAAAAATCTAATCTAAATCTTAAAGAGCGTCACTTCAAAGATAGCTTTAAAAATGTTCAAGAAGCATGAAATGTTTAGGTTTTTAGAGTTGGCTGGGAAGCGCAGTTCCCTCCTTATTAAACTCAAGTGAGTCAAGAAGCACTTGACGGGTCACTTGTTGTAGACAAGATCTTTGGATACACAACGTCGCAGTGGAAAATCAATATTTAATGCACAGTCTCCAGGAACATTGTACTAAAAGCGCTCAAGACTGAGCACGGTTCAGCGAAAGCTTGGACCGTTCCGATTTTTGTAATTTAATTATTTACTGACGTAATGTTGAGGCATTCGTCTTCTCTTAAGTTGGTCTAGATTGTGAGGTCAGTGAAGCCTCTAGATTAACTGATTTATTTTTATTTAACGTAACTCCTTTGTTATTCAAAACGACAGAACAATTCGGGTTCTAAATTTTATTAGTGTTCCGATTACGGCTGATAGCGATGAAAATAAATGATTTTGAGATGAAAATTGAAATCGGGATATATGAGCGACGTTGTTACATAAGTCGGAAGCGGGAGTTGGTTCAAAACTCTCACACACAGAGAGTTTCAATGGTACTTAATGAAGAGCAAGTCTTGTCGAGAATTATGACCTTTGTGCCCGCACTTTGATCAAGTCTACACTGGATATACAATGGAGACTCATAGATTTATCATCCTAATGGCGAGTTATCTATTTGCTTGAAATCAGCTTCGTAAATTATGGCCATTGTTCGTTATATCTCGGACTGTCTTCCAGCGTTTGAAGGTTTAATTTCTCCTTTCAGATTTTGATGATTGTAATATTTATGAGTATTCTGAAGTGCCGCTCTTTTATGCCTAAATGTTAATATAAGTCTACTAGATGTTTTAATTTGTTAGATTCCACTCTCTAGGTGATGTCTGTGTTAAAGGTAATAAAATGGTAATCAAAATCCAGAATGTCGTTGTAGTAAATTTTACTGCCATTACTAGTTCGGTTGATATGATTGCATGTATTATAATTGTTGCATGTATCGATCGCTATACATCAGTGATCAAACATTCTTCACGTTCGAGAACACAGCTAGGACCATTCGCCAGAAAGACATAACTAGCGACATCACGAGGATTCACGCAATCATAGGAATAAATACATTTCTTTATAATTTTATCGTTGTTGTAATTTTGTTTCTGTGGTGTTTCGTTACTTCCCTTTTTCTTCATGTTTACTCTGACCTCATATAATGAAAATAGCATGATGTGTTTTCCCTTCCCAATTGATGATTTGATAATTGCTTTATCGGTGTGCATGGCTATCGGTGAGATACACAGATAATATTATATTCCAAATTTTATTATTCGCATAATATTCGGTTCTAGATTGACATTGCACGATCATGTAGGCGAGCAGTCGTTAGGTGTACCGCGTTTACGGACAATTTTTTATGAACTAAATAGAGATCATCGACTGCACGCCATGTTCATTCCTAGTCTACACTTTGAAACTAATATTTGAATTCATAAATTTTTATAATTTGAATAAGGTCATTAATAATTTTCACTATGATTTTAGTATTCTAAATTCGATAGGATTTAAGATATTGGAACGGTTATATCTTATTTTGCTGACGTAAGTATATTAATTATATTTCTTTCTATATTGTTTTGTAATTTATTTCTTTCTGTAGGTACGAGTATCTTGTGCTGTGTATTAATTACATCATTTTGATATTCAATGTTTTCGAAGTGTGGACGTGTAGCTCACGTAGATAGGGTTGCGGTCCTGTTATCTGTTAGTTCCTTTCGGGTTGCCCCGCCCAGCGCCGAAACTTGTTAAAGCCCTATTCAATTAAATTACTTGTGTTATGTACTGTTCGTTACCCTACTTTGCATTCTACACTATATTACACACCGTTTTTCTTACAAATCGGTTTAGAAGCTTCACGAACACGAACGCCCAAACAAATCCGACAAATGCAACGTGTTGTTACAATGTGCCTGTTAGCAATGTGTGCACGCAATCCGGTGTCTGTCCACTTCTATATTATATGTGGTCCTTTAGTTTATTTATTTTAAATATTTTGATTTATAGAGTTCCACGTTTCTGTATTGATTTTACTATCTTTATGTTTTCACTTCTATCCCTGAAGATGTTCAGCGCTTAATAATAAATTAAAGTATCGATTTGTAAATAAATTAATGTTGCGAGTTCCGTTTAAAAATATGGTAAATGGACGAACAAACAATACTGATACATACAAATACAGAGGGTATTTAGTAAGCGATGCAGTTCTAACGCCCCCTGGAGATACTTGGCAGCTTGTTGATACCTACTGTGCCGTCCTACCTACCCATGATAATATTAATAAGCTGCCAGTAATAATCCTGAAGAAGTTTTATAAGCGTTGAACTGTATTGAGTTTTGTTTACCAGGCGCCGTGCTCAGATCCGCTCCGGCCGGCGCCGCTCGACGTCAACGACCTGATCAGATCTGACATACATAAAGTTTGTGAAATTTACATGTCGAAGTTGGAGTCTTGTCAGGTTGAGGCCAAGAGTGGTCGTAGCGGGTGTGGGCGCGGGGCGGGGGGCCGTCCCGGCGCATCCCGCGACGATCGAGAACTATGTTGGCACCGCCTGATCAGTGTGTTTCGCAGGGGCGGCCGAAAAGTCTTCCAAACATGGGGCCGAAGATAAAGCTAATTCCATCATCACAGCTATGAAGGAGAGAATGAAACAGCGCGAACGAGACAAACCCGAGATCTTCGAACTGATCAGGTAATGACAATTCCAATTTTGATTAACGTTAATGTTTAAAATTCCAAACTTTGTTCGGCGAATTGCTTTAAAATGGGTCGGATTCAGGTATACGATTTTATATTTATCTCAACGATAATAATCCTAATCACTATTTTACCTAGTATCACTTAGCTGAAATAAAAGAATCACATAAACTTGCAATAGCTAAACTGCACGTAAATAACACCCCTTTGAAATCCATTTTCTCTAACAGAGATTCGCTAGTAAAAGAGCTGTTTCTGGCGATGTCATGAAAAGTAACGTTTAATATCATATAAAATGCCGTTGAGTAAATTGAAAATATCGGAAAGCAATCGCTGACACGAGTGTGTATGTGACAGACGCGTGTTCAGCATCGAAGGGGACCCTCACGCGGCGCACATGAGCACAGTGAAGCAATCAGTCCTCGATGGTACATCCAAATGGAGCGCGAAGATCGCCATCACAGGTTCGATTGATGTACAGTGTTTGCACTTAATTTTCTCTTCTAGGATCTAGGTACCAGCGGAGGCGAATACATCAAAAGGCATAAAAACACAATACAAACACAACACTAAATTGTATTCAATCTTTCGTTTCATGTGGCGGCCAGGCGGACTTTTAACGTCGACCCAGACACTCACATTGACAGTCTAGAACAGGCCAAGCAAGTCACTATAGAAGGAACATCAAAGTGGTCTTGCAAGATCGCCATTACAGGTTTGCGGTGGTCTTTTGCGGCTACGAACCGCACGCTCGCAATTTTGATACTATTAGAAAGACTCTTCGCCTGAATTCTATTTTCCCTTGTTTTTGATATCTGCTTCAAATTATGATTTTCGTATCATTATAATAGCGTAACAGCGTTGTAAAGTAAGACAGTAAAATATGCTAAGTATAAATAAGTAAATGCTTAAGTAACTGTAAGCCGCAGCTTCAGCAGATATCAAAAAATAACTCTATTGCATATCTATACTTCAAATACTTACCCGAAAAATCACGGTCGTTAATGCACCGCCTCTAATCACTTCCATCGATAAAACGTAGCTTTATTTAATCATTAACACAAAGGAAATTCCACGAATCTATAACACTTCACCAACTCTGATGATGAAACAAAATCAATTATTCTTGTCACGCAAACAAATTTTAAACTCCCTGAACACTCAAACGACACGATTCAAACCATGTTCATTTATATGATTGCAAAACCACAACTCGGCAGCACGTCTGCTAAATTGACACAAATTGCATGAGAGTCACATATTAACAATAAATGTTACAATTATGAGTGGATTGTCAAAGCTCGTTCACAGTAACATGAATGGTGATAGGGCTTCACTTCACGAACATTAACCTGTTTAATTTTCAGTGCGAGGATGATAGAAACTGTACTTCAGTAGTCGTTTGTAAGTGAATGAAATTTTAGAAGGAATAATAGCATGCCGAATGAAGGACCCCAGTTATCCCGAAATTTCTACCTCTCTACTGCCAATAACTTTTCGATTCGTGAAAATTCCAATACCATTAGACTTGATTCCCGCGCATATCTTTATACTTCTTCTTTGAAACTTTCTTCTTGGTCGAAGTTTGCATTAGAAGTTGCGATAATGTAGGCGCTATGTTCAACTTGTTTTAGAAATCGAATTTGGGCATAGATAAAAAGTTTTGTAGTTTGAAGCTAGTGTCTTCTTCTTTGACCCCGACCCGTTCTGATCACACGAAACCCTGTTCATAGATTTTCAAGAGATTCTAGCACAGAATGCCTAATTTGGTAAGTAAGGTAGCAGATAGCTTGGTAAGGTTATCTCTTAGTGTAAGTCGAGGCTAGCTTTATATGCTAATAATGCTTTATGGCGAAGAATCTGAGCGTAATGTAATATTAGTACATTGCGTAGAGTACCATTTCATGAAAACATGTAAAAAGTAGTTCTAAAACAACTATGAATACTTATGAATGTGTATTACTTTCGAAAGATTTACCAGAATATTTGCTGGAAACTACTCAACCGAACTGGATGGTTTTGAACAAACGCAATGATCCATTGAAGCGGTATATTTGCAAAATTATTTCTGTAAGCAATTTAATTTTTGGGAAAATTTCCTCTTTGTGAGGTCCTGCTAAAATGGTTTTGTAGTAATAGTTGTGTTGTGTACTGTGATTATGAAATACTAAATTGGCCCTTCGTGGGCAGTTATTTGTGCTCAAGGCCTCATCGCGAAAGATAAGAGTGGAACTTCAGACCCCTACGTTACCGTCCAAGTAAGCAAAGTGAAGAAGAGAACAAGAACTATGCCTCAGGAATTGAACCCCGTCTGGAATGAGAAGTTTTACTTGTAAGTATAAATATAATACTTATAACTTTACGAAAGATCGTGAAAAATCACTGTCCAAGTTTGAGTTGGACTCGCGTGCAAAGGGTTCCGAACAAAAGTTCTTATAGCTTACCCTGCAATCTATTGGTAAATAACTATTTCCTGTAAGTTTTTAAATATTATAAGCTCAGTAGTTTCGAACATAAGGGAGGGAAACTTCAAAGCTATTTGTTTTAAAATTATGAAAAAAAAAAATTAAAACCCACACGATAAGCCCTTTCATCATACGGTACAGTAACTTTTCGCCTAGTTTGTCCCGCAAAAGTGACTTCCGTACTCAAAATTTACCACTATTGTGCATAAAGTCTAAATAAATAAATAAATAAAAATTTATTTATGTACGTTTCGCGTTCGTGTTTGGGTCACAAGAGGTCATACGTAAACTAGTTTTCCACAGAATCAGTCCAGTATTTTCGGAGAACATTGACTGCCTATAAGGATTCCGTTTTTTTTTTCGGATTTTCGGAACCCTAAAAACCACTTTAACGATTTTTTTTCATTTTGTCTTTAAAGTTCTTAGTACAGGCTGAGCTTTTTTTCAGTGAGTGCCATAATTCGTCTGATCGCATCAAAGTGAGGGTATGGGATGAAGACAACGATCTAAAATCAAAACTGCGCCAGAAATTAACAAGAGAATCCGACGATTTCTTGGGCCAGACAATCATCGAGGTACAGTTTTATAAAAAAATATATGTTTTTCAAAAAGTGGTAGAGCAACGTAAGTAAAATAATCTAGAAACATTAATTCATCATAGTCTTGTCATATTCTTGACAAGTGAACTATGACAAAAAGCCCGGGCCGCGTCTAGTCTCATAGGTAATAAATATTTATTAGCTGGAATAATTTGTTGGTATTTTATCCCTTGATCTATTATGTATGAAAACTATGCCGTAGCTACGTAATACATAAACAAATATGAATAAAACAGAGGAAACATGTAGGGTATCGAAATACCACCGAGTCAGTTTATGTAGCAATGAAATTTTATGTGGTTAAAAGAAACCAATTCATCATAATTATGTTTGAAGGTACGAACCCTGTCAGGCGAGATGGACGTCTGGTACAACTTGGAGAAGAGAACAGATAAGTCAGCAGTATCCGGAGCCATCCGGCTACACATCAACGTAGAGATCAAAGGCGAGGAGAAGGTGGCACCGTATCATGTTCAGGTCAGTGCCATAAACTGTTAAGTTTATTTCAGAAACATGGAAATATTAAACTACGACACATTTAATGCAGCACCAACAGTATTCTCAGTGTATTCGCAGATCGGTGGGATTCCCCGATGTTGCGGAGGTGGATGCGGCTCCACACCGAAATTTAAATATATATTTTATGTGTCTGTTACCTACTAACAATAGAATTTAAGTAAAAATTGTTACTAACCCTATGGACCCCGGTCTGAAATAAAATTATTCTATTCTATTCTATTTAGATGCAATCAAACGGATTGTATGGAATTTAAAAGAGACTTTGATTTATTTGTTTCGATGCTTCTCGTCAGGGTAGTCAGCTAGGAAACAACAGTCTCATCTAGCTTAAAATGACCATAAACGATGAACGTTAAGTGTTATGTTCAACATACTTACAACATAAAACTTTAGAAAGAAAGATGAAAGAAAAAGAGTTTATTTGCGGCCAGTATGACGCATACCAAAAAAAATAAAATACACAAAATACAATTATCCACATGAAAAATTGGGAAGATATGCGTCAAATCCGCGCAAAACGGCCATCTCTCAGCATAATGCTGGGACTCGTGAGAGGCACAGCGCTGATTTTCAGTGACAGCCGGCGTTGACTTTAGTATCAAACCAAACTTTAGCGTCTTACTGATGTTATAAAAAATATAGATCTCACTTTTGCGGCTTCAAACGTTTCAACGTCTACGGCATTATGAACAGTTAATTCCATGAAATTCATAACACTAAGCCAGGGGTCCCGGAAGGGCATCGGTCGGGGTTGCAAATGTAGTTTACAGCAGGTTTCACCTTTCCTTGCGTTTTATAAACGATGTTTTCTAATTCGCAAGTCAACAGGTTGCTCGGGGCATTGGCACCATGCCCCTTGGCCTACAGCCAGAGACGTCGGTAATTACTTGTTATTTAACGCAACTACTGAACTTAACAAATATAATTGGATATTGTTTCGTAATGATTTGTTGGCCTCCTTTGACAGCCAATGTTGGAAACAACATTTGATTAAAGATAACAAATCGCAGTTCGTACCTACTTTAGGTCTTAGCGCGAAAATATTCCACAGTTTTGTTAATTTTAGAGTAGCACTGGCTGTGAAAGCCGAAATAAATCATTTTTATTTGACAAGCATTTGTGCTTATAAAGCAAAAATGTACATTTATTGTCAATTACATTTGTAAACGAAAATAAATCTGTAGTATTAAGCTTACTTAGAATTTGTAAAGGAATTTTTGAAGCATAAAGTTTTTAACATAACACACAATTATTTAATGTTTTTTTTTTTTAGAAATTTTCCCTAAATATTTAGTTATACGTATGATCTATGACGGAAATAATAGGTACTTCAAAATTATACCATCATTAAAAAGTGTTCTAAAACAGGTTCCCCTCACAAATTCGGGATATCCAATCAATTCCGAGGAAATAATTAAAATCTATAGAAGTCCCTAAAGTTCCCCAAAAATTTTCGGTCGAATCGTTCTTTTATGTCATTAATTCGAATTACATCGGTCGCTTATACCGGCCTGACTTCAGTTCTGTTGAGCGTACAATCAAATCTAGTTGTAGAGTGGGGACTAAAGCCCAGATGCGGGAGCTGAATGGACAAACTTTCCGGAATAAATGTGAAAAGTTTGTGTAGCTCGCTAACTAAGCGAAACTGCTAGCTAATGCAAAAGTATAATTTCTTGGTCACATTCTGTCCCAGCGGGTTGTTGGGCACGGTGGCCAGTTTTGTGATGCAAATAATTTAAGCTGGCTATTTTATGTCGGTTGGGAACCTCTCGTGACCTCTCCGTTGGGAATTTTAATGTTTATTTTCTAGCAAAGTTTGGGTACGAGCACATTATGGCTGATGGAATTAAAATTTCTTTTGACAGAGTGTAATTGAATGTTGTACATAGAATTTTTAGTCGTATTCAATTTTAAATAACGATGAAATGAATCATATTATTGTGTAGTTAAATTTTGAGATTATAACATTATGGTGTTGTGTTTTGATTGATGGTGGTACAAGACTGATTAGTTTAAATTTAAAATGTACTGACTATTTTTGGCTGTATTAAGGCTTTTAATTATCATCATCTGCCTAGCCTTTTCCCAACTATATTGGGGTCGGCTTCCAGTCAAATCGGATTTAGCTGAAAACCAGTATTTTACGTGGAGCGGCTGCCTGCCAGACCTCCACAACCCATTAACTGGGTATCACGGTTCTTCTTGGCAAGACTGGTGTCAGATTTTCTGGCTTCTAACTATCCGATTCATCATTAAAGGCTTTTAATTATCAAGCTTTTTTAATGATGATAAAACAATAATAAAATAAAAAGTATTGAAGAATAATGATGTATTCAGCCAATTAAATTATAATGTTTTCATATACTAAAAATGATTAGTTTGTATCTTTTAACTTGTATCAAGTCAGGCTTGATAAGAGAAATTGCCCAGAAAACTAAAATAACGAGGCACATTATAAATTATATCTTATGACGTAATCATTTGAAAACTTTTCGACTATCTAAGTGCCAATCGGATTCTTAAGGCCTGATAGCAATAAAAATGTTACAATAGCCAAAGAATTTTCAAAGGAATTGAAGAACATTATATTATATTAATTATAAAAATAAACGATACTAGACGATATCGTTTGATAGATAACAACACGATGGTCTAGGACACAATAATATATGGAGGTACTACGATACAATGTGATGATCGTATTATTGAAGGTAAAGGTACTGCAATTTAAAATACTCATTTTTGACCTCCGAGGGATATAACTATGAAAGTATCAAATCAAATCAAATCAAATCATTTATTTAAATTTCTTAATTCTAAATTACACTATAGTACATAAAATAGCAAAGGTATTAATATCACTGTCGCCTGAACTAGGAGGGTCCTGTGTTTCAGGCGAAGAAGTTCAATATTGTATACATTCTTAAAATAATCACTTATACTGTATATTGGTTACTAGGAATACTTAACAAGTTATAACGAATAAATGAACAAAAAAAATGATGATGATGTTATAATTATATAACGATATAAATGACGTAAATAAAGAATACTCGATTTACGCAATTACTTTATAACTAACAATAGCTTCTCTGTTTCTTCGTAGTCCATGTTTTGTAGGACATCCTTTATGAGTTATTTACAACGACTGTACTTAAGCGCATAAATTTTAATGTCCCTTAGAGTATTGAGTCTATTGTATAGTAGCGGTCCAAGAAAAGCAAAGAATTTGGATGTAAAAATATGTCTAGTAATAATGTTTCGAGGGCAAACTATGTCTTTCCGTCTTCTATTTATGTAATCAGGGTTGTAGGGCAGGGATATGTGCTGCTTTAATACTATGTTCATAATAAAGAGCTGCCGAACTGTCAATACTTTACAAGACTGATAGAGGAGGTTCGTGGGAAAGAGGAAAGGGCGAAAGGTAGCAACTTTGAGCACCGCTCTCTGAGCTCGTTCGAGGGGTAGTAGTAGTGTTTTTCCAGCACCACCCCATGAAGTTATACAGTAGCTCAGTAATGACTGACACAGTGCAAAGTAAACTTGTTTTATAAGTTTTGGGTCTGCAATACACCGTAACTTTTTGAAAACAAATATCAATTTGCGTACTCTGTTGCTTAAGGCTTCAATATGTGGTTTGAATGTTAGTCCTTCATCTATTATAATACCCAAATATATTAGTTGGTTAGTACGGTTAAGTTCTGGACAAGTACAGTGGTTAATTTCTGATGGATTTGTACAATAATGAGCACGTAAGGATAGGTTAGTGAGGGCTGACGTAGACTTGCGTATAGAGAATTTAATATATTTTGTTTTCTCGGTATTTAGCGACAGTAAATTTTGCTGAAGCCATTTATTGACTACGTTAAACCCACTTTGCGCAACCTTGCAAGCCTCATGTTCCGAATCAGCAGAAAAGAGTAGCGCAGTGTCATCAGCGTATGATACGATTGTGCCGTGAGTCATTTTAATTTACATAGATCGTTTATATAAATCAAAAAGAGTGTTGGTCCCAAATTGGATCCTTGGGGAATTCCGTAGCATGAGGTTCTCTCGTCATCACTGACAACATTTCCTATTTTTACGCATTGAGTCCGGTCTTCCAAGTAGCTTGTAAGGAGTCTGAGTTGATTCCCTCTTATTCCTACAGATTCCAGCTTGCGCAACAGTATAGGAATGGAAACGGTGTCAAACGCTTTTTTTAGATCTAGGAATATTCCTATAGTGTGATTCCCTTTATCAAGTTCTTGAGCAAGATCATCAGTTAGACTTATGACTAGTTTACACAATGCGAGCTGCTGAATAGACAGTAGACAGATATTCGAATTGCTTGTCCTTTGCAAGTAGCTCGGCTCGCCTAAGCTGTCTACACGATGATAGTAGTTGTCCAGTATCTTGTGACGCCTGATCTGTGTGCCGTGCCACACATAAAAATCAGGGTCCACTCTCAACTGCCTGACTGACACTGTTGAGCTACTGCCGAACGCGTCCGAACGATGCAAATGATGTGCGAGCTTACTACCATGCGAGTAGGCGAGTGATAACAAAGAATATTGTTAAGTCGAATGCAAGCTATTATCCAACTCGGGGCCGGCTTTCCGATCATACCATTAACCATAGCATGGTTTGGAAAGCCAAAGTTTGTTTTTTGAGAAATAACATATTGATTTTATATCGTCTTTGATTAAATTATATTGTAGGTTAGGTTTTTTGATCACTATTACTAATTACGCAAAGGAATGTACTTAATCACTTTGTAAAATTCTGACAACGATTTTTAGATAAGAAATCTATTACTAGGAAAGAAGAAAGTCGTTTTCAGATCGCATCGTTCCTGTTAAATCTACAAAGACGTCGATTTCATCGGTAATAGGTATGCTCTCAGTCGACGTCAACTCTTAAGCTTACTTATGTCATTCCAATATAAAATAAATTTTAAGTCGCATTTAGAGTATGTTTCAAGTTTATTTTATTTTTTTACCGTTGTCGAATTTATCCATGACGTATACGATTATAGTTGTGCCATTTTAGCATTGCTTTAGGGGATCATTGACCCACCTGCATTTGACATTGTTAATTTGGAAATTGAAACTCATACAAAATATTATAAATGCTAAAGTAATTCATTTGGCTGTTTCTGTTGACGCCTAAACCGCTGAATAAATTTTCGTTTGGAATTCAACATTATCATCATCATACTGCTGATATTATCAGCCGAAAGATGTTCATTTCTTGACATAGGTCTCCTTGTCTAGGTGAGTCCTTTAGTCACCCATTACGACACCCACAAGATGTGATGGAATGGTGCTCGCAGTGTATGATGTTTTGGTTTTGACTTAAAATATGACATTATATATTCTAATGGCATGTAATTAAATCGATATCTCTATATTCCCTTTTTTCGCAAAAAAAAAAATCAAAGCTTAACATAAAATAATGACTTGAAATGAAATATACTGTTTAATTGTATTTGCACAACTGTTTTACTGAACGAATAACTATTATCAAAATAGTATATAATATCTAACAATTCCTTAGTTCAACAAACATATTAAAACTTTTTTAAGGAAATTATCACCCAATTTAGTTTTAGGAACATCCATAAATCTAAATAAAAACCTAACCTAACCTAAGTTTGTACAATTTAGAGCGCAAGTTAGTATTTTTGATAAACAATTCGTATTTTTGTCATTTAAATCATAAATCAGCTAGTCTATTCTGTAAATAACCATTTCGATATCGACTTCACCTGAATGACTAAGCTTACAAATTGAACTTTATTTCACACACCATAAGGTCTTATCTTTATACGAATTTGAAACTCACCTCGGATTCCGCTGTCGAGACACGAAAATGTTGTTACAGAATAGCACTGCAGAAATTCGATGTACGAACCACATTTTTGGTGTGAATTCAATAAAAAGATCATCTCATTTTGTGTGTGTGTTTTTTTTTTTGTAGGACATGTTTAGTTAATCAATTGGTTTTTTTGCACAGCATTCATTTTTCTAGTATGCATCCAGTTAATCAGTGGAGTTACCTAGTGTGTTAAAAAATATACAGATGCGCATTTAAAAATATCCCTATTTTAATCTACTAGCCCTTGAGATTGCGTCAGTCGCTGACAGGATATTCTGGTTTCTCTACACCATCACGTCTCTTCTCTATGACCCATCAATATTAATAACCCCGACGGCAAAGTCGTCGGTTAACCGAAACATTATCAGGCCTTCCAAGACAAGACATATTTAATTTAAACTTAATTAATTTACTTAGACTTATGTCTACAAGTTTGGTACATTTAATGACGTGTTACACAGCGTCGTCACTAATGAAAATGGCTTACATGAAATTGTTTTAACATGAGACTATTAATGAAATTATATTAAAAATGCTTAAATTATAGAAGTGACGAGGGAGGTTGTTTGTATAATGCCCCGACGAAACACAGTAAACCAAAAGCTTTAAGGTGCCTGTCCATTACAGCTGAGCGAGGCAGAGGAGCGGTCAAACAGATAAATTTTAACTACTGGAATTTAGAATAGAAATAATAGAATAGACAACATTTATTCGACACAGACACAGCAAAAAAAAAAAACAAATAAAAAGCAAAAAAATAAAAATATTTCATAAAGTCTCCGCACCACGTGAGTTAATATTTTTCTGTTTCTCCGCTCCGCTGCCTCGCTCCGCTTTTTACAATTCCAGATGATTTTAATTCTCGAAAAAAAGTAGCATGAAATGCTGTTTTTAACTTTAACAGAGCAACTGAAATCACAGTTCATAAAGAACTGTTCAAATCTGGGTCAGAATAAAAGAGGGAACAGGAAAATGCAATAAAGATGAATTTACAATAAGCACAACTGAGTTACAAATTACATACAGTTGTAACACGAGAAGAGAAACTTACAAACAATTAGATTATTATAATGCATCAGAAATTCATGACAATCAAATTCAGTTCAAATTTTACTAGTCTTCTTCTTATTGTGTGGACAGTGAGGTCTAACATCCCCACACGGGTATAGTAATATATAAAATTCTATCGTTATTGTCTCTTAGTCAGTAAGAGACTGACAGACAACGTGACAAGCAGACGAAAAAAAAAACGGAAAATGCTCGTACGAATTCGCGGGCAAAAGCTTGTTTATCTCATGCTAGCGTAGCGTTATCTTGCATTGCGTTGCAACCGAACCCTTTTCTAAGATAAAAAGTAGAATATGGAACTCTGCGACTATGTGTCAGTTTTTTTTAACCTTTCTGATCGGATTCTGCAATTCCAGGGTTGCGGGATTGTTCGAATAATATTACGCGAAGGGCATTCGACGGGACACGAATGAGTCAGTAAGAGTCAGACAATCTCTTCTATTCCGCCCAAAGCGGGAAGAGTCATTTGATGATTCCACAAAAACCAAGTCGGAAATTCAAAGATTTTCATGTTCATTCGTCGCTCAACTTTTCAACTAAATGTTTGTAAAATACACTTTCAAAAGTCGTAAGACAAAGTTCTGGGTTATGTTTGAATATTAATATTGAATTTCCGACGAATTTTGCCAGTTATCTCGCTTTAATTTTGCGTAAATTTTATACCGAATTGGTTAAGGTTATGTTGACCAAAAGGGCTATCGACATCATTAATTTTGTAACTTTGTTTAACAGATTACAACTGTACTTACTTTTGATTAAGAATTTGAATGTTGCCAAGAATTACCTACCGTGATACTGGGTTGTGGAGGTCAGGTTGACAGTCGCTCCACGTAAAATACTGAATCTGATTTGATTGGGAGTTGACCGCAATACAGTGGGAAAAAGGCTAGACAATGATCTAGAAAAAGTTATTATTTTTTCCACGTCGTTCCTAGCAAAGAGTTTTTCTTGTTCCACCTTCTTTCCTGGTGTAGGAAAACTTATGAATTGATAAAATCTCAATCGGCTTTTATTGTGACTTTTTTTACTGTTGATAAGCAAACGTTTGACCACTATTTCACCTGTGATGGTAAGCGATGATGCGGTCTAAGATGGAGCACGCTTGCCTAGATGAAACCTATTCACTCTTGACTTAAAGACTCCCAGATTGTAGCTTTCAGAAAACACAGACTCCGGCGGACTAGATAAGAAAAATTAGCTTCTTTTGACAATCACGGGTAAATTCCTATTAAAAGTTGCGTCGGCAACCTCCTAAGAGTTCTTTACCTTTTCATATTGTAGCACTAGAGTACTTCGCCTCTAGTACTACATAACAATTTAATATAATAAATTTAAAACTAAAGTTCCGACGACTACCATGTTTGCCAGTGACCTACAGCAAAAGAGTTCACAAATAAAACGAACATTTGCTTTCAGATTTGTAATGCAAAAATAACTATTTGACTTTCCTTTAGGAATTGTTCTTCTCCGTGCTCAAGCAAGCACTGAATTTTAACGTTAACTAACGCTTCACATGTATCCGTCGAGATATTACTTTTATTTTTTTGTAATAAACATAGCGGGTACGTAAATAACCTACTGGTCATAGTGGGCTATTTGGCATGTAGGTCCCTTGGGGAGTTTCGAGGAGCAACAAGAGAGGATTTCCCGAAATTCTCACGGGAACGAGAAAAAACGTAAGCAAAATCTAGTTACTTATCTTTATAACCAACTAGCTTTTGCTTTTAAGAGTGTGTATTCCGTCCACTAGCGCCAGCAATCGTTTTTTATTAATTGTGGTAAATTTAAGACACGTAGATAAAAAACCGCTCTGTAGTGTACTGAAGAAATGTATCTATTATGTTTTGACAGCTATTTTTAAAACATAACTCATGGCTAAATAGCCAAAACGGCAATTATTGCTATAATAATAATAATACGCCGGTTGGTGCCCCATTACATTTGAAATTTCTAGCGGGGCCTCTGCGAGTTGGTTTCGGCCCCTCGTACGCCTACCAAAGGACCGGGTCTCCAGAGACCCGAGAAAGAAAACAAAAAAATAATAATACTTACACTTAGGTACTTCTTGACACGGCTCGCATTGTTAGGAGGTTCCTCTCTCTGGAGCCCTGACCGCCGGTAGCTTGGACCCTGTTCCCGATACCGGTGGGCTACTGTTTTTTAAATGTATTTTGTAAAGTTTTTTTAAGATATATTTAAAAATTTAATTAACAAGTATTTTAAAGTGAATAAACGAAATAATAATATCCTTGGACATTTCACACAACGCCATATAGTTCCAAGCTAAGCAACCTAATGCTTGTGTTATGGTAACGAGATGGCTGATAAACTACTTATATACATTTTTTTTGTAAATACATACATATAATAGATAGAAAAACACCCAGACTCGGAACAAATACATGTAGGTCGTACAAATATTTGTTCCGTGCGGGAATCGAACCCGCGACATGCTGCGCAGCAGTCAATTTAAGTGGCCACTTTTAGCAAAAATATCGACTTTGGCAAGTATTTATGTTCTAAAGTACAAAACATAACTCTCAAAACATAATAAATACATTTCTTCAGAACACTACAGAGCCGTTTTTTATCTACGTGTCTTAAATTTACCACAATTAATAAAAAACGATTGGCGGCGCTAGTGGACAGAATACGCCCTCTTAAGGCGAGGTTGCAGTTCTGTGTGTTTTGACGAACAACAGCGACTGTCCGGTGACCGAAATAATGCCTTAATTTTGATTGTTTTTTCTTCTTGGCGAAAACTGATAAAGAAATAATACAATAATTATGGTTTCAACATTTACTTCAAAATAAAAAGCTCTATCTATTGATATAACTTTTATATATATTCGTGATAAAATCTCTTAGCAGTACACGTTTAAAATTGTAATTTAGTGTCATGTTTGATAAAAAAAGTATCGAGACAATCATTCTGAATCGCGTTTCTATCTTTACGATTTACTTGAGGTTATGTTCAATTTTTATGTAATGATTTTCAGACGTTCAAAAATCTTAAAAAGTACTGCAACCCCGCCTTAAGCCTTTGCTTATATGGGCCTACCTCTCAATCATCAGCCATTTACTGAATGACAACATTCTCAAAAACTTTTAAGACCTCACGAAAATCAACTGAAAAACAAGGCCAATGACCTTTGAACAGACGCATTTACCGATCGAGCCTTCGTATCTCCATTTTTTTCATACAAACATAAATAGATATACAACCTTTCCGTAACATTTTTAGCATATTGATAGACCCTTTTTGGGTTCCGTATTTGGGTTACCGAACAGACCGGGAGCTCATGTTGCGGGGTTTAGCGCAAATCCCATGTCTTTTCGAGGATGTTTTCAAATATTCTACCTAGTTGAACTGGTCTGGCTATTACTGCGTATTGTATAGTAAATAATAATATGATTGAAAAGTATTATTTAATTGAATAATTTAGATAAAATAAAATACAGGAGTTACATGCCGAATTTCTTCCGTGTCTCGGAAAGCACGTTTAGTCGTTGGTACCGGCTGTCATTCTTGGTAGTAATTGCGGATTGTCAGAAGCCAGTTTATCTGACTCCTAGTCTTGCCAAGAAGTACCGTGTTACCCAGATAATGGGTTGCAGAGGTCTGGTAGGCAGCCGCTCCAAGGAAAATACGCTAAACAGATTCTAGATGAATCTGCTTTTCCTGGAAGCCGACTGGAAGCTGAACCGAGGAAATACTAGAGTAACATAAAAACACCTAAAATCTTTATCCGCATGAAAGTCAAAAATTATTTTCCCAAGTGTAAATACTCCCGGGGTCTCATATGGTCTACTCGTGTGCCAAACTTCATCTAAATCCGATTAGCCGTGAAGAGGAAAGAAATAAACAAGCAAAGATACGATTGGTGGCCTTATCCCCGACGGATAAATTAGATTTTTACTCTGAGCCTGTGCCCTACTTCTGGTATTTTGTCTGTGTGCAATCTGAGCCTAATCCATTACATACCAGACTCAAATATCTATGAAAAAAATTAGCTTTCGTTTCGGACATCCTTATACGAGATAAGGCTACATCATCAAATTTAAAAAAATATTTAACAATATTTACAAATTTATTTTTTACTTAACCTTAATTGCTGAAATGCTCATACTAAAAATTTATTTTTTTACAAAATAGCCTTGTCCACAAATTCAAGGTTGCTCAGCATGCAATGGACAGAGCAATGCTCAAGGTTTCTGTGGAGGATAGAATTCGCAACGAAGTCAGTCGTCAGAGAACTAAAATCACCGAAATTGCGCGTAGATTCAGCATTCTGAAGTGGAAGTGGGCTGGCCATGTCTGTAGACGGACAGACGGTCGATGCAGCAGACATTATGGGCAAACGTAGTTTGGGACGCCCTGCAGCATGATGATTTAAAGAAGGCGGCTGGCAGTGGAACCTAGACCGGGATGTTTGGCGCTTTTTGGGAGAGGTTTACGTTCAGCAGTGGACGGCATTTGGCTGAAACGATAATGATGACATAATAGTAAACTGTTAATTTGTTTAAAAAATTATGCTAAATAGTTTACGCTTAATTAGAGTTTGCTTATCTAAATTAAACTTTAAAACGAGAACTACCTACAGCCCTTTTGGGTACCCGAGTTTATTCTAAATTATTCTCATCTTCAGGCTAGTAAAACAAAGCACTGTTTGTGATGAAAATAAAGTAATTTGAAGTACGTTTTACACAGCTGTTGAAACATGAAACTGAAACTAATGCACCTCAAAACATCACGCCTGTATTCTTAAAAGACGTGGGCAGTAGTTTATTGCCATGTCGTTTCTGGGCCTGCAGTCTCCTTTTTTTATTTTAAGGACGTGAAATCTTCAAATGACTCCTCCCGCTCTGGGTAAAGCAGGAGGGAGTGTCAGACTCCTACTGACTAAAACCCATCCGTGTTCCTCCTAATGCCCTTTGCGTTCCAGGGCCGCGGTGACTCTTTCGAACAGATTCCGCAACCCCGGGGCCTGCAGTCTCCTAGCCTAACAATTTGAAAATACCGATTTTTGGCAGTTTATCCATACTATTTTAAAAATGTTAAAGTTACTGTCTTTCTGTCTGTTAAATATTTAATTTCAAAACTTGAAATTTAAAACTAGGGTAGACCACGTCTGACAGGGTTGATGAATTCTGGCAGGGTTCCGAAATCCAAACAGGTTTGCGGAATTTTTTCGAAAGCATCAATGCAGCTGCGGCCCTTGAACCCAAAATACACTAGGAGGAACACGGACGGGTTTTAAACAGTTGTAGTCTGTCACTAGCTTCCGCTCCGCCCAAAGCGGAATAATAATTTAGTTTTGATGATTTCCCAAAAAAAGGTAAACTATGTTTTTTAGGAAAATATAGAGGAAAATGTTTTCTACCGGATAGCTCCTTGGACTAATTTTCAACATCACTTTCCTGTTGTAAAATTCTTTTAATTTGACCATAATCGTTTAAAATCCAGACTAACAAACTTTAAAGTAAAGACTGGCAATATTATAACTACAGCACTTTTCTCGTTCTCACAACTTCAAACTCAGCTGTTGGTCTACATTCTAAAGGTACAAGCATTACTAAAGTTATTAAGTTTAGAGTAAAAATGAAGCAGGTTCGTCAAAACGAATGATAAAACAAAATAAGTTAGCAGAAACTTTATAATTCTCTCACGTTATTGCACAAAGGAGTTAACGTTTGACGAGGAAAATTTCTAAAACTGTCAGAGCTCGTTTTTGTGTAGTTGTGAACGTTACTGTTTTAAACTGTCGCTTTTGATAACCGGTGTATTTTAGCGTGACTGTGTCGACGGAGAAATAGAGAAAGAATGTCTTGAATATAAAGATTGATCTACACAAATCGGGGCCGTGCCCGGGACACGTTTAGAATTTGCAGTAACCTGGAGTTTAGATTTGTGAGCAGTGGATGCTACAAACTTGCCTCTACTGGTCAAAATGGGAATCCTAATAATACAACATTCTTCCGTAATTTAATGATTGAGAAGGTGACTTTCAGACAACGCGCAGCCGAAACTACTGCTCGTAGAAATTTTGCATGTATCTGCCTTACTTTCCGTAAAGGAGCAATAAGAGAGGATTCCCGAAATTAGGTTATTGGGAAAAACGGGAAATGCGCGTACAAAGTCACGGGCAAAAGCTTGTGTATTTATGAGTCTTCAAGCTCTGCCAGACCCATCCGATAGTAAAAGCATGATATTATGTTTTATCCACGGATTAAACAAGAACAGGGCTTGAAGCAACATCATTAGAGGGGATATTAAAATATGCAGTTCGGCACTAGTTGCATTCAAATCTTTTAGCTTCTAACTATTTAGGTGAAATCATATACATTGTAGGAATATCAGTAAAAGTTTGATTAGTCTTAATATTTTACACTTTTTAGTATATTTTCCCTTGGGAAAAGCAAGTGTTAAGTGCATTTTTTCAGGATTCAACTATGCTTAGAACTATTTCTATAATCGGATGATTACTGACAGATATACAAAAAAAGAAACATATAATTCCGAAAACATGTCCAACCAACCATTAATTTATTATTTTAATTCGATTGCTACTCAGGTCTCCAAGATTTATTAACGTTTCTCTAAGTAAGCAAGTTCACTAAGTCATTACACCTAGCGTAACACGACGACAGCAGTCGAGCAGTTAATTAGGAGCTACAGTGTGAAATCAAATGCACTTAGTTGGTTGACGAGCTGTGTACTTACCTAATGTTATGTCAAAGCATTGCAATTAGAATCTGCAGTGCTATTCTGTAACAACATTTTCGTGTCTCGACAGCGGAATCCGAGGTGAGTTTCAAATTCGTATAAATATAAGACCTTATGATGTGTGAAATAAAGTTCACTTTGTAAGCTTAGTCACTCAGGTAAAGTCGATATCGAAATGGTTATTTACAGAATAGACTAGCTGCTTACTCAATGAAGATATTAGTAGGCGAACGTTAACACATCAACACCTTTATGAATTTATTATGAACTAGCTGCACGTCCCGACTTCGTACGGGTATACCCTTTATTTTAACGGGATAAAATATAGCATATGTTCATGCGGACAGTCCATTCTACACATTGGTGAAAGATTTTTTTAAATCGGTCCAGTAGTTTCGGAGCCTATTCAATTCAAACAAACAAACAATCAAATCTTTCCTCTTTATAATATTAGTGTAGATTAACCTTTTGAGTGATAAATGTAATATATATTTTTTTATTGATCTGGTTTTAATATGTACCTATACCCATATTTAATAAATAAGGCAAAATATGGTTGAGCTTTGATATATCAACAGCTATTACGAAATAATCTATTATATTCTATTAAAACGGCTAAATTCAAAGTATTCTTTAACTCGACTCCACCTCAAAGCATTTAATTGACAAGTAAAGGTTGATCCACACCTATTCAGGCCGTGCCCGGTCCTTGGATGGACCATAGTCCCGCACGTCCCGGGCATACACGGGCTCGAGTCAACCTTAAAGCTTGTTATAAATTGACATTAATGCAGCGCTTTTCTGTTGTCATGGCAACTGAGTTAAAAACATTAAACAATAACAAAGCTAACTCATAACCTAGTAAAATAACAGTCTGTGAGAACACTAAGTTAGAGAACAAACTAAGGGGATTATATAAATTTTGCCAACTTCATCGTCCCAGTGATAGGACGATGAAGTTGGCAGGATTCTACAAATTATCAAGGGAAATACGCATCTCTATCGTAACCTGTCAAAAATGTATAAAAATAAGCTTTTTTTGACAGATTGCGACTCAGATGTGAATTCGAATGTAGCTTGCTTAAATATTAAAGAGAATAAGACTTTGCCCACAGGGTGCAAGGAGTCAATTCTCTCAGTTTATCAGACAATAGGTTGATTAATCAACCTATTGTCAACCAAACAAACAAACAAACCCATCCGACCACACTCCAACTTTATCGCGTTCAACCAAACAAACAAACTCTTCTGCTTTATATATTATAAAGCAGAAGAGTTTGTTTGTTTGGTTGAACGCGCTAATCTCAGGAACTGCTGGTCCGATTTGAAAAATTCTTTCAGTGTTAGATAGCCCATTTATCGAGGAAGGTTATAGGCTATATATCATCACGCTAAGACAATTAGGAGCGGACCAGTAATGGAAAATGTGACGCAGACGGAGTTGCGCGGGTCAGCTAGTAAAATGATAAGCTTCCAATACGCTGTGCACGTTTATTTGATAGCCAAACAAACCGGAAAAAAAATCTGGCCAAGCGCGAATCGGAGTCGCGTGCAAAGGGTTCCGATAGATTCTACATATAAACGTGAAAACTGTTTTTAATATATCTTTATCTATCCGGATATTTTCTTATGGTTATCTAAAAAACATTGTACATAATAATGGTGTCAATTTAATTTAAAAATAGAAATTTTATTTGGGTTTGTCATATTAGTCAATCATATGACGAATAAAGATTCTTAATTGTATCGATACCTATATATCTTTATAGGATTTAAATAAATTAAATTGTGTCAGATTTCGATTCGGGAGTGCCGTAACCGAAATAATCATATCAATCAACAGGGAAAACATGCTTTATTAAATGGGTAGGAGTCATTCGTGGGTTGTGGAAGTATATTCTATTCTGGGACGAACTTTTCAAGTCGTCTTTTATTTCTCTATTTTATTTTTTTCCGTTTGCAGTCGAGAAAAAGGTTGCAGAAAACCATTCAATCCATTTGGTTTAGAATAGTTCTGAGCTAAGCTTAAAGTTTTCCAGCGCCCGCGAACGTGACATTGTACTCGGGAAAACTACATTTTCATATTCGATTGGTGTCTTTTAAAATCCGAATTTTAATATAGGATAGTACTTTTCTGAAATAATTTTATTCTTACTTACTTCTTCTTGGCAGAACGCTCGTGTTCGTTACATCAAGGGAACTAAAAAGGTCACTTTAGGAGAATCATAAAATAAAAACCTATTCTATTCCTAAGTCGATTGACACTATGTCAGTACCAGGCATAACATCTCTGGTCACACCACAGACAAACCGACTAAACCGAGCATAGTTCAACATTTGTCTATGGCATGACGTACGGCACTGACAAATTGACAAGTGACAATTTGACAACATAATACACTAACAAAATCAAAATAAACATAGAATGTGGTTACGAATATATTTAAATACTAGCTGACCCGCGCAACTTCGTCTGCGTCACATTATTCATGAATAATATTGCCAAAAAATTAAAAAAAAAATTAGGGGTGGACTACCCCTAACATTTAGGGGGATGAAAAATAGATGTTGGCCGATTCTCATAGATACCGGATAAGCACAAAAAATTTCATCAAAATCGGTCAAGCCGTTTCGGAGGAGTATGACAACGAAAACTGTGACACGAGAATTTTATATGTATATTAGAAATTTTTAAATTGTGCGTCGCATCCGAGCGACAATCGGTCATTGCTCAGCTTATGCCGCGACTCTGGATCAGTCCAACAATCAACAGCGCTGGTTTTCAGCAATAACCGTTACCTCAAGTTAAAACTACTCGTTATCTCAAGTTAAAAATAAAGGCCGTCAAAAGGAATGGAACTAATTAAAATTTCCTCTAAGTTAATTTTGTTCTAGGTAGCCAAACGAGAGTTGCCAGAGAATTCTAATGGGTCGTTCTATGGTAATTTGCACATGCGTAATGGCGCGAAAAATCGTCGCGTTTTGCTTAAAGAACCGTTTTTCACACTTCACCTATTTCTCATGTTCACTCTATGAAAAAGGTGTATTTGGAACGGCGTAAAATATTTGCCTCTTATTTGATTTTGTTAACCCAGTCAAAAAAATAAGGTCACGTAAACTAGTGATAGGTATGTAGCACCTTTAGTGTACCTATGCTATAAAAACCTGACCCAAATTTAATGCCAAAAAGCGGAAAAATACATTAAAATTAATATTTTTTATAAAAAAAAGTATATAAAAGATATATACAATATTTTTAATAATAATTAAGGTTGAGAAAACCGAAGTGTACCTACTTCACTAGCCTGTTAATGTCCCATTTTTTGGCAAAGTATTTCTCGTTAAGTTATCAGTACCTCGGAAGGTGCTTTAGCCGCTAGACTTAGATAAAGTATCTCTCTAAGTATAAAATGTTCAGGAAAGTATCCAAGATCCTTTGATCAACCTTTTCACTGCCGGTTCTAAGAGCGGTAGTAACTGATCTTTATGGTCTTTTTAGTTAGGTACTGTGTAATAAGAGAGATAATTAAACCAGATACAGCAGGTAAACAAACAAAAGTACTTATTCTAGTCTGTAGATTTGAGTGTACTGTTGAAGTATTGTTGTGTTACTTATTCCGGAATGATCTATTCATTTAGGTAATGTTTTACGTTCAATGAGAGCCTAGACTGATGTAAAATGCTCATTATATTGTATCATATAAAAAGAGACAAAATATGATACATCATCATCATCTGCCTAGCCTTTTCTCAACTACATTGGGGTCGACTTTCAGTTATGACTGGTATCCAGTTTGCTGGATTCAGCTGAATACCAGTATTTCACGTGGAATGTCTGCCTACCAGACCTCCACAACCCATTAACGGGGTAACACGGTATTGCTTGGCAAGACTGGAGTTAGATTTACTGGATATATATAAAATAATTGATGATGATACATAATAGATCCTAATTCAAAAACTAGTATTTGTGTGGCAATGATCTGAGTGTTTACTCTTCTAATTTTCACAATCGCATCTCAATCTCAATCTGTCAAAAATGTATGAAAATTAAGGCTTTTCTTACAGTTTTCGATTGTCATGCAACTGCGAAAGTTGTTTAAAAAATTAGTAGAATTGACCCTTAGCATAAAACGGTCTTCTTTCGTTTCTCAAGGACCTTATTTTTTGTATCGGATATCTTCAAAAGATCGGTGGAGCGGGGAAGTGTCAGACTTGTAGGTACTGATACACAAAGACTTTGAAGGCTATGAAGTTTTTGTTGAAAATAGAATATTTATTGGGATTGGCTTCTTTAGACTTGTAACTAGTAAGCAAGTTGTTACTTTTTCGCTGATTTCATCGATACCAGACCGATTTGTTTATTTTCAGATGAAGATCTAGAAGAACTTATACAACCAACACACATTTTTATTTGAACCATTTAAGATTCTGTGTTGACTATTTATGATTGAAAACCTTTAAATGTTGATCCATACATTTTGTAACCGTGCCCAGGACGTGGACCGATTGTGGTCTGGGACACGGACGTGTGTGAACGAGTTCAAAACGCGCACCAATTCTACTAATTTTTAAACAACTGTCGCATTCGCATGTCAATCGTAAACTGTCAAAAAAGCCTTATTTTTCATACATTTTTGACAGTTTGTCGTGAATGTGAAAATTAACACACTGTTATGTATGGATTAACCTCCAGTCTCCGCGACTCACAACCTACAACCTATTTTATTTGACAACCAACATCAAACATCTATCAGTCAACCATTGCGGTGAACAAAACCACCTACCTACGCTCCAACTTAGCACTGACCGTGTCTGACCGGCTTAAAGCGGTAACTGTGTTGACTTCTAACACAGTTATACAGGTGTAGTCTACCTGTATAACTGTGTTAGACGTCAAAGGATTGTGGCTAAATGCCCGGCTGTAGGAGATCAATCGGCTTTATAAAGTTAGCGTGGTCTAAAGTAAGATTCACGTGCGCTGCAACGGAGTTTTTTTTATAATGTTAACCTCTATACTGTCGTCATAAGAATAAAAAACGTATCTACACAAAACGAAGTAATCGATTTCCAAACTTAATTTAATTACTTAATGTCGGAAATCGGTTACTTCGTTTTGAGTAGTTTCGTCCTTTCTTCGTATGACGGCAGTATAGTAATGGTTTACTAGTTTATGTAAATATTTAAGTGGGTGTGCTTTACCCAAGTATCTATAAAGTTTTGATTGTGTAAGAAAATTAAATAAACAGGGATCCAATTTTGAAAATCTAATTTATTTAAGTATCGTTATGGATTCTACAAGTTCTTTTCACCAAAAAAGGTTGCTACCTTTATTAGTGAAAAGAAATTGTATCTTGTAAAAGGACTTCCTTCATTTCATCATATCCAACTACAATCACTTATAGGGCAAGCCTCTTTACCGTTCACTCCGGAAGTCAACCAGCATTTACCCCTCTACGCTCTAACATACCTACGTCACTTCCACCACTTTCCTTCACAGGGGCTCTAAGTACAATTATCCCATTAAAAACTACGTTCAACGCACATACGACGTTTTACCTCCAAACGTACTTTCGAGCATTATAACCACTTACGGCACTTCGAAGGTAATTGCCGTACAAAGCGAGCTATGTCGCACGCCACCAACTTTTAATTGCATTACTTTACGCTACGGTCTACCGGCTACTAATACCTATTTTTTAAGGTTCCACACGCGTGTGTAAAAAGCCGTTTCGTCAGTTTGCCACAATGGAAACTTTGTAATAGGTTTTTGTTTGGTCATTCTGGTTTTTTTATAGGAGTGGTGGTCTATGCTGCGAAAGTATTTTTTGAATGGCAAAGTTACGATTTTGTAAAAAAAAAAAAAAACAATTTTGTAGTTTATTTAATTACTACTTTTACATTATTGAAATTTTTAACTTTGACATTTTTATCTATCTAAATGCTTGCTGAGTTAAAATAATTTTTAGTGAATTAATAAGTACTGTACAAAATGTCTAATGTAATTTATGTACAAACGCATAAAAAAACAAAATAAATCATTGGGCATCAAAAAAATAATCCACATCGCTGTCAACGGCAAAAGTGCCCAGAACACTGGCAGCATTGCCACGTTGAATGGCAATGCTGATTCTTTGGCCGAAGAAAAGCCCAGCCCTCTGGTCACGTGAACCGTCGACAAGTTGTTTGCTGATGTCCCGAAAGACTCTATGTGCACTCGGACCCCATGAGCCTAGTGTTTCAACACCAAAAGGCTCAAAAATACTAGTAATACTATAATATTTTGTAGTACTATAATAATTGAGTAGCTTTATTTCAGTAAAATACGTTCTTAAATTTATACATTTTTAAGGTAGTTGTGATTTTGATGCAATTTTTTATAGGATTCACTAAATGTCTTTGAAGATATATTTTTAATTCATCCAGAGATACTCATATTTTCAACATTTATTATTTTAGTTAGGTTATTTGTAGAAATCTATCCATACTCACAAACTTTTATATTTAAAATATAGATACTTTATTAGGATAAGATGAATAAAAAGTCACCTTAATAGTAAGGTGACTCACATAATAATAACTTACGCAGGAGACATATACCAATTTTGAGTTAAACACAACTTGTTACAATTACCGGCTTAGTATTTTTTCTGTAATAATGGCTCAATAATTAAATTATCAAAGAAATCAAACGTTTAATTTTACTTTAACTTTGAAACCTTGATATACTTATTCTCCTTATTCTCCTAGAATACGAGAAAAACCATGGCACACGACCGGTTTTACAATAAACGAATGAAATAAAGAACCAATTAAAAAATGTAGACCGAAAGAAAATTACTCGAAAGCCATTGTGACATATAACAATCCATCGAACTGTGTTAACTTTACCGAACGTAATAAATAAGGCCTTGATATTGAAATAATAAAAATATGTATTTGTTAGAGCATGTACTGAGTATCTATAAGTACCATATGGTGATAACTTATTAAAAATGAATGAAAATTAAAATGGATGAAATTGAATAATTTATTATTCATTTTCATTTGCTATGCTGGTAGAATTAAGCATCAAAAGAAATATTCAGTTGTTGATCATCAACCTGACGCAGCTCACAATTATTGAAGTATTCTGCACTAAGCAACACCTAAAACACTCAGTTGTTGGACATCAACCTAATAAACAACGCGCTGTTGAAATAATCAAGATGAAGCGACACTTAAATTACCTAATACTTATCTACTAAGAGGTAAAACAAACATCTACAAAGCAAGATTTAAAGTCCATATTCTCTGATGCGTAATGATGTTTGCAATTTATAGCTATACTTTCACACTGCCTAGCAACTGATATACTCGTAATACATCAAGATATAGATACAGAAAGAGAGTAGGTAATCATTCAAAGGGAATGTATTTCTGGGATAAAAAGAATTATATGAGAAATATCCAACACCCCAAATCAGTTCAGGAGTTTTTGCGTGAAAGAGTAACAAACATACAGCTATCCAAACAAAGTTCCACATTAATAATAAACACATTTTGTGGCAAATTGCGACTGAGATTCGAAAACAAATGCTGCTTAAAAATTAGTAGAATTGGTACTCAGAAGTTTAATGCCAGTCTAGCCAGACACAGCCACATCTAGTAAAGGGGCAAGACTAAAACTGAAGCCCAATATATTTAGGAAAAGAGTAGCGATATGAATACCTTTTTCTCCCTCTAACATATGGGCGAAAGTGCTTGATATCTGGCTTCGTTCCTTAGAATTAATGGGTTACCCCGCGTTTTCCTTATACTTAACATCTATGGGTATTTTTACGTGCGGAACTACCCCATTGAAAAGATGATGGTTCTTTTTACCGCGGTACGTGTAAGTGTATGCATGCCTTTACTTGCGTCAGCCTTTTTTGAGAGGGATAAAATTGAGCGGTTCGTTTGAGGGTTGAAGATTTTAGTGGCGTATCTAAGTTACGTGTGTAAATATGTAATGTATTGTATGAATGTTTTTGTTTATTAGCGTGGGTTAGGAATCATAAAAAGTGTTCTGTAAAATCATATTTTTAGCCTTTTTTGGACGGAATACATCATGGATTTACTCTAAGTGGAAGAACGGAGTGTTATATCCGGCCTACCTGCTAAAATCCCCTAGTAATTACAGCTACTGTAAGATTAGTAGACCACAGTTTGTCAGGCGAGGCCTGTACATTTATCATAATAGAGGTGTTAATTTTTTATTCATAACCTTGAGCAGGATTTTGTTTCCATATTTCTGTACGACGTTAGTTTTTGGTAAAGTAACCAAATTTTGTATTTACTCGAATTCTTACACCTAAAATAGCAACGGTTAAGTTCCTAAATATTCGCTTTCTTAAAACAACATTATTCTTATTTCATTTTACCATCCATTTTACTCGTAATTGATTTTAAACGACCGTCGTATAAAAACGAAACAGAATAACCAAGCCGGAAACTTTTCCGTGTAGGTACAGTTTGCGTAAAAATCACAACTCAAAATTTTCCGCACGTAGGGACTGCAAGACAAATGTAGGTAGTAATTGCCAACGCTCGCTAACACAATTTTTTTATAACGGGCCAACCCTTATCCCTTTAATGTAGTCTTGTGCTGACCATAAAAGAACGAAGCAAAAGGACGCCATATTTGAGAGCTGTTTTATGATGGCATACTCAAGCTAGGTAGATAATATGGGATTGTAAAATCGGGATAATGTTGGGTAATATTTAGAAAAACCGGATTCATCGCGTGCAACGCACTTCACGATTATTGTCGGTCCATTAGCCACGCTTGGCTGTGAGGAAATAAAAGCATGGTGGTTACTCAGTTAGCTTAAATACGAGTTGTGCCGTGGCTTATAATGACATCGTAAATCAATGATATTACCTAAACTATATATTATGAGTTATCCGCACTTAAAATGGCAACATAAAAGGAAGCTACCACAATCCTGTACCTCGCGCGCGTTAAGTTAGCTATAGTGCTACCGATTAGTATCGATAGGGCTTGCGTGTTTTTTACCGCCTTCCAAAAAAAAGGAGGAGGTTCTCAATTCAGCGGGTATAGTTTTTTTTTGGTATGTAGGTACACCGATTACCCCGAGGTTTCTGATCCGATTTGTGTGATTATTTTTTAACTTGATGCATACTTGCTATTTGGTCCCGTAAAAAATTAATTCCAGTCAGTAGTTTTTATTTTATATGCGTTTTTTTTTTATACAAAACGGGGAAACTTTTGTCCCAAATCTCACCTGATGGAAAGTGATGATTAGGCCGAAGATGGAAGCGAGTTTCACCCGGAATCCTCTTACACAGAGGAACTGGCTATCTGGTTTTTGCTTATTTCAATTTTTGCGGAGACGAAGCCGCCTTCCAAGTTTCACCACTTAAAAGTGAAAAATAAGAAACTTTTTTACAAAATAATATAACCGACCGACTGAAACAAAGATACAAAAATTGCAGAAAAGCAAAATACGCAATTTCGATTACTTGGATGACAAAAAACTATCATCCAAGTAAACGAATTCCAGCTATTTCGATTTAAAATCCAAACTTTGAAACCGATTTTGATAAAATTTAAATGGGACCAATCTGCAAGTAAATCTTTTCAGATAAAACAAGAATTTTTAAAATCGGTCCATAATAAAATTGACGGAGTTATGAGCTCCTCCTTTTTGGGAAGTCGGTTAAAAACCAAAAACACGGGCTTCCGAAATTAAGCTTATTTTATACTTTGTAGTGTTTTGTTTGGAAGTCGGGTTTTATTTTTTTGTAAAAAAGTTTTTTAGAGCTATGTGTTACAATAAACGCAATAAATTTTAAGGGATTTCAGTGATGGTCCCGTAGTAAAAGTTGTTCATAATGATGAGTTTAATGACCCCTTTAAGAGGTTTTGCGTTTGCTGTGTAACACGTTTTATATGATACGTCAATGGTATAATTTTCCATCAATCTCCTTCCAAAATCAAACACTTTATTTTCCTGGATGGTCCCACAATCAACATGTCCTTATTACTCAGTCTAAACATAAATGGACGAAGCCAAGAGACAAATGGTTGTCGCTATAGGACTTAAAAGATTAATGTGCCTTAATTTCCTAAGCAATAAATTGCCTGAGACATGACTCTTCTGCATATTTATGGGCCTTGACAATGTCATCTGGGGAATTCATAATATTTTGTTTTGGCCATGTCTTTACCTGCCAGCACCTGGGGCATAACTTTACGACGATCTTTGGGGAATTGTTTCCGGTTTTTGGAAGTTTGCTCGTTTTAATTTGTCATCAGTTTTTATGTCAGCTTAAACAGCTGTTTGTTTGTAGACACTTATCAGAATCTTTGAGATCAACCGAAGGGAAATTTGGAAAACTTAAAAACCCTAAGCTGTTTAAGTTGACATGAAAACTAAATCTGAATTTGATTTTATTTGTGCAAAAAACACAAGAAACGAATTGCTTTCCTGAATTGTACCTTTAATTTAAATGAAATGAAAAAGATCACTGAGGGCTAATTTTATTAGTTTTCACATCTCATTTGCATCTTAATCGCAGTCTGACATGTGAATGCGAAAGTATAATTTATAGAATTGGCCCTCTGATATAAAAAGCATCCATTTCATATGGGAAATCTTTTTAGACATAAATGATATTATATACCTGATCAAGGTCAATAACCCAACCATAAAATACGCATTGACAGTCGGCCGTATAGTTCCAGGTTATAAATAACCTCGCACTGTTGATTCCCAGGGGTACTACAAAGGAATGGCTAAAGAACTAAGCTATCAGAGGGAGAAATGACAGGTTAATAACCCATTCGAAACGGGACTAAGCCTTGTTTGTTTTGGCTATTTTGCTGGACAGACCAAAGCTAGACAATGACTAGCTGACCCGCGCAACTTCGTCTGCGTCACATTTTCCATTACTGGGGGCTTAGACAAAGTAACAATTTAAAAACGATAACGAAGTTAGAATAGACTAAAATGTATGGGATTGACATAAGCCGCGTTAAGTCACGTGGTCAATCGACATCGTTATCGCAATTTGGTAGACAATGTTATATTTCATAACGAAACCATAAAGTAACGAATCGTTATCGTGTTTATCCCATACAAATGCGTAGACAAGCAGCGCTTTCAGTGTTCGCCTTCGCCTCGATCGTGATCGCCAAAAAAGACAACGAAACGAATGTTAAAACGTTGTAGTTATCGAAACAATATGGCCGGATTTCATTCGGCAGCTGATTTTTGACATTGTTTGATGACATACTCTTAGTATTTATTCTGTGTTAGAGGCATTACTGCAGATCAAATAGATTATAAAATGCATTCTCTACGTTTATTGTGGGCTGCACACGATGAGAACGCCTGGGAGTTCAGTCCACAGTCGGTCTGACCGTACCCGACCTTGTGATCCAGCAAGAGGCCTCGCCAGGTCACCATGACTGTAACATAAACAAACAAAGATTCAATATAAGTACTCTATTTTTAAGATCGCGTCATTGTTTACAATACATAGGTACTCATGAATAAAACTTGGATTTACTTACGTTTCCATATACTTAAGCAGCGTTGACAATAATTATTGTTCGGGACTTGCTCGCACTCTTGATTCCATGTTTTATCACTAAAAATTAAAATAAATTACTCCATTATCGTTTGAACACCAGTCACTTTTAGACATGAGTCTATTTTAATTATCATTAAGTTTTGGCGACGATCTAAAAGTAATAACACTATTCACTTACCACTGTAAAAATATCGTTTTTATTATAACTTAAAAACAATTAAACGCAACACTCACTGTCTTATTATTCTTATATAATCTAATACTTTAACTGTATTACGTTTCATACATCGGTTTTTTCTATGGGAGTCCCGCCCTAGAGTACAATATTTTCGTTTTTTATCGAACAAAGAATTCGACACAACGATCGCGACCATAGCGTTACATTGGCTATGAAATGGTTGTCGTTATCTCAGAGACGATGACGAATTTCGATATCGTTTCGGTACGAAGTGATGTTACTTTGTCTAAGGACCCTGGTCCGCTCTTATTTGTCTTAGCGTGATGATATATAGATGATATAACCTTCCTCGATAAATGGGCTATCTAACACTGAAAGAATTTTTTAAATCGGACCAGTAGTTACTGAGATTAGCGCGTTCAACCAAACAAACAAACTCTTCTGCTTTATAATATTAGTATAGATATTAGTATAGATAAGAGGACCAATTCTAATTATTTTGAAACAAAATTCGCATTAACATGTAAAAAAGCCTCGTTTTCTATAATGTTTTCACGAATTACGACTGACTGCCAATTCTAATAATTTTCACATTCATATCGCATTCACATCTCAATTCCAAGCTGTCAAAAATATATGAAAATTACGTTTTTTTTTACAGTTTTCGATTGACATCATTATCTATATATACTAATATTATAAAGCAGAAGAGTTTTGTTTGTTTGGTTGAACGCGCTAATCTCAGGAACTACTGGTCCGATTTGAAAAATTATTTCAGTGTTAGATAGCCTATTTATCGGGGAAGGCTATAGACTATATATCATCACGCTAAGACCAATAGGAGTGGAGCAGTAATGAAAAATGTTACGCAGACGACGTTGCACGGATCAGCTAGTCATTTATCATTGACACGGGGATGCGAAAGTTGTTTAAAAATTTGTAGAATTAGCCCACTGACATGTGAATGGGAATATTGCTTACTAATTTATTAGTACAATTAGCACTAGAGCGCTATTTTGTGTGACTTGAGGCTAGACAAGTGTCATTCAGTCGGCGGTAGTGTGACGAAGGCGATTGTCGAAACGTCAAAATTGTATGGGATTGACCAAAGCTGTCGATATGTCATGTAATCAATTCCTTCTATTTGGCATTTTGACAAACACATTCACTAACAGAATAGCACTTTGTCTAGAGTTTTGAACTGGGTACGTATGCGGCCTAGGTCTTACACGCGGGTGTTGCGGAATTTCTTTGAAAGAGTCACTCCGGCCCTGGAATGCTAAGGGCATTAGGAAGAACATGGATGAGTTTTAGTCAGTAAGAGTCTCTGACACTCCCTTTCGATCACCCAAAGCGGAAGAAGCCAATTGATGAAAAAAATGTCTCACACGCGTAATTTCTGCAGTTCACATTCCCGGGCTCTGACTTAGAGTTTATTTACACATCTCTGCTTAACCCTTAGGGAAATATATGCATGATATTTACTATCACGGGAATCTCATATGATGACCATCTATCTCTAAATATCAAGTAAGAAACTGACTTGCTTACTGATTCACTGACTGACCGATCACTAACTAAAAAATAAACTACTGGCCGTAGAAACTTGTCTGACGTGTTTGTTCCTTGAGGAATGTTGGGGAGCTCTACGAGATGATTTGCCGATATTCTTATCGGAACGGGAAAAACAAAACAAAAGCTAGTAAACAATACAAAAACTTTGTGTACATATCTGATATTCGGATACATATAGACACACATATATAGGACTGATGGGTCTGGCAAATATGAGCGATTAAATAAATGGTATGGACACAAGTCCTTCCGGCTGGTACTGTTAATACCTACAGGGTAGCAAACATTCGTTGCGGCGCAATATGGACAAAATTCGACGACCAACAGGCGAATTTTCTGATCCGTAGTTTAGAACTTATGGTTAAAATTGTAATAAAAATTTCTTTAAGATGCATTTTTTGACAATTGTTAGTTATTTATTTTTATAACCATAAGACAAGCTAAATATTGCTCGATAAACGGACACTAACAAAATTAAGGTACCCATCGTTATTAACCATTGGTTTATAGTGGATCTAAAAGCTCGCTCTAAATAAATCAGCGTAGAGGGTACGTAGCGGTAGCGTACTTTATTTAAGGCGAGTGAAAACGCTGCGTGGTCCCATTCTAGTACATCACAATCGGTTGGCACGCAAAATCACGTAGCATAACATCTACATACATATTATACTATATTTTCATATTTTCTGGTGAATTTTGTATTCGTATCTTGTTACCGAATAAAAATCCTTATACTACGGAGCAAGATATAAGAAAAACGTGTTAAATTGGTGGAATGCGATCCAACGATTTTGTTTTTTCTAAAGAAATCAGAACGAAAATAGTGAAAGTTATTTGGTTATGTTTGCATTACATGTTCTGTTTCGCACCTTTGGTTTAGTTTTTCTCAAATCAATTTGACAGTGTCAGATATAGTTTGCAATTTATTGACATGAACGTCTTCACTAAAGAGTTTTTGTTGAGTTTTGTGGCCACGCGAGAAATAAAGACACAACATACGAAATAACCAAGCAGTGTCTACATTCAAACAGGGACAGACAGGAACATGAAAGAATAACCAAATGCGTAGTTGAAATACAAATTAGCAGATTTTTTTCAATTTTCTCTCTTGAAAAATGATTAAGAATTCACTAAAAAATATTTTTTTATTATGAATAAGCCTGTTTGAACCTATACACTGCTGCGCCATTTTGTAATTTGTGTCTTTATTTCTTGCGTGGCTGCAAAATTTTGCCGTGCGGGTTTTCCTCGGGGAATAGGGGTTGACACACTTTGTCCGACCGTGTAATTATGTCAACCACTGTGCATTACATGGACGTTTAATTGCATGTAGAGAATAAGTAATTAAAACATAATTAGATTCAACATGGATAGAAATTAAACAGTGGCTTTAATCAAAACTAAGTGAATGGATCGAATTGTTTCCAAGAACCATTTTTTTTAATTTTTATACCGACTTGCACTACTTAAAACATGTAAAAATTCTGAATATTTATTAAGTTATAAATCAAATGAAGTCATTCAACGTAAAAGTCTAAAGTTAAACATATAAACTGTTATTAATTTAAAGATTATGACAGTTAATACGAGTAAAACATGTCACCCAGTGTGAACGAATTTTTGGGCCCGAATCACCCACGTCCGTAGGAGAATACCCTTCAGCGAATCCCTACACGTGGTCTCCGGGTGGTGCTAAACAGGTGACAGGTAGTCTAGTGGTTAAAACACCTGATTCAGACCCAGAGGTCCCGGGTTCGATTCCCAACGGGGGCAATTTTTTTGCTCGGTTTGGTTGGTGGTAGGACTTGTTCGAAGTCCGCCTGGCAAGCTACCAAATCATGTCTAAGTCTGTCGCCATAGCAACAATGTTAACAGCATTTTTGTGTTCTGGCAGTTAGAGGTATGATAGCCAGTTCCTCTGTGTAAGAGGATTCCGGGTGAAACTCGCTTCCATCTTCGGCCTAATCATCACTTTCCATCAGGTGAGATTTGGGCCAAGAGTTTCCCGTTTTGCATAAAAAAAAACGAATAAATTAAACATTTAGGCTAAACTGGGAACAAATATAATTTACATCGTGTACTTAAAATAAGCCCATAATAATGACCCTTATCCTGAATTTATGTGCGAATTAGGGTTATTTCGTTTTCAAATAGGACATTAGGACATCGCGATAATTCAATTTAGATTCGCTGCCCTATTGCTGGCTTTAGGAAATAGGATACAATTTATTACATAAAGATATTGTGGCTGTATTTTTTTTATTTTCCCAGTGTAAAATGTATCGTCAATCTATTGTTCTATTATAAGGGGTGGACCCTACATAAATATCTTCCTCTTGCAAACTTTTTTACTTGTCGCCATCTCAGTTGTCCTACATTTGCAGAGAGACAATAATTTAGGGTTAGACACTTGTTTTACCGCCGGCGATAAGCGAGTAGCGAGCAAAGCTTCAAACTCGAAACGAGTTGGCGAGCAGCGAGTAGAGAATGAGAAGTTTCGATACTTTTGACGCTCGGTTATAAGCGAGTGCTTCGTGCGATTACTCGCAATACTCGCTCCGGCCCGCACTGTAGGTAGAAATTACCGCTGGTTGGTGAGTTTTGAACCGTCAAGCGAGCATCGCAGCAGCGAGTGTCGCTAAGCGAGTACAATCTTTGATAGTTCTTGTCGCTGCGATCAGTTTAAGGTAAAAACCGCTCGCCGGCAGTGTGAACAGCCAGCTCGAGCAACACGAGATCTATATCTTTTGTCCCATTCCTTAGCGAGCAAATAGTCGAAAGCTTATCGCTCCCTTGCCGGCAGTGAGACAAGTGCCTTAGCTTAATGAAAAAAATGCATACGTCCTTATATAACATATAACAATATAGTACCTGAAAAGACTTCATTTTACTCATAATTATGAACAACATTTACCATGAAACCAACCACGAAATGAAACAAAAATCTGCTGTTCATACATTCTCATTCAGTCAAGTTATGTGCATATAAATATAGGTATAGGGCAGTCCTTTTTATAGTAAAAGATATTCATAATGATAGAAGGTACAATGAACCCTTTTCAGCTATTTTGTTTATTCTATCTCACGTTGTATTCTTTGAATTGGTCTGCAGCTTGTATTTTCTTTGTGCAGTGATAACAAATTCAACTAACAATACCATCATGATTTGATCATAATTTATGATTGGTTAAAAATTTTAGGTATTTTTTTACTGTCATTCAATCTCATAAAGCAGTGATTTTTTAACTTTACAATCTTCAAAGACCTTTAAAACCTTATGAAGCTACATGCACTTAGTAGTAAAAATTTATGTCCAATCTCCGAGAGTACAGTGACGCCGAGGGCTAGATATTTCTTTTTACAGCTAAGAACTGCAGGATTTAAAAGCGAAATACTTATTTTTAAATATATGTTGCAGTATATCTTGGATAAGATAAAAAGTGTTCATCTTAAAATACGTAATATATATCATGTTTGCCAATTTTGTCTTTAAATTACTTTTAAGCAGCCTTTTTATTTATACTGCAATAATTTTAAGTATTGAGTTTCATCTTCTTTGACATTGATGTCTTGTAATCAGTAACGCCTCAATGGCTGAACGAATAAAACCACGCGGGTAGCCGTGTGCCCACCTATATCATTCAATGGACATACATAGAATATTCCTATTTATCGATAGTAGGTAGGGTTCCGTGGGATTTTCGACAGTAACACGGGCAAAGCCGCTAGCTGAAACTAGTTAGGTATTATAATACTAGACTTAAAAACCCCCATTTGCTATCTATAATATAAAAATGAATTGCTGAATGTGTTGCTAAGCGCAAATCTCGAGAACAGCTTAACTGATTTCGCTTATTCTTTTTTTGTTGTTTTCTTAAGTTGCTAGTTGACAGGAGTGAAGCCGCGGGGGACAGCTATTAGTAAATAATTAACTTTTATTTAAGATAAATAGGATCCAATTTTTTCGTAGTATAATAACTTGTTAGTAATACAATCTACTTTAAGCTTCACACTTACCCCTAACCGTTGTTATGCTCCTAAGAAAATGTTTGTATGGTGTACTATTAACAGTATTTCTACTCAAAACATTTATTTCAATTAAACCATCAACAGGCACTTTTGAATTGTCAAGATCGTCCAGTCAAAGAGGTGAAACTATTTGCACGTACCAAAGCGTAGGTGATCTCTGTTGAGAAAAACGTGCAAGGAACTCCACGGACACTCTTTTAATTCATTATATTGTTACAACGTGGTTACATTATTCTTGTTGGAATCCTACTAATCCTACTTCCTACTAATATTATTTAAATTCAAAAGTTTATGAGGATGGATGGATGTTTGTTACTCTTTCATGTCAGAACGCCTGAAAGGATCATCATATTTGGCAAAGAGGTAGCATATTGTCTGAAATAACACAGGCTACTTTTTTGTCGCGGGAGTATATTTCCTAGGAATCACGCGGGCGAAGCCGCTGACAGTGCTAGTTATTCATATATGTGAAAGCGATATAGAAAGACCTGCACTATGAAAGCTATATTCTATTCTACCGGCATTATACAACATAGTTACTTATAATTATAACTTTCAAAATCTCTCAATAACTTCTCCAAACTGTCAAAACAAACGAAATCATCCACAGACACGTAACATTTCAACAAATTAATATTTGAAAAGTATAAAACCAGGTCATCGTGTCAAAGTTCATGCGTACTTTCAGCTCTTGGGAACTCAATTTTCAAGTGTCGGAGTTACGAGGGGTGGTTGATACGAAATTTATTCGTATATCAATGGTTTGCACGCTACATTTTGAGGGGAGAAAGGGGATGCATAAATTATCAGTAGGTCTGTAGTCTTTACCCCAAACGACCTACCCCCTGTTGTTCTATGATTAGTTATCGAATTAAGAACAGGCAAGGGGTTGGGGTAGCCTGGGTTTAATAATTATAGTGTGATGACGGTTTGATTTCTGTCAGTGCTGGTGGGAGTGTCTTTGTATGTTCTTTAGATATATAGATATTATGCAAAAAACAATGCCTGCTTTAATCAATGTTTAAGAACAGAAATTATATTTCAGGTCTTAATCAATCGTAATCTTGAATGTAAATTATGCTATTTCGTTTGATTGCTTGAATCACTCCTGCCGGTCTATTCTGTCGACATCTCACCGTGTACACTCAGGAGGAGTGAACGACAAGTGAGCTGTCATTCCATCTTGTTCGTATGGTTTGACAGCTCACTTCGCCTTAGTTTCCACTTCGACATGTTTACAGCAGTGCGATTCTGTATAAACATATTATGTAAAAGCGCACGACAAGTGAGCTGTCAAACCATACAAACAAGATGGCGTGACAGCTCACTTGACGCTCACTCCACCCAAGTGATCACGGTGAGATGCTAACAGAAGCGACCGGCAGAATCACACTGCTGTTTTATTGTTGGCAGATCTGAAGATTCTCTCAATACCTCTTCCCAGATCTATAAAAAGTTAAAGACATTTGTAAAAAAATATTAAAGTTGCGTTTAAGTTCGACTTCCATAGATTTCACATTTATAGCACCACAGAGTTTACTCACCAAGTTTTTATGAAACATAAAAAGTAAAACGACTATTAATCATTTAATACTAAAGCTACATTTCAAGGATATCAGTCACGGATGATCAAGATTGAATTTTTATTAAAACCTTTAAAGGAAAGACGGATTGATAGAAAAATAATACTTTTAATCTTATATTAAATTCGGAAACCTTTAGGGGAAAATATTTCATTTTGCTAAGGCAAGGTCAAGGACAGAAGACAGCGTTGAAAATAATATTTATTCGTATTTAATATCGCGACTTGTCTGAAGAGAGATTAGGTACAAAGAACTTTGTAGGGCTACGCTGTGTTTCATAGCTCATATCTTCTTGGAGCTGGGTTTATACTGAAAAAAAAAAAGAATTGTAGTAATACAATTCTTTTTTTTTTTCAGTATAAACCGTAATAATTTGCTGTAAAGCAAATGTCGTCTTTATTAATGAAGGCCGCTTTGCTGTCGTTTCTAGATTTCTGGCAGTCTTTACGGATTGTTAGAAGCTAGAAAATCTGAGTTCAGTCTCGCCAAGCAGTACCATGTTCCCCAGTCATGGGGTTGTGTAGATCTGGTTGTTCTACGTTAAATACTTGTATTCAGCTGAATTCGGTTGGACTGTAAGGCTAGATGATGAAACCCTTTGCAAAAACCAGAGTTATTTTTAACTCCGAGTTAGTTTTAATGGCGTAATGATGTCCATACCATAAATAATACAAATATTCCATTAATTATTTTATCGTCATGAATAGCAACGAGACTATCAGGGACACTAGACTACTTCTTCTTTCTTTTTTATCGACTCATGAAAGAGATTCTAGATTTTCGTAAAAGGTTGCAAAAATAGGTAGTATTCTTACTATCTTTTTAAAAATCTGGCATGACAAAACGGAGACATTCCAATTTTTATTTTTTATTTTAGATGGGTTTACTCTAGTCTAGGACCTTATAATACCATTTTATACTTAGATAACATATAACACACCTGAAAATGGGGCATTGTTCTCATCATTTAGACAATTTTTTCTTCCATAATAAAACAGTCGATAAAGTTGTCGATTTTTTTTTCGTAATTTCAGTTTTGTACGTTGTATGTTGACAGAAAGCACACCTAATATAATATGTTATAAACGCTTGGGGGAGATCTATGTCTAGCAGTGGACGTCTATCGGCTGATATGATATGATTATTTTACTAACAATTTATTATTCTGACCTATTTCGTTTTACCCTCTCAATCGATAGCCCCACAGACACGCATGGTGTGTCTAATTTCCTCTCTATTAAATTGTACCCCAGCCTCAAATCTAATTCTCTCCGAGCAGACTCTAGCTAGGACGATATAAAAACAACAAGTCTCTCAAGTTTCTCGTCATAGCACGTAACAGCTTAAATGAATTTTGCAGACGCGAACTCAGCGGAACTTCGCGTTCGTATTAAGCTCATAATCCAATTAAAGTGTTCGCCAACATTATTTACTATCGACATCGAACAAACATTACAGTGTTTTATGATGCTACTAAAATATCCAAACTAATTCGTGTAACAGGGGTCTAAAAACCCACTTTAGCAGAATCAGAGAGCACATAACGCTACCAGTCTTTGTCAAATTTTGCCAATCAACCTTAAACCTAATGCGGTAGTGATAAAGGTGAAATTTTATTTGACAGATTGTTGTGTGATTATTATAAGGTTTTTTTTTTTTATACAAAACGGGGAAACTCTTGGCCCAAATCTCTCCCTGGTCCCATTACAATAGGTATAGACAATATTTTTAAATTCATTCAGCCCACCAAAATGAGGACAACGATAAAAAATAATAAAAAAACGCGAGTGAAAGTAATAATCGTTAATAAATGTGTTTATGCTAGTATACCGCCAACGTATTATTTTGGTAAAAAAAAAACAACTTTAATCAGCATTTTTTTTTGCTTGAAGATTTTCGATTAGACGTAATAAACGCTGTGTTAAAATTTGACCATCTATTTTGATGAGACCTTATATTGTTTCTAAATACGGGTGTGTCTTTCTGTTTGATGTAACGTTTTCACGTGTAAATCGTTTGAATATTTTGATGAAACCTGGAATATTAGAAAATAGGGTTAGCAACACGTTTTAGCATGGTAGTGGTCTCATTGAAGTATTAAGCCCATACACATGGCTCACTATTTTGATGTACAGTAAAGTATATTCTGTCTCTCTCTCTAAGAATAGAATAGAATAACAAACATTCGATACAGACACAACACAACAGCAACACCACAATATGAAAAAAAAAAACTAAGAAATAAGAGAAAGAATAACATAAAATTAAGAAAAAGAATGGTATAGTAAAATTGTGCTGAGCGTGCCCATGCCGAAAGGGTCACCATCTCAGCATATGCTGGGCGTCAGACACCCAGCGCTGGTTTTCAGTTGGCACCCTGCAGTGACTCACGGACGAGGGTAAATAAAATAAATAGATAATGTGAAATAAAAACATGCTATTTATGTGATAATGTAAGAAGTAAATAAATAAAATAATGTCTGAGAATAAGAATACGTAAATTAAAATTGCAAAATAATGTGTTTTCCATGTATACCACTTTGTGAAGAGTAAATTTAAAAAATACCCACAAATAAAAAATAATACAAAATGACGCGGGCCGCTAAACGCGGTGTAACACGGCAATGCCGCTGCCGCTAATGCGGTGTGGGTAAGCCAACATCGTCTCAATAATCAGACATTTAACACCAGTGATGGAGACAAAAATGAAAAAAAAACGTATCCTGCCTTAGAATAGGGATATTGTGCCAGCAAATGGACACTCCTAGACTGTTGACAGGTGGGCCCTGTGTCCTAGGACACATGGCCCACCTGTCAACAGTCTAAGGTGTCGAAGCCTTGTGGTTCTCTCTCTCTGGAGTCGTTCCCTCATGTCTGAGGATCGTGGTCAGCATCAGGGTTGCATCTGAAGGGATTATATGTCTCCACCGGTGTCAGTCCAGCGCGTCTCTCAACTATAATAAATAATAATAATAATAATAAATCTTTATTCAAAAATTCAAATTGGTACATTATAGAACAATAAATCTTAGATAATAATATAGGTAAAACGATGTTAAATGCCTGTACTAGGAGGTTCCTGTATCACAGGCGGCAAGGGCGCTAACAGTGTACAAAAATTGCCTTAGATTTTTTAAAAATATTTACTTAATAATTATTATAATTGTTAATTGAGTTATCTTAATTTATTTTACTAACCTAATTTACTTAATGAAACAAATGTCCCCTGAAATTAATAATAAAGATAAAAAATGCTAGCTAAGTTTAGTTTACATAAATTAATTCTAACACTTCATTATTTTCTCCTACACAATGTGAACAATTAGCGTCAGCAGAAATGTTTACTGGGTCAATGTTGCAGAATTTGCACATAGCAACTCATGTATTGTATTGTATTCGATTTTTGCACTGGGCGGCTAATTCACTTAAACAGCAACAAATTCAGGGGAAGTAGGTCATCACAGCGGTATGTTCTTTTTACACCAGGTGTAAGTCCGGGAATTTGGCCTTGAGTATGACGCTCTAGGCATCATAATCGACAGAATTTATATATCTGAATTCCGCTATCTTCCTTGCAGGGCACTCAGCGTCTCCTGTTCTATGATTGCTGGGTTTTTTAAAACGTGAGCAAGTTGCACATCTAGGCATTTCAGATTTCTTTTCACACTCTGCCATCGAATGCCCTGCTTCACCACAATGACCACACATACAGTTGATCTCTCTGCACGATTTCGCTGCATGACCATATTGTTGGCATTTGTAGCACCGAGTTACTAATGTAAAGTCCCTGACAGGACAAGAAGACCAATTTATAAAAAGTCTCGTTTGAGCGATCAGGGCTATACGCAAATTAGCTGGTACTTCAATGACGTAGTTACACGTCGACGCATCTCTCTTCCCAGATTTGTGGCTTAATTTTACAAAGGTCAGAAATGATTCCAAGGACATTCCAGGAAACTTGTCGGCTACGTTTTGTTCGAAAATGTACTTGAAGACCTCATTTTCAGATATGGAAGTCGGCACTCCTACGACTACGATCCGGGGTTTGCGCTTGTTGGGTTCGTCGGCGGTAAGTCCAGAAGTAGAGAGCTGGACTGCTTGCTTTAATTTATCTGCGTCGTTTTTGGTCTCGGTACTGATAATTACGCCTCCATTTTTTGTTTTGCGGACACCACGCACATGCAGCTTCATTTGCTCCGGGCGTATGTTTTTTTGGACGAGGTCCTTTGTATCATCGCTAGATTTGAATTTGAATTTATTATAGAATTTATAGAAGAAACTAAGAAGAATTAAGAGGTCCATGAGTTCTACTTGATCGATCCATCTTGTTGGTGAACGACCGTGCGATCTTTTGCCTTCGGTGTTCCCAACCACGATCACTTTCTCAAGGTTTTCGTCGCCTCTGCGCATTGTGTGGCCGAAATGGAGAGAATGCGTTGTTGGCACGTGGTGGACAAGCGAGTTTTTCAATCGATTAATATTAAGGCTGCCCTGAGGCTCTACACAAGTGTCATGCTGTCAGCGGCAGACTGACTAAGTCCTCCTACGCACTAGCGGTTGAACCGCCTGGCGGCTGACCGCGTGGCTGGCCGCTTTTCTTGTTTAATATTATTATGCAACTGCTAGTGATTGTACGCACTTAACCACCATTAAATGATAAGCGGTTGTATATTAAACTGGAACCGCGTGGTTGAACGCCCCTGCGGCTGACCACTAGTGCGCACGTATGATTACGCTGTGTATAATAATAATAAATGTCACGTGAACAATGCGAAATTTTTGGCATTTTGACACTTGCATTTACTGATAGAATGGCACTTCGGCTAGACCTCCGTGGTCTAGACCAGTTATACTCAACCTGCGGCCTAACGTATAGCCCTGTAGCCTACAACATTTTTTGATTACATAACACCGAGATACGATAACGTACTCGTATATGTATACATTCATTATATAATATTGTATGCTTGAGTGGGTTTTTGAATAAACATCGCAAGCATCGGTCTTTTCGTGAAAAAAATCTGCTAACATGAATAACAGCGGCGACTCAGATCTTGGAACAATAAACTCCATGTCACAGAAAACCAATTTCAAATTCCAGTGCTATAAATACTTTTTAGGGTCTCTTTTATAGGTATATGTAGTCACTTAATAAACAATTATAAAGGCACATCTTTCAGTAATTGATCAAAAAATGTCTTGATTTAAAAATTTCAAGTATAGAGATTATAAATGAATTCTATCATACCGTTCTCACTGCGTGCACAGAAATGCAACACATAAAAATTTTACTAGACTAAAAATCAACAATCTTGGTAACTTAAATACTCTTATAACATTGAACGTATTAAAAGCAACGACCAATCTGTATCAAAAGACGATACCTGAGCAATTGTTAATCAATCTATTATACCGTCCGTCCTCACTACCTAGAAATCTAACACTGAGTAATATTACTAGACTGAAAATCAACAATCTTGCTAACCTTAGAATAATAACGCATAGAAGCCGCGTCTCGAACAACACCCGAGCAAAATCGTGTGTCCACTTCATTTTCTTTGTGTGCGTGAGCCGAATGTGTCTACGTTCCCCTAACGCACACAGATATAGCTTTCAGTGATACCATTACTAAGCCGTTACCCACAAAATATGGGAAGACGCATTACTGTTTTGCTAACAAGGCAAGTATTTTATGTTGTTGGGAACTGGAAAAGGTAAACATGATTTTTCATGTAATATGACATATTTTTTCGGTATAATTCAATTTATTTCAAAATAAATCGCATAAAGAATGATATATTGTTCAATGCGTTTATAATGCTTGATGGGTTATAATTATAAACAATGTTAAAACATCGGGTTTGATATGAATTAACAGTAAGTATTGTATTTTAAAATTACAAAAATGAAAAACATGAATGAAAGCAATGTGGGTATTTTTTCCTCACAAATAGCAACACTGTGTTATGACAAGTTAGGTTATTAGAATTTTGTTTTATTTATCGATTTACGTAATAATAGTGCATAGAATGTGAGTACTTATTTGTGAAATGTTATTTTATCACATTTTTTTGTTTTCCTGATGTGCTATAACATCCTTTCACGCAACAAACTGTCATTTTCAATTATTTACTCGCGAGCTGTGTTCGACGGAACGTGACATTGAGTACTGACGGCCTGACGGCTAAGTTTGACGGCTTAGAATAATAACGCATAGAAGCCGCGTCTAGAACAAAACCCGAGCAAAATCGTGTGTCCACTTCATTTTCTTTGTGTGCGTGAGCCGAATGTGTCTACGTTCCTCTAACGCACACAATATAGCTTTCAGTGATACCATTACTAAGCCGTTACCCACAAAATATGGGAAGACGCATTACTATTTTGCTATCAAGGCAAGTATTTTATGTTGTTGGGAACTGGAAAAGGTAAACATGATTTTTCATGTAATATATGACATATTTTTTCGGAAGGTATAATTCAATTTATTTCAAAATAAAAGGAAATAAATCGCATAAAGAATGAGATATTGTTCAATGCGTTTAGAATGCTTGATGGGTTATAATTATAAACAATGTTAAAACTTCGGGTCTGATATGAATTAACAGTAAGTATTGTATTTTAAAATTACAAAAATGAAAAACATGAATGAAAGCAATGTGGGTATTTTTTCCTCACAAATAGCAACACTGTGTTATGACAAGTTAGGTTATTAGAATTTTGTTTTATTTATCGATTTACGTAAAAATAGTGCATAGAATGTGAGTACTTATTTGTGAAATGTTATTTTATCACATTTTTTTGTTTTCCTGATGTGCTATAACATCCTTTCACGCAACAAACTGTCATTTTCAATTATTTACTCGCGAGCTGTGTTCGACGGAACGTGACATTGAGTACTGACGGCCTGGTGGCTAAGTTTGACGGATTAGGCTAAGTTTTAGTTGCCTCACTTTTTGCACTCGTACTAGGTTTCTATGCGTTATTATTCTAAGTTTGACGGATTAGGCTAAGTTTTAGTTGCCTCACTTTTTGCACTCGTACTAGGTTTCTATGCGTTATTATTCTAAGTTGCTAACTTAAATACTTGTAACAATGAACGTATTAAAAGCGACGACCAATCTGTATCAATAGACCATACCTCTAGAGAGATTGTAAATCAATTCTATTACACCGTCTATACCTAGTTACCTAGATAGAATGTAACGCCCTAGAGGGTAAACGGGGATATTGAAAACGTCTGATCAAAGCCTTTGGCCTGTAACGCCTGGTTTACCGTTCTAATAACATTAGTACTTGATAGAAGGTGAAAGGTATCGGTTTGTGTAAGAGGCAAGAGGCGGTTTTGCTTTAAATCTTTCTTGGGATCTGGTAAGGGGCGAGGGGGGTGTTAGGTTCTTAGTGATGTAGGTACATTATGTTTTATTGAACTGGTCATTGAGATTCACTTCACAATGGCCACTGATTTGAGTGTGAGAAGTCTTTGGGCTTTTTTTTTTATTTGCGTCTATAAAATACAATTAAAAGTTTAGTTTTTAGAAAACTACATTGTTAGTTTTTAGTTATTGGTTGGCTCGTTTTAGCTACAAGGTCATCCGATGGAAAGCAATAAATAAATAAATAAATATTTATTAAGGCACCAAGTCCCAGTATGTTTTTTTTTCTATCTTTTAAATAAACGTTTCCCTGCACTAGGAGTTTCTCCTGTATCGTGGGTGCGTTTACAAACATACAAAGTCATATATACAAACAGCCAGACCCGGAACAACTATCTGTAGGCCATACTAATATTTGTTCCGTGCGGGAATCGAACCCACGACACGCGGCGCAGTAACCGATCGCTCAACCACTGCACCAACTGAGCCGTCAAATTAAATTAATAATGTGGTCTACGACGGACCACGCTAGTAATTAGTAACCTATTCACTCTTGACTTCATAATCCCGAAGTGATGGCTATAACACATAATTCAGTAGGTACCTATAACAATATGGAGATTTAGTAAAATTTTGCTCGCATTATTAGTTAGCAGGTCAAGTTTTACCGTCAATTAAATGCTAAATTTAATCGTTATCTGTTCAACCATTGAGGCGCAATTGATCAACAAATGATTGATATGGTTGAACCTTTTACATATTAGTTATATAGCTTATCCATTAAAATAAGATATAAGGTTTAATTTTTATATAAAGAGGAACAGTAGGTACTTATTACGAATGGAGCAGGTTGCAGCGACTAGTTATTTTTTTAAATTTCATGTAAACTTTCAAGTACTTATAATTTTTTTCCTAAACAAAGCTAGTTTAAAAACTATTTGCCTTAATCAAATGCATCGCATCCATTTTACGTGTTTCTATAATACAAAACCTTAAACTATTACAAAACTTTCTATTAAACAATTTCCAAAAATAACTTTTTTCAAAAGCACAAGTCACATGCAAAGAAATTGTTAACTCAAGAAATCTCATTTCAGTAAACAAAAGCCGACCCTGAATATAGTGAAAATAAATCAATTAAAATTGAATCTCGTTTTACCAATCGAAACCTGGTTTTGAGAGAATCTCTACAAGTTTCAATTAAAACACTGAACAAATTGAAACACTGAAGTATTTTGTTAGACCTCTCCAAGTGTGTCGCTACAACAACTGGTCATTGGTCCATATTGTGGGCCTTCGAACGCTGCGTCTTCCAGAACGCGGTCACTCCAGAACTTTTCTGCTCCATCGACCATCCTATTCTGCGAGCATAACCATGCCCTGCCCACTGCCAGTTCAGTTTGGCAATCTTTTGGAATTTGAATTATTCCCTGTTTGCATCATAATAAGGCATTTAGTTAAGCTTAAAAGCGTGCTTTTTGCCATTAAGGGCAGAGTTTATAAATAATATTTCAAATAATTTTTCAACAAGGGTGACCCTAGTCGCGTGAAATATGTATTTTATACCAAAACCTCATTTAAGGGTTAAAGTTTAACACGCAAACACACTTATGGTTAAAACAGTGATTTGATAATTAGTTTGTTGCAAACTTAAGTGCCCTATCACAAATTACCTTTTCACTCATCGCATTTTGTAGAAATTTGGTAGTTGTTATTACATTTATTTTAGGATTTATTATTAATTTATGAAAATAACATTTATAGTATATTTTTTATGAACTATGGTTTATTTTGATATAAATTTTACGTAATCATAATTAATGTATTAAGAAAAAATTTACATTTTATTTTGAGATTTTTTAGTAGTTTTTACGGATATTCCATTCTTATTTAAAATTTATTAGGCCACTATAAATGAAATCACTAGGAATATGATGATATAATTATTTTTGATTTCATTTGCTAGTGCAGTAGTTCAATCTACGATCTCGAAAAAGGGCCGTCGCGCTTTTCGTGAGAAACTTACTTCGTAATTTTGGCTTTTTACGATAAGATAAAAATGCGAAAAGTAAGGCCGCTATAAACTATTCTCAACTAGCCAATATGTCAAAATTGTCTAAATATTTCAGTTTTTGAGAATAAGAAACCCAAAGTTAGCCATTTTACGCAAAAAACACACTCAAATTGTAATAGGCCTCTTAAGAGTGGGTGATAGACGGGCGAGAAAGTACGCGGACTTAGGCATCGTTCACACCAAACGTATTGTCCGCCGCTGTGAGCACGCGTTGCGCAGTTTATCGCTTTTCAATATTTAATTTCTTGTCCACACCGAACCGAACGTAGTGCGTAGTCGCTGACTACAGCACAGTGAGCATACTCACAGTCAGTGGCGGACAATACAATTGGTGTGAACGATGCCTTATGGCTCGAGGGCCTTTTTCGCGCGTGTGTCACCGTTTTTAAACAAGACGCGTTGTGAAAAAGGTCGTCGAGCCATACGTTCGCGTACTTGCTCGCCCGTCTATCGACCACCTTAAGCTACAGAAAAACTTTGTATAAAACATATTGTATATAATCTATCTATCTTCTATATATCTTCTATACTTATAATAAATCTGTAGAGAGGTCAATTCTGTACATGAAATATATTTCCAAAATAACTATCAGGGGGTGATTAGGGATCGATACTGATGCCAAAAATGCAATCAGTGCAATTTTTGTCTGTCTGTCTGTCTGTCTGTCTGTCTGTCTGTCTGTCTGTATAACCGTTATAGAAACAAAAACTACTCGACGGATTTTAATGAAACTTGGAACAATTATTATTCATACTCCTGAGCAGGTTATAGTATACTTTTCATCACGCTACAATCAATAGGAGCAGAGCAGTGAAGGGAAATGTTGGGAAAACGGGAGAAGTTACTCCATTTTTTAAGCTTCCGTCACGTGTGCAACCTTAATGGTGAAAGCTACACAGAAATCATGTATGACGGAAATGTTCTCCTTAAAATTATATAAAAAATATCCAACGACAGCATATGTCTATCTTTTATGATTGACGAACAATAACACGTGTAACTCCCGATAGCTTAGCAGTTCGAAGCTTTCTGATTGTATTTGTCTACTCTTACGTTTATAAAACTCTCAGTCGTCCCTAATCAACATTAATAAAAGTTAACATTATTAACTATTCCATAAAAAAAGAATCATAGAAATCGGAATATATTGAATCATGCTATAAGGATTATTTTTGTCATTTTTGTGGTCGTGAACGCACAGGCAGGCGGCTAGCTTGGCGCCTAGCGCTAGCGCAACGCTAGCGAGTAGCTTCGGAAAACGGCTTACGACAGTTTGCAATATCCTTTAATAATTATAATGTCGAGGGGAAGATGGTTATAATTTCGCTTTACGCCAAACGAGTAATATTACAAATGTGAAAGTTTGGTTTTTTGTTACTCAATCACGCCAGAACGGCTTAACGGATCTTAATGAAATTTAGAACTAAGATAGATTATAGTCTGGAATAGCACATAAGCTACTTTTCATCCCGGGAATATGTTCCCTAGGGATCACGCGGGCGAAGCCGCTGGCAGAAGCTAGTATAATATATAATCATAAGTTTGTGTTTGTTTCAAATTGGCACACAGACAGAACCTGTCTTTCACGAATAAGCTACCTAACCTTTTCTCAACTATAGTGGGGTTATCTAACCAGATGCAACTGAACCAGTTCTAAGAATATGTCTTGAAGTTATGTAGTTGATACTATTCATCCCAAATATATCCTAAAGTAGCTGTACTCCGCGGCTTTGCTCCCGTCAACTTTTTTATTTTTTTCTTTCATAAGAACATGCTACTCAAAATCATAAACACAACAAAAAAAGAATTAGCGAAATCGGTCCTGCCGTTCACGCGTGATGCTTGGACCAAGGGAAAAAGGGATTCATTTTTTATATGAAGATATAAGCTGAAGAAAAATCTGAATAGAAACTATTGTCTGTTAACTCGAATAGTAAAGCCATTCCAATAAATATAATGACATTGACTTGTAGCAAATCCAATTAAACCCGATTGAAAAATTAATGGTGCATAAATTGAACCCTTCCTTTGGAACAAGTGGACCGTTTATACAATGCCTTATGTCTGGCCTAATTCAATGCATACTGATACTTGCTACTTGTTTTGATACTTGCTTTACTCAGAGCTGCTCTCCCGTGGCTTGCTCCATATAAGCCATACGGTTTAAAAATAATTAAAGAAAGAAAACTGTTTACTTGAGACAAGACAGACAAAAAAGTAACGGGGGTTTTAACGGGATAATAAGTAAAGACACGTAGCAATGATGTTATGAGACTTTACAAATATGGACAAAGTTAACGAGATACTTAACTGGTTAACACTGTCGTATGGGAAGATTATAAAAATATTTTTTTTAAGATTAGTCGTGTGTTTTGCCTATTTTTCTATTTTCCTAAACTCTTGGTTTGCAAATTATAATTTTGATCAAATTATTTTATTAGGCAGTTTACCGCCTGGTCCATACATTTCTATCCGCCCTGTGCCTAATAAATGGCCCATCAATATTACCCACCAGTTTAACTAGAATATTGTGTGGACCAACCTGGAATTATCCCAGCATAAATGCTTGACAGTCTTTATTTACGCAGGCATTTTGGCACGTTTGCCCTGTTTATATAATGACTCTTGGTACTTTTATCATTAATTTCCCTTTCAAAAACAAGTGCGGACTCCCGAGTATAAAGAAGGTCAGGTTCACATAGGTACGTATAAATTACGCCAGTCTAGTACCTCTAGGAAGGTAGGAGGGACCCATTTAAACCAATTTATCTTTCCTTGATTTATTAACGGTCCTTCTAATTAAATGAACTCCAAAATATTGGTGAGAACCTAAACGAATTATACAGGAAGTTTGTTCGAGGAAAATTTATGCCATTTGGGTTTATGTTTTTATGCTGATAAGATGTAGAATCGCGTGCATGTTTATACCTGCAGTCCGCGCTAATGAGGAAGTGTGTACGTGATAAATAACGGTTTTAAAAATAAATGTTTGGAGGTATAATTGGGAGGAAAAAGTAGGTCGCCGTGTTTGAACTAATTAAACGAGCTTAGAAAGTAGCTTAATGTTTGCATAGGCAACACTTTCGTGCTAATAATAATTATGTAAATTTACACAATGCTGTCATGAGGCAAATCCCGAAAACCTACAGGAAAAGCTTTTAAGCTTGGAGATAAATGAGGTGCGACAAATTACTGCTCAGTAAATTCGCCAGTTAGGCAAATATATATGTAGGTGAGAAATTAGCATTAAAAGAGTCTTCGCTGGTAATGAGACTTTAGTACAATTGATGTTTTCTGAGCAGTCAGGACCATCAACGTTTCTTTCAGGATCTTGTTTTCTGTTAACTGACAGTGGTACGAGCTATGTCGTATCACTAGTGACAACACGCAAAAAAATGGTAGATGCATTTAAAATTCATAGGGCGTCTATTGTACCCTACATGGTATTAGAAAACCATACATTTTCTCTAACTATTAAACACTTAACTATTTAAAATACTCTTTGAATTTTTATTTAACTTTTAGTGACTTGATTTCTTCATCGGTTTTGCCTTCGTGGCTAATAATATTATACGATGATGTGGTAGAATATGGAGTACTTACGCTTGCCTAGAAGCAGCTTATTCACTCTTACTTAAATACTCACAAGTTGTAGCTATTAGGAAACACAGATTCTGGCATTTTAACTAATATTCGGTTTAACTAATATTAAAGCACAGTTAAAATGCCAAGAACTGGTGCCAAGAATTGCTAAGAACATTTTAATTACGGTTGGAAAATTCCTTTTATTCGCCCATAGCAGCCATTTTGTTTTACAAGCCTCATTTGATTGTAATCAATAACACCTACCTTCCTATCGCTTTTATCCTCATCAACTGCAAAACCTTTTCTAAACTTTATTGGGGTCCGCTTCCATATAGAGCGACTGCCTATCTCTGACTTTCACAACCCAGTAACTGGGAACAACGATACGTACGTCTCGGCAATAACTTTATCCGAATATCCGTAACGACTGCCAAAGATCTGCAAAGTTTTTTTTTGTGATGGGTTTACTCTTGACTCTGGTCTAGGTCAGAGATAAGAAAGTCTACGATGGAGAGAGCTTACCTAGAAGGAGCCTGTTCACTCTAACTTTGAAAAGATAAGGGTTGTAAGCGTTCGGAAACACAGACGCAGTAGTATTAAAGACGCTTGGAAAAGCTTAGTGCTAATTGGTGGAATAGCAACAAGGTATGGATGGTAAGTTGCAGTGCGGTCGTGGAGTTGTTGGGCACACTCTCCGAAATACAATCTGTAGAACTGACAAGTAGGCAACCTTGCGGATATGAGCCAAGCTGCCATCCTTTTGAGTTCCTTAAAGTTCTAAGTTTGAGCTACAAATGCCTGCACTCTCTGGATATGTCCACTCAAATCTGTGTGGTACTTTCCACAATCTTTCTACTTTCCTGTGTGTATCTGTATGTGCCAAATAAATTTGTTTTCTTTCTTCTGTTCTTTTTTTCAAAAGACCACTTCAGACATTAACCTACATGGTTCTCATATGATTTGACCAGAGTGCCAATTCCGCTAATTTTCACATTCACATCGCATTCGCATCTCAATCGCAAACTTTCGAAAATGTATGAAAATGCCTTTTTGACAGATTGCGATTGACATGCGAATGCGAAAGTTGTTTAAAAATTAGTGGAATTGGCGCTCAGTACGATTGTATGGACTTTAAAAGAGTTGTTGACCTCTGAGTTTGTTTCGGCGTTTCTTCTCAGGGTCAGCCTGACTTTCACAACCCAGTAACTGGGAACAACGATACGTACGTCTCGGCTATAACTTTATCCGAATATCCGTAACGACTGCCAAAGATCTGCAAAGTTTTTTTTTGTGATGGGTTTGCTCTGGACTCTAGTCCAGGTCAGAGATGATAAAGTCTACGATGGAGAGAGCTTACCTAGAAGGAGCTCGTTCACTCTATCTTTGGAAAGATAAGGGTTGTAAGCGTTCGGAAACACAGACGCAGGCAGAGAGTTCAACTCCTTTGCTGTGCGCATTATGAAAGACGCTTGGAAAAGCTTAGTGCTAATTGGTGGAATAGCAACAAGTTAGGGATGGTAAGTTGCAGTGCGTCTGGATGCCCGATGGTAGAAGGGGGCCGGTGGGATGTGGTCGTGGAGTTCTTGGGCACACTCTCCGAAGTACAATCTGTAGAATCGACAAGCATGCAACCTTGCAGAGATGAGCCAAGCTGTGTAACTTGGCATCCACCATCCTTTTGAGTTCCTTAAAGTTCTATGTTTGAGCTACAAATGCCTGCACTATCTGGATATGTCCACTCAAATCTGTGTGGTACTTTCCACAAAAGACCACTTCAGACCTACATGGTTCTCATATGATTTGACCATTCGATTGTATGGACTTTAAAAGAGTTGTTGACCTCAGAGTTTGTTTCTGCGTTTCTTCTCAGGGTTAGCCTGGAAACATCTCCTCGTTTAAAATTACCAAAAAAAGATTGACGTGTCAAAGTGGTATTTAAAATCTACTTACAAAATAAATATAACTTATCATTTATAAATGACAACCGAGACTGATGGCTTTACGGGTTTTTCTAGGCACGGAGGAGTCACCCATCCACATACCGTCCTCGCCAAGCGTTGCTTAACCTTTAAAGTCGACCTGTGCTGTTGTTTTTATTTAGTTATGAGCTGCTTGCCTCTCCAATTGCAGTTATTTTTTTTTACAGTTCATAGGCATACGTTTGACCGCTATCTCACCTGATGTTAAGCGATGATGCGGTCTAAGGTGGAGCACGCTTGCCTAGAAGTAACCTATTCACTCTTGATTTAAAGACTCCCAGGTTGTAGCGATCAGGAAACACAGACTCCGGCAGGGAATTCCACTCCTTAGCTGTACGCACAAAGAATGTATACCCAAAACGTTTAGTGCGTATAATTATGTGAGATGTCCACCATGTACCGGTGGCGCATCGCCGTACGTCTTGTGGTCCGATGGTGGAACGTAGAAGTTATGTATTGATTTTATTTACTTTCATAATTATCAAAACAAAGGCTAATTGATTTTAACGTTATCGAACTGACCAAGTAAATGGCATCACCCGCTCTCGATAATGCAACCGAATCCACTCGGTTTCCCTTTGATTTTCCAATTAACGCTAAATGGAGGATCGAAACCACTTTGATATGAATCTACTGCGATTAATGCATAATGAACTTTAATTAAATGTGACGTGGTATTGAAATATAATAATGTTCTATAACGTATGTTATTCTCGGGGATAATGAGTGATATTTACATATTGTGGTCAATACAATAAATAATAGTTTCATTCATTCAGTTTGACAAGCAGTAAATTATATTGCTCATATGAAAAGCAAGAAACTCTTATAAAGATTTTATCTATACTATCTATATCTATACTAATATTATAAAGAGGTAACATTTGTTTGTAAGTTTGTTGTAGGGGGTAATCTCAGGAACTACTGGTCCGATTTGAAAAATTATTTCTGTATTAGATAGCCCATTTATCGAGGAAGGCTATAGGTTATCTTATTAGGTTATCTGTTAGGTTACATAATTATCATCACGCTAAGACTAAAAGGAGCCGAGCATTAATGGAAAATGTGACGCAGACGAAGTTGCTTGGGTCAGCTAGTAGATAATAATTTAAAGAAACTAGCTACCACCCGCGGTTTCATTCGCATATAAGTCAGGTACTTAGAGTGGTTGCAGAAGTTAACGTACGAGGAAACCAAGAATCTTATAACCATTGTCTCTTAATATGACTTATATTGTATTTAGATTAAGGCATGGTTATTTTAATTTATTTTTGTGTAACAATAAGTACTTGCACTTCTATTTTTACCCGTCGTATGACTTTATAACTGGAGGAACTTTGGCTCCTAAAACACGGACTTTTGGCCTAGTTTAGGAGGTACCAGTTTTTTTTTTAACGCCCTTTTATGTGTCACTATTGTACAATACTGCTATAATATCTGTGTGCTATTTGGATATTTTCTTTCTATGTACAAATAAACAATTTTTTTTTTTTACTTTATCGGGTCCCTGGAGACCCGGTCCTGTAGGCGTACGAGGGGCCGAAACCAACTCGCAGAGGCCCCGTTGGACATTTCAAATTTAATGGGGCTCCATTACATTTTTATTATTATTATTACTATCTCAAGGGAACAAAAACTTCGGAATTAAAGGAAATAAATTCTACTAGGTTTTGACTGCGACTTCGTACGCTTTCTTCGTTTTTTTCCCAATTATGTTGAAATTAGGAAAATCTTCTCTTGGTGTTCCCCTACTCTCCTCAAGGATCCTTCATGCCAAATACCAGCTTTCTACGACCAGTAGGTTTTGTTGTGCGTCGTATATGTGTCACTCACTTAGTTAAGGAAGCTTTTAAAATACTAGAATTGATATTGATTTATGATAAACCAGCTAGGGTGCCACCCAAACGCATACAAAACATTCTTTCAAATCGGTCCATTCAGGCCGTTTAGGAGGAGTTCAGTGACATACACACGTACAGTAGAATCTATATTATATATAATATTATAAAGCAGAAGAGTTTGTTTGTTTGAACGCGCTAATCTCATCTATATCATCACGCTACGCGGACGAAGTCGCGGGCAGAAGCTAGTTATATATATAAAGATAGCACAAATATTTAGAACTAGCTTCTGCCAGCGGCTTCGCCCGCGTGATCCGTAGGAAAAATACTCCCAGAATGATAACCTATGTGTTATTCCAGACATAATCTATCTCCGTAGCTTTCATAAAGATCCTTTCAGGCGTTCTGACGTGAAAGAGTAACAAACATCTATCCATCCTCACAAACTTTCGCATTTATAGTATTAGTAGGATAGTATAAGATAGTCTCCAGCTAGATCGAAAAACATAAAAATATACTAAAGTCCTATCTCAATACACTTTACAAAGTAACAAGCCCACTACTTCACACCAAAAGCGTCTTCAAGTCCCACTTTGGCACAAAATATCGATTTGGATAGCCGTTTCTCAGACGCGGGCGAATTCAGCAAGGCGTTATATATTTTTCATCGTAACTACTCTAAAACGAGCTCTCTATTCCACCTGGTTCCTTTATCGATATCTCTATTTCCAATTTGTACGAGTAAGAACTAATTCTTTCTGTCCCTACTCTTACTCTTTGGTTTTCTTCTAAAATATTTTCTATTTGAGATAACCGAAATTTTGCAATGGATTTTTGTGTACAATTTCTTTTTTGCTTTAAAGAATTAAATGTTACGAGTTTGAAGATAATTGGGATCTAGGTTGAGTGCTAATTTTATACGTAAAGGGTTGTTCGCGAGGTACATTCTGATTACTGTTATTACAGTATTTTCTGAGACTCTGCGTAGCGTAAAGTAAGTATATTTAAGCTTGAATGTTTAATCTAAGCAATGCTAATGTTATGATAATAAAGGGTCGTTTATTTACGGTTCAAGTTAAAGCTGTCCGTTAAACATAGTTAACGTTTATTAAAATCTAAAAACTAATGTTGCCATGTATATAATTATAACTTCGAAATTCGAATGGAAAACAAAAGAGTTCTGTGCTCAAGCTAGTTTTAAACTAGGAAAAATGCGAAAAAAGACATCTACAAATCCGAGAAAACCGCAAGCAGTTTCAAAATACATTGCTCTATTATATTTTTTTTACCTCTCGTCGAGAGCTTTACAAAAAGCGCCATCATAAAAAAAAACATTGAAGAATGACCGACGCTGTTTTCAGTGCAGCCCACTTTCTTTAGGAGAGAGATGAGTGGATTATCCTAATTTTGCTAAAACAGTACTACTCGCAAAAACATAGTCTGCATTTTTCTTGGTAAATTATGAAAAATTCTTTACTGTTTTCAAGTCTAGCTAAAATTGTTTCTGAATAATATGAAAATAAATAATTGTGGAATGGATGTCCATTCCACCATTTTTTTTTAACAAGGGTAAAGCTAGATATACGATGGTTAAATTAGTAGAACTTCAAGACATTAACATCGTTTTAAAGGCCTTGAAACAATTATTTTTAATGACCGATCCTCGTGTCATCAGTAAATAAATCATGTTCTCAACGAAACAAAACAACTTGAAAGTTATCACAAAGTGAATGTTCAAGTTTTAATTGAGACTATAACATGTACAAGTACTATATGTTTACTAGACAATAACAATTGACGTCTCTGGAGAATATAAAGCAATTAAACTTTTATGCGATTAAACATAAGGCATGTATTCCATTGTAAGGATGTAGGTAGGGAAACTTTATGAAGTATTTATTATGAAACAACTAGGGAAATCAAAATCTGTTGATTTAACAATAGACCCACTGGTGGTTATTATAGGTTTATTACTTGACTACTTCAGAATAAGGGTTATTAAAAAAAAATTCACTATGTTTTTCTTACGAGTCCATTCAGTGCAGTCCGTCGAGTTTTTTTTAAATAAAGGGAGTGTCAGACTCTTACAGACTAAAACTCATCCGTGTTCTTCCGAACACATTATAATAATAATAATAATATAATAATAATAATATCCTTGGACATTTCACACAACGCCATATTGTCCCAAGCTAAGCAACTTAATGCTTGTGTTATGGTAACGAGATGGCTGATAAACTACTTATATACATTTTTTTTTGTAAATACATACATATTATAGATAGAAAACACCCAGACTCGGAACAAATACATGTAGGCCGTACAAATATTTGTTCCGTGCGGGAATCGAACCCGCGACATGCTGCGCAGCAGTCAATCGCTCAACCATTGCGCCAACCGTGTCGTCAAATGTCGTTATGCAACCCTGGAAGGTCTCCCTTAGAATTAGGTCCGTCTTTCAGCATGCGGAGCCGCTGGTACATACTAATAAAGAATAATTTACTCCACATTGTGCCATATTTCGGTGCCTCTAATCAAAGATTTTCTTATACCCAAACAGAATTTATTAATTAAACTTGTGACGATGATTAATTAGCCCACAATGTGTCCACAAAATAAACAAAAGGCCCACCATGATTCTACTTTGTTAGAAAATTCGTTCAAGAAAATTGGTATTTCAATATTTTCTAGGGGCGAACTTTTTAACGTTTCCAAGTTTTCCAATAAAATTAGATGTTTTTAGAAGAAAAGTTTTAAAAGAGTATTTTTATAGTACTTTAACGGTAACAGTGTTTCGATGTATTTATTTAAACTTTGCCAAGTCAAAGACCGGGGTTTAATTTGAATATCTTTTTGACACTGCGTCATTGGCTCAGCAATTTAGTGCTACTGAGCTTGGGGTCCTGTGTTAGATTTCCGTGTATATTAAAATCTTATTGGGTGGGCTTATTATGGAACACAGAAGAAATTCCTAGTGTGGGGATTTGTTTTAGTTAGAATAGAATTGCGGTCCTGTTGATGGCGGTCGCCCACTTAAATATTGGATTTAAACATAGCTGATGAAACCTGTTGTACCATTAAGTAGACAGGTAGGTACTTTCCTATCTTACACCTTGGTAGGCGTGATGTTATTATATTTTAAACTGTTTATGAGTCTCCTAAGATTGTATGTGAGCTAGTATTTATGATATGATGTTGTAACAATGAGTTTCCGCTTTACATAAACATGAAAGTTTTGAAGCAATGTGTTAGGTAATAATTTCCTGGAACTGGCAATAAAAGTTTATAGTATTGTGTAGATGTTATAATATTTTGTAAGCGTTCCATAGAGGACTAGCCTTTGCCAGCGATTTCACCCGTGTGTGTCGGAAATGATTTCAAGATGAAATACTTTTGAAAAGAAATTACCTATCATTTTTCCTACGGTATGGTATAAGCGTTGCGGAATTTGCTCGAAAGAGTCACCGCGACGATGGGTTTTAGTCAGAAAGAGTCTGACACTCTCTTCTGCTTCGCCCAAAGCGGGAGGAGTCATTTGATGATTTCCTTTCCATAAAAAAGGGCATGGTCTACCCTTGCGTAAAGTTTATGCAAATCGGTTCAGCCGTTAAGACGTGAAGAGGAAACAAACTGAAAAACAGAGTTGCTTTCGCATTTCTAATATTGGTATGAAATTAGATATTTGACTGCTGTGAAAAATACTCATGTATGAATAGTTGTTTGAATGATGTTATTAAATAGTAAGATTTTTTTTTTAATGCTAGTTTAAAAAATAGCTAGAATTTAAATTCCTAGTTTGGGGCAACTAGGAATTTACGTATATACTCGTATTTGTAAACGCACCCACAATCTAGGAATTTCTCCTATACTGTGGGTGCATTTACAAATATATACACAAACAACCACACCCGGAGCAATTATCTGCAGGCCAAAAAAATATTTGTTTCGCGCTGGAATCGAACCTGCGACACGCAGCGCAGCAGTCAATCGCTCAACCACTGCGCCACGATTTGCCTGCGGCTTCGATTCAATATGGCGGGACTTGAAAGTGACGTCACACAACATTAGTGCTTTCTCTTTTTATCACAGATTTTAAATCGGTGACAACACCGCCGCTATTATTTGAAAATTTTAAGCAATACATCTTACTGAGCTCATATCTCTATATCTCATCAGAGATGATTACTTATATGCTCTCTAGGTTTTGAGAAAAGTATTAAAAAAAAACTAGGCACATAGGTACCCTATTATAGATAAGGTGTATGTTCCGTAACATCAATAATGTAGACCAAGGGCGCCTTCAGTCCCTAAAGGCACACTCTTATATATCACCTATATGTGTGTTGCTTTAACTAAACCAAGCTTAGCCAAAGGCTCCTTATTTCGTACCCCTTTGGGTTTACAAACATAGTCGCCTTCCTTTACGCAAAGACAATAGATCTTCGTCAAAGCCTTTACGTAAAACAAACACATGTAGGTCCATACATACTGAATACATCAGCACTATGGTGACCTGATGCTCTTAAGGTAACAGGGACTTTACTGTAATAAAATGAGTGGTTGAACTTGCCACAGTTAATAAATTAATTTGAAAGAGTGTATATCTTATGTACGATATTTTGTAAATGATTCACGCCTAAACAGCTTAATGGATTTGGTTGATACTTAGCTCTGGGGTAGGTCATTGCACGTGTACCTCTGGCGAAATTCACTACAATATAAAAATTCAAAATCGTTTAGGTTAAATAATTTAAAGTTTCGGTATTAAAATTTTATATTTTGATATTTGCTCTTATCAAATTACTATCTTGGGTTATAAAACGGAGTTTAGGGAACCTAACAGTATTTAGGTTTCAGCAAGCAACCTTTACAGTAGATATCTATAGGTTCTTATGTTCATAGATAGTAGGTATATTAATGGTGAAATTTTTAAAAACAAGTTTTTTTAGTTTTCGTGTTCTTCTCAGCAAGTCTGTTCATTTGATACCCATTCTGTGGTAGTGCAGAAAAAATAACTAGTCCGCCATCTTGGATGATCCGCCATATTGGAATTAGAATTACGTCACATAGCTAAACATGCAATATCATTCAAAATAAACGTGTATACCAAATTTCAGCTCAATTGGCTATAAATGTTAGAAAGAAATCAGCTGCAAGATTCCACCCGGAGAAACATAATACATTGCAAGTTAAATAAAAGCTTGTAAAAAGGGTTTACATAGAAAAACTGACCAAGTGGGATTGGGACTCGGGCGCAAGGTGTTCTAAACGAAGTTTTCTAATTAGTCCCCCAAATCTCCGTGTCCGTGTTTGGGTCAAAAAAGTTCCTACCTACATATTAAATTTCAATAGAATCGTTCCAGTAGTTTCAGAAAAAAATGGCTGTGACACGCGGAAAAACAGTCATTCATCACTTTTTTAGGATCACTCGGTGTGATCCTAAAAAAGTACCGTTGATACGAATATTTGGAATCCTAGTATTGATTGATGGCAGCCTAAGTAGATTGTTGTGGATATTTCTTAATATAAGAGATGGCACTTAGATATGCGATTATTGATCACCACTGGATAAAACTTTATGTTTGTCAGGAAGATTTATGGGTTCACTATCATGTCCTAGTTGATACGCAGTATTCTTTAAGTTATTATATTCCTCAGATTTTGCTAAGTCTATTCGTGAGAACTATTTTTGCCAACCAGATTTCAAATACGTGTTTTATATGAAGTTTGCATAATAATAAAAAAGGTAAAATACTTTTATCTACAAGCTAAGTTAAGGCAATGAAACCAGAGAGCCAATTCTACTCATTTCTAAGTTTCGTACGCATTTGCAACTCAGTCGCAATGTGAAAAAATCTTAGGAACCTGAGGCTTTTTAGACAGATTGCGACGGACATGCTATTACGAATGTTGCAAAAATAAGTAGAATTGGCACATAGTTTATTCCAACAACCGAAAAAGCAAAACAAATTCTAGAGGTTAGGAACACAAACACAAACAAAATGTATTTATCTATTTCTCAGATCGTCCACTTTAGCAGAATCATGATATCCACACAACAATCTGTTAAATTTAATTTTCATCTTTATCGCGAACGCAGTAGGTTGATTGGGAAAATTTGACAGTAACAGTAGCGTGAAGAGCTTTCTGATTCTACTAAAGTGGTTTTTAGAGCCCCTGTTAACTCTATGAAAACAAACAATAATTCACTCTAACTACAAAACGATAACACACTCCAACTTCTCTACTTGTAACATAGTAAACACAGCCACTAAACTTTGATTATCTCCCAACAACCTTAACACAAATTGGATTAGATAGCAAAATTTACATATTCAGCCAAATGGTTTCGGAAAGCGAGAGTTAACGATAATAGAGACTTATCCTGCGAAAATGGTGTTCCTACTAAAATATTTTTCGGTGAAAATAAATTACTTTTGGAATTTCTCCTCGGGTTGCTTGAAGCTAGCTTGGTAACTGATATTAAAGACGATTTTTATGGAATGATGTTGTAGAGTGAGTGAATTTTGAAGACTTATATGGGTTTTTGGGTAGATTTGAAATTGTTTTCCATATTTTGCCACGCCCTACCACGTAGATTGTATACTTCCATAATATTTGGAGCTCATATGGAAGAATTGTATGATAACTTGAATCAAGCGTATTAAGTTTATTAATGCGTTTTGCCCGCGACTTCGTTCGCGCGTTTCTCCCGTTCCCGTAGGAATTTCGGGAAGTCATATTTTAGTGCTCCCCTAGGGTGTAGAAATGCTACATGCCAAATTTCAACTTTCTATGACCAGCATTTTCGGCTGTGCGTCAGTCACTCTCCGGTAACGGAAGATTTTTTCTATATTAGGATTGTTAACCGACTTCCCAAAAAGGAGGAGGTTCTCAATTCGGTTGTATTTTTTTTATGTTTGTTACCTCATATGTTTGTCAACTCCGACAATTATGAACCGATTTGAAAAAATCTCGTTTTATCTGAAAGGATATATTGCAGACTAAAAGTGTTCTTACTAGTTTGATCAAATTTCTTTTGATTTCGAGTTTGCCATGATTCTCCGTTCTCTGAGTACTAATTGTTTAAGTTAACTTTGATATTAAATAACATTGTCCTATGTTGTTATACTTAACATAGTCTTCAAAACAAACCAAAAATAACAAACACACACTGCTTCACTACGGGCAAAACCTGACCACGATTAGGGTAACAGTCCCAAATGTCGGCCAGATAACGTATCGTCGCAAGTTCACCCAGAATATTCCCAGTTTTGAGCATCAAAACATTCAACATCCGGCCGGTAATGATATTCATGCTGTACCTATCTTTTCTCTGCACAATTTTGGGATTGAGAGTTGGGAATAAATTCAGCTTCATATTTTTCGATTTTAAGTTTCTTAGCAATGAGTTGGCATGACAGTGACTGAATTCTCTGGATTGGAATTTTGATATATTCATTTATGACCGAATAGTCACTTTTCCCGTAGGTAACTTATAATAAGTGATACTTTATGATTATTGTGATGTAGGTGTCGTTATAAATGAGATGAAGTAAAGATCAAAATCAGGTGGCCAAGATCCTAAAAATAATCAACGTATACTGACCGTGCTATTTAAGTTTTAGCCTCCTCCTAGGTTTTTTTTTTGTGGAATTTCTATCGACACATGGTACTATGCCGTAAAGAATAAATTTGGTAACTACCTATTTAGATTAGAAAACTATCTACCGAAACATATTGTTTTCGGTACCACTAAAAGCTCTACCCAACAGTCTACGAACCGTGCGATCCCACATCCATATTCTGATGGAATAAACATTACTCGAACGCACACAATATTCACTCATATATTTCTCACTGTCAGAGCTGGTTGGACAGCAGTGGAAATTCAATTTATTTTCGGTTTGCATCGCGATTTCCCATGCGAATTTGATTTTGTTTTAGAAGCACCAAATCGAATTGAATATAAACGCAACTTTTTTGTGTTAACAGAAGTTTTTTAATTTATAACTTTTTAGTCCTTTGAGGTTTGGACTATGATGTAACAGACGAAACTGGAATATTGGAACCTTTTATGTCTAAAGATGCTCCAGAAGTTATTTGCTTTGGGACAGATATTTAATGGAAAGCTGGTTGGAAAATGTAAATCCTTGAGCTCGGTTTATCCACATCGACGATATAACATTCTTATGTGATAGAGTGCATTGGATATTAAAAATTCTTTCGGAAATCTGAATTTACGTAGTATATTTTATTGAAAGTCGATCGGTTCATTATAAAAGTTACCGCTTAGCTCTGCAAGTAGGAATTTCTTTATTGAATTTTTTCGTATCATATTATCTATTATTGTTTAATAAAGATATATGTTTTCAGAAAATACTTTTCAGAAATCTACACCATATATAATTCAAGGGAGGTTGTGTGGCATGTTTGACATGTGTGTAATATGAGTTCTTCAATGTACATCATCTAAAGTTTAGATAAAGAATCGTGTAGGTTCTAATCGATTATTTTAGACAGAAATCGTAACATAAGAAGATGTTGATCGCAATTTATTCAGATTTTGCCTAATTTCTGTGAAATTTCTTCCACAGAGTTTTTATATAATCACTAGCTGATCCGGCAAACTTTGTTCTGCCTAACAGTCGATTCTTTATTATTATTTTTTTTTAATAAACGTAGCTTAAGTTACTCCTTATTACATCAGCTGCCTGCCAAAAAAAGTCTTGACAAAATCGGTCCAGCCATTTCAGAGATTAGCCGGAACAAACAGACAGACAGACCGACAAAAATTGTAAAAAAAAATATTTTGGTGTATGTACCGTATATAGATTCATTTACACGTAGTAAAAAACGGTTATTTCACTATTACAAACAGACACTCCAATTTTATTTATATGGATGTATGTATGTATAGATTTGTTTTTTTTTTTCCTTATTCAGTATACCTGTCTTCACGAGAACCTCTTCCACTACCTTTGCGAAGAGAACAGCGGAGCAGTCACACTACCAGCCGCGAGAGGTGACGATGCTTGGAAGGTGTACTTCAATGATATTCCTGAAGAGATCGTCGATGAGTTCGCCATGAGATACGGGATCGAAGCCATATATCAGGCTATGACGTAAGTATGAAATGATGTTTTCGTATAAAAATGTTGTTCAATGTTGAAATGGAACTGGATCCAGCGACATATGGAATCCTAGTGCGGGGTTCCAGTGTCACACATTAATATGTATTGTAACACTTATTTATGAGCCAGTAAATTGCTTTAATTAAATTATTACACACAATATTGTAATATGTATGTACTAAGACTGAAAGAGTATTTCGGCTTAAATTTAAGCAAGTTTTGTCCATCTTTGTTATTACTAATATTAATTGGTTTGATTTTCTTCACTCCAGGCACTTCCACTGCCTCTCGACGAAGTACCTCTGCGCCGGAGTGCCAGCCGTCATGTCTACGTTGTTAGCCAACATTAATGCCTACTACGCGCACACCACCGCCTCATCAGCTGTCTCCGCTTCCGACCGATTTGCTGCTTCCAACTTTGGAGTAAGTACTATAAATGTTGACTCAGAAAAATATGATTAAAGTATTAAACTAAAGTGTTGTATTAACTATTCTCTTGATTAAGTTTTTTGTTCAACTGTATTTTTTTATTACACTTATACTTTATACAGGGTGTCCCAGAACTCAACGTCAAGCCGGAATCGTGTGATAGGACAAATCATAATAGTTACCAGAAAAATATAAAAAAAGTCTTAGTCATGTAATTCTTTTTTTTTTAAATTAAAATAACTAAGAATTTAAAACAACAGATTACACAAGCACTGCTCAAGATTACAAAAAAAAAACGAAAAAAAAAACATTTTTCGAAAAAAAAAAGAATTTACCGTAATTTTATAAAAATACATGACTAACATTTTTTATATTTTTCTGGTAACTATTATGATTTGTCCTATCACCCGATTACGGCTTGGCGTTGAGTTCTGGGACACTCTGTCTAAGTCAACTGTAATTTTTTTTTCTAAATAAGACTCAGATGTATTGAATTTTGGATGAGGTTTATTTTATACAAAACGATATTTTCAAAATGTATCGAGAAATTATAAACTAATCAAGATTTATTACAATCTTACGGAGTCTGCCAATTTCCGGTGACATATATGTACTTATACAAATATACTTATAATATGCTCTACGTTTATTTATTTTTTAATTATTTTAAAAAAAACAAGATCTAGGTATGTCACATGGTCTTACTGCGATTTATGGATATGTTCCTCTTAATTAATTTGACACATATTTTATTCAATATTCTTCTACATTTGTTCATTCATCTTTAGCATATTGTCAATCTGGAAATGTTAAAAGCGTTCAGATCAAATAGACTAAAAGTAATAAATGGCGAAAACAAAAAACTTGAAAATAAAAACGAATTCTCAAAAACTTACAATATTGTGTATCTTTTTCCACAGAAAGAGAAATTCGTCAAACTGCTGGATCAGCTACACAACTCCTTGAGGATCGATCTGTCGATGTACCGGAACAACTTCCCAGCTTCGAGCGCAGAGAAGCTCATGGACCTCAAGTCTACTGTCGATTTGCTTACCAGTATTACTTTCTTTAGGATGAAGGTATACTTTAAACTTTGTTGACACTATATGTTTTCATTTATGCTATGGCCAACAATAGGGAATATGCATGAAAAAAGTATTTATGATCTGAACAGTTTATCTAAAAGTATTCGAAAATATAACACCAAAAGTGAAATTAGAATCTAAATTGCTCGAAAAACGAACGAGATACAATTATTTTAAACAAATATTATCTGTCCCTCTCGCGAAAACGCTGTTTTCTATGGCAGCTGTATAGTCGTCGTGTAATTTGACGTCACAGTTCGCATTGGACTTTTCTTTCTAACTGTAGTCTTTGAAGCTTTATAACTTCATAAATGATAAAAGTATAAAAAAAATAATTTCGTGAAATTTCGTGATTGTTTGCTAGACCTAATAATTATTTTATTTTGCAAATAAAAAAATCACATGCATATTCTCTATTGGTTGGACATGAAACTGGAAATATACTATGTGGAACAGAATAAACGAATTTTCGCGATAGTGCCATTGTGAAAGTTGTTCTTTATGATGAGTACAATGATCTCTTAAGAGGAATTGCGTTTTTTTGTTGCACAGTATAAAATATAAATGTCTCATCTCCACTAGGCAACATTTGACACGCAACACGTGACGCTCACGACGATCAGCAATGTTGCACAAAACGTGCGACGTTGCCAGCAGTCGTGCAACATTAACAATATTGCTAAACATAAGTTCCTCGCTGCCGTCAACATGATGAACAGCATGTTTCGCATAATGTCTACCGTCAAATGTTGTCAAGTGGATACGAGGCTTTAAACATAATCCAGCAGTATTAATAAGCATGTTTGTATTTTTAGACTCATTTTAAATCAAAGCATCACAAGGCATTTTAATTTCAAAATACATTGTGTTTTTCAAGGTGCAAGAGCTAAGCAGTCCGCCCCGCGCCAGCACTGTGGTCAAAGACTGCGTGAAGGCATGCCTTAGATCAACATATCAGTTTCTATTCGAGAATTGTTACGAGTTGTACAACAGAGAGTTTCAAGTAAGTTATTATAAAACTGACAGAAGATAGTGTGTGAAAAATGATGATGGAAAGAAAGAAAATTAATAAACACTGAGATGATGGGTATAAGAGAGGTTAGAGGAATGAAAAGTTAGGTAAGTACCGTTTTGAACGCATATGAGCAAGGCCTGAGGTTGAGTTTGTGTATAAACTCGAGTATGCCGACAATAATGGTACGAGAGAAAGAAAGGCTAGTATGACAATAAAGGCTAAAAGTGACAATTACTACTCGAAGGATACTATTATAAAATCTATGTATCTCCAAATTTCAGGTGGATCCAAACGAAGCGAAGCGAGACCCATCAGACCATGGGCCACAATTGGATTCAGTTGACTTCTGGCACAAGCTGATTGCCCTTATCGTATCTGTGATCGAAGAGGACAGGAACAGCTACGCTCCCGTCCTCAACCAATTTCCTCAGGAATTGAATATTGGACAGGTATGTATGTTAACCACTACCAGTTTATAATGTAATGAAATATTTACTATTGACATAATCTTTTTATCAAACAACCAAAAAAATAATACAAAAACAAATAAAATAAAAATTATAATAATATCAATAGTGTAAACCACCCAAACCCATAGCGTTTCATTTTTTGTTTCCATATTCTGCAATAGTACTGCTCCAACCGGGGATTGTCCTTGGAAATACTTTCAGTGCATACAGTGGTTTTGGCCCCTTGTAAGCCTACCAAAGGACCGGGTCTCCAGGGACCCGAGAAAGAAAACAAAAATCTTTAGTGCAACTTCAATATTTGAAAACGGTATTCGGAAGAAGCCACACTCAGTATTGCTGTTAACTTAGAATAATAACGCATAGAAACCTAGTACGAGTGCAAAAAGTGAGGCAACTAAAACTTAGCCTAATCCGTCAAACTTAGCCACCAGGCCGTCAGTACTCAATGTCACGTTCCGTCGAACACAGCTCGCGAGTAAATAATTGAAAATGACAGTTTGTTGCGTGAAAGGATGTTATAGCACATCAGGAAAACAAAAAAATGTGATAAAATAACATTTCACAAATAAGTACTCACATTCTATGCACTATTTTTACGTAAATCGATAAATAAAACAAAATTCTAATAACCTAACTTGTCATAACACAGTGTTGCTATTTGTGAGGAAAAAATACCCACATTGCTTTCATTCATGTTTTTCATTTTTGTAATTTTAAAATACAATACTTACTGTTAATTCATATCAAACCCGATGTTTTAACATTGTTTATAATTATAACCCATCAAGCATTCTAAACGCATTGAACAATATCTCATTCTTTATGCGATTTATTTTGAAATAAATTGAATTAAACCTTCCGAAAAAATATGTCATATTACATGAAAAATCATGTTTACCTTTTCCAGTTCCCAACAACATAAAATACTTGCCTTGATAGCAAAATAGTAATGCGTCTTCCCATATTTTGTGGGTAACGGCTTAGTAATGGTATCACTGAAAGCTATATCTGTGTGCGTTAGAGGAACGTAGACACATTCGGCTCACGCACACAAAGAAAATGAAGTGGACACACGATTTTGCTCGGGTTTTGTTCTAGACGCGGCTTCTATGCGTTATTATTCTAAGGCTGTTAAGTTCTTTTTTATTTACAGTTATCGGCGGCGACAATGTGGTCGCTATTCGCAGTCGACATGAAGTACGCTTTGGAAGAACATGAACAGCATCGGCTCTGCAAGTCTTCTGCTTACATGAACCTGCACTTCAAGGTATATTAAAATAAAAAAATAGTTCATTTCGAATACTCTTATTATGCATGGTAGAATCATTTGTAAAGGATCTCGTACAAGAACTTCCTTGCTTGCTTTTGCTCGTTTACAACTAATTGTACTGCTGATGCTAATTTTAAAGAGTTGTTGTGAAACTTGGTTTCAATATTTTGGTTGCTGGAGGAATGTCAGGCTTATGATCTATTCAGTTTCTGAGATGAAAACCTGCACCCGACTCTAGTATTCACATCAACATTATAAAGTAGCGAAAACCACCATCAATTGGAAATTGTAAAATCATTGTTAGTCGAATAGATATTCACGCTAGAAAATGACTAGTAACTCGCTGGATTCGGACAGATTACCGAAGACCCGTTGAAGGCCGCAGTGAATCCCTGGATCCGAAACACACAGGACCGGTCAATAAAGCTATACTCGGGGAGAGCTAAGTGGACTAATTATGGCGCGATAGTGTTCCACGCGCGCCTCAAAGAGAGTCAGCACACAGAGGGGCCCGAAAGGGCCGACGCCTGCCGGAGTCACGGGATTATTCGCAAGAGACACCGTGGCTCCGGAACACAAAGGGCAATGAAAGAACATGGATGGGTTTTAGTCAGTAGAAGTGTAACACTCCCTCCCGCTACATCCAGAGCGGGAGGAGTCATTAGATGATTTCCCATCCATAAAAAAAAAGTGGACTAATTGTAATGATGACTGGCTGTATTATAATCACAAACCACTTCTAGGTAAAATGGCTGCACACAAACTACGTAAAAGACGTACCACCTTATTGCGGAGCTGTTCCGGAGTATCCAGCCTGGTTCGAACCCTTTGTCATGCAGTGGCTGAATGAGAATGATGACGTTTCGCTTGAATATCTAAATGGAGCGTTCAACAGAGATAAGAAAGATGGGGTGAGTTATATTCTATCAAAGTATTATCCAATATAAAGAATAAAAGTGAATTTAGTTTAAATACAGTAATGATAATCATTAATATGCTTTAAAATTGAAAACAAAACATCCAAGTTACTAGCCGCTAAGAAAACTTAACTCTCGTACTTGCTCTAAATTAAACTACTTCATTCAATTAAGACAAACTAATAAGAAGACACTAAGTAAGAAAAATATTCCTACCAGAATGTGTTTCATGCAAAAAGACTTCGCGTTCAGCATTCAAAACCACATACAAAAGACTAAATTTACAAATTACTTACATTCCAGTTCCAAAAATCGAGCGAGCACGCCCTCTTCAGTAACTCAGTGGTAGACGTGTTCACCCAACTGACACAATGCTTCGACGTGGTCTCCAAGTTGGAGTGTCCTGACCCTGAAATCTGGAAGCGGTACATGAAGAGATTTGCCAAAACAATCGTCAAAGTTCTCATCGCTTACGCTGACATCGTGAAGAAAGAGTTCCCTGAGCATTTGAAGGAGGAACGGGTGGTATGTTTATTTTGTAATTATATTAATGCGTATGAGAATATAGAGAAACAGGTGATAGACCTGCTGATAACCAAGGAAGTAGACAATATCAATAAGTATAAAAATGCTCTAATATTACCTTCACTCAGATAAATTACGCTAACTTTTATAACCTTTAGAGACAAAAGTGAATAAAAATTTAGTACCAAAAATAATATAGGTCTAAAAACTTGTATGGCATACCGACAAAGATGTCTTGATAACGACAAGCTTTTCTAACCTCAGCCTCCTTTCCCACAGGCTTGTATCTTGATGAACAACATTCAGCAACTGCGGGTCCAGTTGGAGAAGATGTTCGAGTCTATGGGAGGTACAAAGCTGGAGCGTGACGCCGCTGATATTCTCAAAGATCTGCAGAACAGGCTCAATGGGACGTTAGATGATCTGGCATCTATGTTTGCTATCAGGTAAGACTACCGGTACACGGTCGAGTGCTTGATAAGTAGTTGTTACTTTTCTCTTCACTAGACTTGTTAACGAAACCAATGCATAAGTTTTGTGTTATTTAAGTACTGTGTCGACGAAGCTTCTTTCCTTATCACGTTGGGGTCGCTTCTAGTCCAGATAAATACTTAAATGTTTGCGGCCTATCTGACCTCCGCAACCTGGGTAACACGAAACCCTTTGGCAAGACTAATGTCACATTTCTTGGCTACTAAGGATGTATAAATGACAGCCGGGACTAAAGACTTAACGTGCTTTCCGAGGCCCGGAGGAAACTTAGTATGATAATAAGATCAATTATCCATAGACCGGCCTCGGCAAGCGTTGTTTTTAGACTGATATAAAACACTTTCGTACAAAAACACTACTTAAATTAATTAACAAACCATTATCTTTTCAGTTTGGAGACACGTATCACGGCAAGTGTGAAAGAATTGGGAGAGTTACTGCAGAAGGTGGGTGGTGGTGGTGCGCCCGGCCAGCAGCAACCACCTGTTCACCACGAGGCTGATGAAGTGCTGCGACCACTCATGGATATATTGGTAAGGAATACGTTCAATAGACTTGGCTAATTCAAACACAGTGCCCAAATTTTACGTTTTTATAGCGAGATCATAAGTAACTGATGCCAATAATAATTCTACTTCAACTTAAAAAAAAAACTACTTTCGTGAAATACTTTTTATAGATACTGATTGCATAGATGGAAAAACATAACATTTTTTAGCGCAGTGAAAATGCGCACTATCTCCTTACAAAAACCAACGATTCAAATGAGCTAACAGAACTCAAAAATGATAAATAATTACAAGAAGGCCAAAAATGCATCCTTGTCGCACTACGGTATCAATGAACTGATACAATATGCAATTTTATTATTGAAATGTTTAAAATATGCAAATTTTTACCATACGTTGTATGAAGTAGCGTGGCTTGACCTCTCAATGGCCGTTTTTTTTTCAATTATTGTGATAGGTGACTGGAATTAATGTAATCGATCTTGTATAAAATATGATTCTTATTAATTATTTTGCTGTGCAGGATGGCTCTCTCACAATGTATGCAGAATCCTGTGAAAAGACTGTACTTAAACGACTACTAAAGGAATTGTGGAAGATTGTGATGAAGATACTTGAAAAGACTGTTGTGCTTCCGCCTATGACTGATAAAACGGTAAGACTCTTTTAAACAATGCACACCAAACAAACTTATGTTAAAATTAGACCTAAAAACAAGACGCTAACCTACACCAGAACAGTCTTCTTCTTCCACACTCTAAATATTTTTATATTTCTGAATTCAGATGATGTTGAAGAACTTGACAAACAACGCTAAGAATTTGGCCGCAAACGCAAAGATTGAGGATATGACGCAGCTGTTCAAGAGTACAGTGGGCAAGCAGGACGTCAAACATGCGCTCTCTGGCGTCATGGATATATCGAAAGAGGTTAGCTACTAGATGATTCTTACTTGCATTTCAATAACAGCTGTATAATGTCAATTGCAGCTCTTGCTATACAACTCGACGATCATTAAAAGGAACTAGGATAGAGTGGATATGGGAAATAAAAAACAAAGTGTAGTGATGCATCTTAGGAGAAAACATTAGATGAAACTATGGACTGCGATAGCCATGAGTAAATTGAATGACTTAATGTAAGTTGTAAGAATAAACGGTTTTATGTACGTAACAAGATAAATGAGGCTTCCGTTTTTAATACCGTGCAAATTTTCAGGACTGCAATAGCTATTTTAAACGTCTTAATACCATTGTATTATACAATGTGTAAGAGAATAAATATCTGAAAAGAGATTCAATCATATCCCGAAATTGCGAAAAAAAAATAGCTGTTCCGTACATTTTGTTGAGTTACGCGCATAGACATTATAGCTATCACAAGCAGTGGAAGCAACGTCGGTACCATTTGGTAGCAAGATGGCTTCATGTCATGTACGTTTTTGTGCGCGAAGTATAAGATCGCAACTCTTACTTTTTATGTTTCCATTTTAGAGTGTAGGTAGCGCATCTATGTCCGGCCCTGGTCCAAGCCATGGTCCGGAGCGAGACGGAATGGGACGCCGTCACCTCTTTCTGCGAAGCAGTCATGCTAGCGAAGGAGGTGGCGGAGAGGGAGAGGGAGAGAACCTCTCGTCCCGGCCGCCGTGGTAGACGCCGCGGCGTCGGAGGCCACCTGGTGGCCTCCGACCACTAAAATAATAGGCCACCAGGTGGCCTCCGACGCCCGCGGCGTCTACCACGGCGGCCGGGACGAGAGGTTCTCTCCCTCTCCCTCTCCGCCACCTCCTTCGCTGGTGACCTCCGGCCACCGTAGGCGCGGGCCTGCGGACGGTGAGCTATGGGTGGCTCGCCGTCCGTCCGTCTCCTGACGACAGGCCGGGACTATTCGAAAGAGCTACCGTGGCTCCGGAACACAAAGGGCAATGAAAGAACATGTATGGGTTTTAGTCATAAGAAGTCTGACACTCCCTCCCACTCCGCCCAGAGCGGGGGAAATCATTTGATGATTTCCCAAAAAAAGGTAGCGCATCTATAGATTATATTTCATTAGTTAATACTCTCATAATTTCACCCACAGCATCTATCAGCCGAGAAGAGTTTGACACCAAAGCAATGCGGAGTCCTAGATGCGGCATTAGACACCATCAAGCTATACTTCCACGCTGGAGGAAACGGACTCAAGAAGGCCTTCTTAGAAAAAAGTCCAGAACTGCAGTCCTTGCGATATGCCCTCAGTCTGTATACTCAGACTACTGACACGCTTATCAGGACCTTTGTTAGCTGTCAGCAGAACCAAGGTAAAAAGAAATATTCAGCCACTAAAATTACAATGTTATCATAACATAATATCATAAAATAATAGTTTGTACATTACATTTTAAAATAATAAAATCGGGTGCTGCTTTCATTTAAGAATTATGGCATACATCAAAATAGTAATTGTCCTCTTAGTGAAATCATAATTAATCAACTTGAAGTTCAATCAATTCACTGTGAACTGACCTATCATATAATTAAGTATCTAAAATTAAGAAAAAAATCACTCACAGCAGGTTTTACGACTATCAAAATTCAATGAAGACTGTTCATATCGTACATTGTGTTGACCAGATGTATCATTTACTTTTGAAATAAATATTATGTCATACTTCTATAGATTAGTTCAATTTTATGTGCAACATAATGTTTTTACATTTTTTTGGCTCCCTTTTCACCGCTTTCTCACTTGATGGTAAGCGGTGTTGTGTTTTACAAAGTGTATTATTTTATCTAAAGAATTTAACTCTATAAAGACTGATGTTCAGTTTTTATTAATATTTTCGTAAACTCTTCAGATGCTGCAGTCGTGGAAGAAGGTAGCGTGGGTGAGGTGTCATTGCAAGTGGATCTCTTTACGCATCCCAATACAGGCGAACATAAGATCACGGTGAAAGGTAAGGAAATACTATGCATCATATCTTCGAAGAATTGGATACTCATGTGCATATCTAAAGTACGTAACAAAACTTTTCAGTGGTAGCAGCGAACGATCTGAAGTGGGTGATACAAAGCGGCATGTTCCGTCCGTTCATCGAGGTCAACCTCATTGGTCCTCATCTCGCGGAGAAGAAGAGGAAGTTCGCGACCAAGTCCAAGAGCAACAACTGGAGTCCCAAGTTCAATGAGACTTTCCACTTGTGAGTATAATTTTTTTGGAATTCTTATTTCTACCATCGGCGCCACCAAGGCTAGGAAGAGGTGGCGAGACGAACTAGACACCTGCCGCAAGAACTGGTTCGAGATGTCTCGGGAAAAAAATAAACTGCTATAAACACCGCAAGCAGAATTAAATTGCTTTAGTGTTTAAAACTAACTCAAGTCGAAATAATGCTGCGCTTTTCCTTATTTAAATTAATGTCTGGCTGCTTTGCTACCAAACTCTTTCTTTCTCTTAGGTTTTTGTTATTCTAAAGGTACTCTAAATAGTCTGTTCCTAAATCTTGCCTTACAGTTAAGAATTTCTGTCTATAGTGTCTTCTTATTACGATAAAACATTGCAGACATCAGAAAAATCAACAAACATCTTTCTTAATCATTTGGAATAATACTGTGATAACTGTTTACTCATCATCATCCTCTTCATTGATCATATTCCGGGTGGACCTTACCTTTATAAAGAACTTACTTTTTTAAAGAGACTGCAATATTTTTTTTAGTGTCGGCATGACACTAAAAAAAATATTGCAGTCTCTTTGAATGCTCCTCTTGTTATTTCCAGCATGGTCAGCAACTCGGAGCAGCTGGATCTGTTCGAGTTGCACGTGTGCGTCCGCGACTATTGCTTCGCCAGAGAGGACAGGCTCGTCGGCGTCGCTATTATGCGCATGACCGAAATTGTTGAACAGGTACACCTCATTATTATCCTAATTTATCATTACGACTAAATATTTTTCGAAGCTTCTAAAAATTTATTTAACTTTGGATAGAAGGATTTTCCTAGATATTTATTAATCGTTTTTATGCTTAGGGCAGACCAAAACTTCTGACAAAAAATTCACAAACGACTAAACAATTTCAGGGTGCCATTGCGTGCTGGCTGCCTTTAGGCACCCGAATCAAGATGGACGAGACTGGCTGGACGATACTAAGAATACTTTCACAGAGGCACAACGATGAAGTTGCCCGGGAGTTCGTCAAGCTCAAGTCGGAGATGAGAACCGAGACCCCTGCCGGCGCACAGGGCCCAGCGTGAAACATTTAAACAAACCCCACGTGCCACAGCATTCTACACAACCTACCAACTCCAAGACTGCGACTGGACTGACAGATCCAGTTGTCATGTCCCTTAGTATTTCAAAACAGTTATATGTACGTAAGCGAGACAGAAGCTTGTTCTGCACGATGCGTGCGAAAAAGACGAAGCCACTGCAACGGAGTAAGGAAGTGACATTCGGCGCTCTGGCAGCTCCCGGTCAGTGCTCGTTGGTTTTGTTTCGTACAATCTCGACGGAGATGCGTTTTGTAAATAAAATTTATCTTTGTTAAGTTACGCGGATAGTAGAATATTTTGCACAAATTCGTAAACATTAGCAGAAAAGACTGACCGTAGGCGGCCGGGCGCCGCAGCGGACGCGACTTAGGGATCCAGCTACTTCTGCATTCTCAACTCAACAGACACCTTGAACTCTCTCAATACGGTATAATTTTGTTTGCCTAAGTACCATGTTTGTTACCTTCGCTCACTTTTCATTCTTTATCGTTCAGTAGCGAAGTAATTTCCTTCCAATAAATACAGCCTTTCGTGCTGGGTACCTAAATTCGCGAACGCATCGTTGACCCACGATTTATGTAATAATATTTATATGGACCAAACTGTCGTAAATATGGATGAATTAATCCTTAAACATTAATATTAAAATGCAACATAATTATTTATCTAATTAATCATCTACTCGTTATACGTGTACAGTAAAATATATGGCCTTATGTAAATTATTTCCTTCGTTTGTTGGTTCATTGCTTCTGTCGAATCGGTATAACGTGTAAAAGTGTTGAGGATGATTCCCGAGTGCTAAGACGTATGCATTTCTATATATTTTTTCCTTTCGGTAAATGCGTGGTGTATAGAATTATGCGAAGTACATAAAGCATGTTCGTTTAGGTGATGAGTGTTATATAAAATGGAATTAATATAGTTATAGCCGTCGTTTGTTCTTGAGATCCTTTACGCGGTGCTTTTTGACGTCTGTACGTAAATATAGATTTAGAAACAAATTATCTTGAACCATATATCTATATCAAAACGCAACGTTTAATACTAATGGCTTCCGCGATAAATATACTGGATCCACAGAGGAAATAATCTGCTTTGATTTATTTCTTACTCTGTGTACTGTACGTCATGCAGTTTTTACAAAAATAACACCCGGAAACTTCAAAATATTCTATTAATTTGTATTTCACTAAATATAAATTGACCGTAATAAAATATTGTTATCTCAAAAAGTATCGCGTAACACAATGGATAAAAATGTGCGGTATAATGTCATCTTTTATAAAATAATAAATAAAAAATTATTTTACGTGTCCCGTTTTGAGTGACCTTTATCTATGTGATCCATATTTATTACAGAAATGTACATAACAATAAGTATATGTTAATATATGAGTATATCACAATTTGCTATTACTTTAATAAGCTTGGCCTGTTTGAAGTGTAGTCTAAAATCTCCAAAATCTTTTTGTATATTATTGAAAATTGTGATATTGTTATAAAAATTACTTAACATCGTAACTGTCGTGTTTATCGGTTTAATAAATCCGATGTTAATTGTTAATAATAATAATATAATAATTTTTGTTACATATTGAAACATTCCAATTGAAACATTTCATTCCATTTTGTTACTTTTGAGACTGTTTATAAATAGAAATCTTATTATGTTAACCATTTAGGTATTTTACTGAACGTTTTGTTATTAATAATGACAAATTAAACTTCCAAGTTAAGGCCCCAGTGCTCAAAAATAATTTGTTAAGGCTATAATATTATGGCGAAAAACAATAACGAATTGTTGATTTATTAACATAATAATTAAAACTATACTTAAAAAAATATCACAGTCCAAAACTCAAACACGTTTGAAAGTCGTCACATAAATACATTTTAATGTGTGTACATTTTCAATAGCATTAATCTAATAATATTAATTCTTTTAAGTGCACCCGAGATTCTTATTTTCTTAATCCAACTTATAACTTTTTTATAATACAATGAATTTCCCCTTTATAATCAGTATTTTACAACAGTATCGTTTTTTAAGAAAATTTCTGAAAATTTTTAGGTCTTCTAAGAAGTATACCTACCTGTAAAACATCTTTGATGACGTTGAAAATGCACATGATGTGTAGATAGGCACACTTACTGACACGGGACATAGATTTTCTAAATATTAGCATTTATCATGGATTACATATCTGTAGATAGAGAATGTGGTTTGTCTAGTCCAAATCTCAATAATATATATTAATTAATTATATATTTACTCGTCTTATTATAATATATAGAAAATACTTTTATTATTTCTAATTTAAATTTCCGAGTTGACTGAATCTGTATAACTATAGCGTAATAGAAAATTGCAACAGTTATTACTAAATTGTTACTTTGTTATTTATTAAAATCTCAAATAAAATATTCTATTCAATGTGATAATGTGCGCAAAAAAGCATTGAAATAAACAATTGAATTAGATATAATACATTCTTTGTCCACGATAAAGTTATATACATAATACAATAAACATGCATGTGCATTACTGCGTTGAATAGAGCTTTTCAAGAAAATATTTTGGAAAAATATAGTGACGCCCATCTAACAGAATTTTCGATTGTGTTATTATAAAAATAAACGTTTCATTATAACAAAATCATTATTGGGTCATACATTTGTAAATAGTTGCAAATCGTACTTCCACCGTTTGTGAAGGGAAGCCACTATATTGATGGGATCGTGTGATATCTACATAAACCAAATATATCAGTATTAATTTTCGTGTATTTAATTTAAATTACGAGTATATTGTGTATGGGCAAAGTTCTGTGACCAGTTACAACACTGTTTATGAAGATATTGCGATTCGAGCTAGTTTAAAAGAAAAGCGCACACGTATTCATTAAAATCTCATCAAAATATATAATAACTAACAAATCGTATTGACACATAAACCTTTACCATTTGACAATACTTGGTAAATATTATTTTGTAAGTGTAATATGTGATTGTCACATGCATCGGCATCATTGTAAGTCTGTTACGCTCCAATTTTAGTATTAATATCACTAACATTGCATACATCTTTGTATAAATGCATATATGTAAATGTTACATGTTTAAACACATTATTGAATTTAGAATTTTTATGAAAAAATAAATAAATATCCGTATTTCAAATATATTTCGTTTCGTTTCATTATTCCCACTGAAGTTCTGTGTACCACAGGTGACATTGGCAAAATTTGCTTTCTGCGTCGGCTTTTTTTTACTATTGACGCCACCACAATTTCACCTGTTGGTAAGCGATGATGTGGTAACGCTTGAAGATGGAGCACGCTTGCCTAAAAGTAACCTATTCAGTCTTGACTTCCAGGTTGTAGCTTTCAGGAAACACATCATCATCATCAGGAAACACAATTGCTTGCTTTTGCTGAAAATGGATAATTGAGGGCCAGGACAGGGTTTGATACATAAGAGACATATTTTTTAAATAACATTTAGATATATTTTAAATAACATTGTTTTTAATCCCAAAAATAAATCTATTTGCTTTTAAACCGAACTATTTTCGGCAATAAAAACAAGATGTATGATCCAAAGGTTGATATTGGTATTTGTTTGTTTATCTTAGTAGCTCCGGCTTCAGTTTCCTGTTATTAATAATAAGTAGAGGTATTTTATATTATTATGTTTATTAAAAGCGACCAGAATAGATCGCATAGAAATATTTGGTTTAATTTTAGACAGGTGGAAACATTTATGCATGGGAACGTGGGCGTATGTTTGCTTTCTGAGATAACCGTATGAAGATTTTCAGGTTTTATTAATTTACAGGGCTTTTTAATTTTCACAAATTCTTTCCACACGCTGTATCTGTAAAGTAACTTTAGAAACCTTATCTAACAATATAATTTAAATATTCCCACGTTTTTTAAGGACGGTTGTACGTTCAATAGAAAAATATGTAAAGTATTAAATCAGTACCTTAGTCTTTATCAGTCCATTACAGTGGAGCGGAGAAACGGAAAAAATGTATCCCTTGAAATTGCATAAAATTTCCGCACCAGGTCAGTCATTGACATTTTGACTGACGTGATTAATTAAAATTTCTCTGTTTCTCCACTCCGCGGCCTCGCTCTGCTGTAATGGACAGGCACTCTTATAATACTAGCTCTCACCAGTTTTAATTTAAGGCAAGGGCCACTATTCTACACTATACCGTGATACTACTACTATACAGAGAAGATACGAGCATTTATCTCAACGCTTGCATGAAGTCAATTATTGATTTCTGACTAAAATGTGTACCTATGTTTTCCTTATTTACTTAAGACACGTAAAGTCTATACCTGTTTTCAATAAATATCGTAGGTATGTACATCGTCATTGTCATTTATCCACGTCATCCGATCCTGTGCTTTTCGAATGCAGTGGACTCTGGCTTTCAACAGAGTATCTAGAATTCTAGACTATGTAAGTGACATTCTATCAGTGACATTTATAGCCATTTTTGTTTTATTTTAAGCTAATTTCAGTTCACTACGTTGGGGTATGTCGTTGTCGACAAACGAAGCTATTCAAGTCATCATATATCATGCATGCAACATAATATCACAAGGATTTTTAAAGCCAATCATCTGCGTAGGAAGGCGCCACGACATGACACAACACAATAATGTAAACCTGACTTGATGTCTGTATTCCTGCTGAAGTGCCGTCAAATAAATATTTTGCTTTCTTTCATGTCAAAATGTAATAATATTATATTGAGGTAAATCTATAATTCATATTATAAAGAGGTAAAGTTTGTAAGTTTCTTTATTTTTTAATATAAAATGAGCTTACTGTTGACCTTTTTTATTATTTGATTTGACCACAATCACGCCTCATGGAAAGCTATGGATGAGGTCTCTGATGGAGTGAGCTTGCCCAGAAGATGCCTGTTCACTCTTGCTTTGAAGGCAGTCGGGTTATACGTGGACATGAACACAGACGTTGTCAGAGAGTTCCACACTTTAGCTGTGGCATAATAAATGTGGAGGAGAAACGCTAGGTACCACTAGTCGGGATATCGACCAACTACGGATGGTACCCTGCAGTACTTACGTCTGGTATTCCAGTAGTACAAGAGCGATGGTGGAATCAGGTCGTGGAGTTCATGCGCTCACTCACGAAAGTACAATCTGTAGAAGACCGACAGGCAGGCAACACTATACGCCAATGAGCTAGGCTGTGAAGCTGAGCGACCACCGTCTCGTCACTTATAAGCCTTTTTGCCGTGTCCAATACAGCAAGCTGGTATTTTTCGGAGCCACCCCATAAGTGGCTGCAATAGTTCATACAGGAACGGAATTGCGCTTTGTACAGACTTGGAAGCTGTCCAGATGTGAAGTAATGCCTTACCCAATTCAGGATGCTCAACTTCTTGGCTGCAGTGCTTTTTGGTTGAGCCGAAGTTGAGATTAGACGTCAACTCCATGCCCAAAAAGCTCTAGGCGGTCGGTAACAGGTACCTACGTGCGTACTTCGGAATGTAGGAGAAAATGTTTGCAGGGGGTAATCTCTGGATTTACTTATGTAATCGATTTTGTAAATTCTTTGACCAATAGAAAGCCACGTTATTTGTGAGTGTCATTGGCTATATTCATAACTAGAAAAAATAAATAAAGATAAATTACCCTACGAAAACTGCAACACTGAACTCGCTCGAACGAAGTCGCGGGTGAAGTGCTTGTGTAAGATTAAGTGGCATTTCAGTTATCCATGATTTTTGATACATCAACAGTCATTGTTGCTGATAGAATGCCATTTTGCCTGGAGCCTCTTGTCAGGATCACACTATGCGGTCATTAATAATATGCGAGAATTGATCTAAATTTCATTGAATTACATAGAATTAAATTGAGTTAAATTATAACTAGCTGTCCCCCGCGGCTTCGCTCCCGTCAACTGGCTACCCTATTTTTTGCTTTTAAACCTTCCCTGTATTCTGGCAAACTAAACAAAAAAAGAATTACCGAAATCGGCCCAGCCGTTCTCGAGTTTTAGCGAGACTAACGAAAAGCAATTCATTTTTATATATAAGAGAAGATATAGATTTGTAATTTTCTTTTTATTGTTGTGTCTTTATTTAATTTTAATTTGAATACTGGGACTTGGTGGTAAATAAATGATTTTTTTCTTTATTTATTTATCTAGATCAGGCCCACTGCTTAACATACACAAGTTTGGCAACTTTTCGGCCCGTTACTTTAACATTGGCCTATTTGGCTGTCTCGATCATCTTCCCACATATGCCTCAGCCATAGCAGTATACCCTAAGTATGTTTAAAAGATTGTAGTGTAAGTATCTATAGGTCCCATAAATTCTCATACATTCCAGAGCTTTTGCCCAGCCGTGTCAACAGAAACAGGATGTGTGGGGGCAGGCCATTCAAGACAGATTCACGTCACGAAGTAAATTATTTGTTTGTTGCAATGACTCAATCATCAGCAATCAAAACAGGAATTTTACTCTTCGCGGAATAATTTCATTTTTGTTTTGCTAAAAATGTACCTACTTACGCTTAGTGATTACGTGGGCCATCATTGCCCAGAAAGTACCTATGTTGGTTTCAGGTTTCAGTGTAATCAGATGCAGCTGAATATCAGAATCTATACTAATATTATAAAGCAGAAGAGTTTGTTTGTTTTTTGGTTGAACGCGCTAATCTCAGGAACTACTGGTCCGATTTGAAAAATTATTTCAGTGTTAGATAGCCCATATATCGAGGAAGGCTATATATCATCACGCTAAGACCAATAGGAGCGGAGCAGTAATGAAAAATGTTACGCAGACGACGTTGCACGGGTCAGCTAGTTTTTCATAAAACGACTGCCTATCCGATCATCACAATAGACTAGACGACAAAAAAACTAAGGCTTATGTTTAACTTACCACCAGATATAGTAACATTTAGCAGTCAAAAATAGTAAATGATCACCAAAATTAAACCCGCGTTTTAATGTAAACTTATAACCAAAGTTATAACATCTTGCTATCCTATTTAAGCAAACCAACTCCAAAAAAAATGTTCTATCCCAATAATAGTTAAAATGATACGCAAAAAAATAACATCTCGTTATCCGATTAAACCAAATGATTCACCAACAATAGAAGGGATCTGGCGCTCGGCGGCCGCTACCGCGGCACGCTCGCTTCGCTCGCTCGCCTTCGCGCGCTAATGGTCTTGGTTCTAACCTAACCCACATGTTTCACCAGCCATAGAGGGGATCTGACGCAGACACGTTACTATAGAATTTGAATATTATACTAACTGAATATTAATTTGCTCGCTAAGATTTGGTGATCATTTACTAAATTTTTCTGGTGCTAAGTAGATATTTTTGGTTACAAAACTAAGGGTATCAAAGCATTTTATGGTGGTCATTATATTTATCCTCAAAAACTAATTCGAAGAAAGAAAAAAAAATATGCGTCAATATTTTTGGACACGTATTTTTTTCTTTTTCACGTAAACACAAAATTAAGATACATTGCCAGCGTCGAAAACACGAGACACGTCACATTTCAGTGTACTTTTTACCTAACAGTGACGTCATAAGCAACCACTCTTGATCTTTGATTCGCATCCCTGTTTTGATCTTGTATCTTCGTCATTTTTATTGATTTGATAAAGTAAAAAATACGTGTCGATTTTTTTCGGTAATCTGACTGACGGACTACTACTATTCTTACTCAGCCGTCATCCACACAAACTCACAGTTTAACCTGTTCTCCTTGGTAGGAGTGGAGGTCAGATCCCAAATTAAAATATCATCGTTATATGCCTGTTCTGATTTGTAACCGCAAACTCCGAGAAATTAACAAGGTCATTATTATTGACCTGACTCACATATGAATCAGTTGAGGTAAACAATACTGAAGGAGGTAAATAGGTCAATATGTCATTACCTCCACACGATTCTACTCTTGAACCTGACTTAGAAAGAAGAGGTAATGACCGAGGAGTATTTCCATTCGAGGAATGTCAGGTAAACACAATTAACACAGTTAACCACAATAATTTTACTAAAGTGAAATAAAAAAAAAAAATATAAAAAAGAAAGAAGCAAAATAACGTTTGCAGGTTCAGTAAGTAGAAGTTTTGATTTTTGTTATTTTTGTCAACGGAAAATGGCAAACGCCGTAAGATTGTAAAATATCGCGTGAAATTGTATTTTTTTTTTTCTAAATTAATAACGGATGTATTGGAAACAATTGAATTTGTATGGGATATATTATATTCAAAACGATTTTTTCAAAACATATTGAGAAATTATAATCAAATAATATTTATTACAATCTTACGGAGACTGCCATTTTCCGGTGACATATTATAATAGGGGTTAAAGTTTGAAATTGCCGTTTTATTGTAATAGGTACTTCGAATTGACATAGAACCTTCATGGTTTGAGAATTTTTAGTGAAACTTTTTTCACATGGTACCTATGAAGTTCTTCTTTTAAAAAATGTGCAACATTCGATTACCGACTTTCAGTTGTTTATTTATTCAGCTTAGACAAGAAAGATGGATACTTCGAAAATTCGAGTGATTTTTTAATACGAGTTCCAACGCGTTACTAACGCGGCAGAAACAGTTCGCAATATTAATGTTGTGTTTGGAGAGGGGACTGCTAATGAACACACCGTGCGATTTTGGTTTAAACGCTTTTGTGATGGAAACTTTGATTTGAAGAACGAACCACGTGGAAGACCGCCCATACAGGTGAACAACAATGAATTGAAAGAGATGGTGGAAGCCGATCCGAGCCAAACTACCCAGGAAATAGCGGCATGGTTTAACTTTACCTTACCAGCATTGTTGACTCATTTGCGTCAAATCAATAAAATATAAAAATATGAAAAATCGGTACCTCATGATTTGACTGATCTGCAGAAAGAAACGCATGTTAAAACTTGTGTTGCCTTGTTATATTGATACAGAAATGAAGGAATATTGGATCGAATTGTGACATGTGACAAAAAGTGGATTCTTTACGATAACCGTAAGCGAAAAATGCAATGGCTGACCGCAGGTCAAACGCCGCAACAGTGTCCGAAAGCAAAGCTTACCAATAAAAAGGTAATGATAACTGTTTGGTGGTCTCAGCATGGTCTTTCTCTGATCTGGTCAAGAAATAACGGCATATGTCTACAATGCCGAACTCCGAACAAAGATAGCAAAACTAGCAGTGAAACAGCCCCGACTCATGGATCGATCTTCACCATTATTGCTCCATGATAACGCGAGACCTCATACAGCACGAGAAACCGTTTTAACTCTACAGGAACTGCAATTAAAAATCATTCGTCACCCTCCGTATTCGCCAGACCTTGCTCCAACGGACTACCATTTTTTCGTGATTTGGACAATTTTCTACGTGATAAAAAATTACTTTCCTATTAGATGGCGGCAATGTATAGATAATAATGGTATTTTTTTTGATAAAAATTATTATTTTTTGACATTTATTAGATAAATAAAAATAAAAACATTTTTTTTTTTTGCACAAATCGGCAATTTCTTACTTTAACCCCTAATATACAGTTAAGTAGGTAAATTCCAAGATGTTACATTTAAACAAAACTCTTGAGAATCCCAAAACCCCCGACAATTTTAATTATGTCTCAATATTTATAGGGGTCTTTTTTATAGAAAGTTCTAACCATTTACTTCGTTTGAATACTTGAACATGCAATCTCAGACCAATAAAAAGTAGGTCTGAGCATGCAATAGTATGTCCAATGTAAACAAAGCTCTTTTTTTATACTTTTTTAAATCGAAAACTAACTCGGCTTTTGTGTAAAAGATGCTGTTTCTCGTATCTGGATATGTGGTATCTATCTATACCTACACTTGAAATATTATTTACGGGAAATATTATTTACGGTTATCAAACCATCCTAATCGTGATCCAAATATATAAAATTCTTCCGTTACCGAGTTGGTGAGTGAGTTACTGATAGACAACGCACAGCCGAAACTGCTGGTCGTAGAAAACTAAAATTTGCCAAGCTGAAATTGGCCTTATGGAGCACTAAGAGAGGATTTTCCGAAATTCCTACGGGAACAGAAAAAATTAGATATTCGTGAACGAAGTCGCAGGCAAAAGCTAGCTTATATGTGTAAATAATTATTTGAAGTAAAGTTTTTTTTCGGTTATTGTCTAGTCGACAGAATGTAGAGCACGGAAATCTATTTATCTTGATTGTCTTCAATAATTCGGAATTGCTAAAATCTCCTAGGTAATAAAATGGTAGATTTATTCAAACCCGCCAATGATATAAATTACAACGATTTGAACAAAAACTCGCTAAGTAGCATAGTAATCAACTTCCATCCGGATTTATTTGCGTCTATCCAAACATTTGTGATTGCCAATAAACTTTCGACATTATGACTTTGAGCCATTTCAATTACACTAGTATTTATTTTACTTGAAATCCAATAAAAGTAAATCAGAAAACACTCTGGATTCCACTGAATTTTCACGATAACATGCAGTCCGATGACGTCAGACGTCTGACAGGAGCTTTCCATGCAGTAGCCACACAGCTGATCATACAGGCTATTTAGGTAACAATTCGATCGGAACGCAGACACTCCTACACGGTCCGGCTACAAACCGTGACGTCACTACACTCGAAAGAGGGGGGAACTATTTAAAACGTCACCCATTCATAAAGTCTTGATACTTCATTTGAACACCGAACGCAGTCGCGTGCGCACGTTCGAAACTCGAATCTCGCGCTATTTTTAAACAGTTATAAAAACAAAGAGTGTTGTTTTGTTTTATAAATTGTGTTTCATTAAATTGTGAAAATGAGCGGAAACTTCCTCACGATACCCGGAGACGACCCCATTCAAAGGCGATCAAGGGTAAGGCTTCTTTACATACTTTTATTATGTAAACAAAGGTGCATGTTTATTTCCTGAATAAAAACCTATATATTCCGACTTTATTTTACAACGGCTGTGAGTGATGATAAAGATACTGTGAGTGCCGTCAAAAATCGCTGAAAACTAATCTAATCAAATATCAACATTTTGATTTATCAGTCTTATCAGTGTATCTGCTATCAATATCGTTTCCTCGAAAAAAAAAATACACAAAAATAATCTAGCTAGACATACTTTCCTTTCAAAACATCCGACACAACAATAGATCGAAAAAATCGTCCGTGACTGAGTGAGTTCGGAACTTTTGGCACGGGAAACACGTGTCGCTGTGCCAAATATTAGTCCATTTACTTTTCCCCATAGCACTGGGCCTTCTACTCAGCACTTCATTAGCAGAAAAGATCCAAGGTTTTGCTGAAACAGGGGAATGTGAATTCATATATCGTTTTGTCACTAACCCACTCTAATCTTGAAGACGGATACAAGTAGGTACAGTCAACAAAGCCATTTGGTATTCAGGCAAAAATATTCATGTTTCCACTGCAACTTTTTTAAGCTTATGACATACTTACGAGTGTTGCGTACAAGAAAGTCTACTCAGCACAAAACAAAATTACTGAAAAGTAGTTGAAAGTTAGCTGTCTGCACACCAAATAACTTTGTTGATTGAAAATGTTTTCTCGCGTTGTGTAAATTAAAGTGGTAATTTTTATTATAGTGTAACACTAACTAGCTTCTGTAAGCGGCTTTTTCCTCGTATATATTGGAAATTATCCCAAGAGAACATTTTATCCCCGGGATTAAAATTCTCTCTTCTATGTGTTTAATTCCATCCAGATCTGTCCAGCCGTTCCGGCGTGATTGAGTAACAAATATTAATAGATATTGATTGCAGCTAACTGCAAAAATTGGCATGAAATTTATTGAGTACTAGTTATGCTGTGTTTCCTGACAGTATTAAACCATACAGCTATTGTGAATTATTTTTTGGAAACAATAATGCACATAAAAAATAAGTTTTCTCGTATTAGCGTCTTCCGATATAGCATCCTGTTTTTTGTTTCCAATTCTAATGGGTCTTTCTACGTAAACTTTTAAAAAACAATATCTTTAATTTTCTCATGAGTCTTCAGTTTCATCAATCCATAATCACTAACTATCACTACATATTATAAAACAAAGTCCTCCACCGCTGTCGCACCGTCTGTTTGTTCGCGATAAACTCAAAAACTACTGCACCGATTTTCATGCCGTTTTAACGAATGGATGGAGCGGTTCTCGGGGAAGGTTTAAATATATAATTTGTCAAGCAGGTGAAGGCGCGGGCATCAGCTAGTATTTTATAAATGAAACTAGCTTTTGCCCGCAACATCGTACTCGCGTATTTTGTTTTTTTTTTCCGTTTCCGTAAGAATTATAGGAAATGTTTAGTGCTCCCGAACACTCCCCAAGGAAGCTACATGTCAAATTTCTTAGCTAGTTCAGCTATGCGTTTTGTCAGATATTGGAAGAATTTTATTATACATATATTAGGAATAGCTGACCTACGCAACTTCGTCTGCGTCACATTTTCCATTAATGTTCGGCTCCTTTTAGTCTTAGCCTGATGATATGTAGCCTATATCCTTCCTCGATACATGGGCTATCTAATATTGAAAGAATTTTTCAAATCGGACCAGTAGTTCCTGAGATTACCCCTTACATACAAACTTACAAACTTTCAAACAAATGTTACCTCTTTATAATATTAGTATGGAAGTATAGATATAGATGATTATAAACTGACTCAATCTGTCTGTTTATTTAAGTTTTCACACATAAGCCGCTGTATCAATGTTGATGAATTATAGTATGGATACAGATTAAACTTTGGGAAGACGTGGCACATTTTTATCCCGGATCGGCGTTCCTTTGGAGTAATGTTCAACTGCAATGCAATGCCACTGGCAGAAGCTTGTCAGTATTATCGTAATTATCATATCAGCCAAAAGACGTCCACTAGCGGACATAGGCCAAGTTTCACCACTACAACCAGTCCTGTTCGTCACGCATCCATCAGTTTACCCATGATCCTCACCAGGTCATCGGTTTACCTTGTGGGAGGCCTTCCAACGCTACGTCGTCCAGTACATACATGTACATAACTAGCTGACCCGCGCAACTTCGTCTGCGTCACATTTTCCATTAATGCTCCGCTCTTATTTGTCTTAGCGTAAAAACATATCTAAGCCAATAGCCCTTCCTCGATAAACTGAAAGAATTATTCAAATCCGAGCAGTAGTTCCTGAGATTAGCGCGTTCAAACAAACAAACTCTTCAGCTTTATAATATTATTATAGTAAGTATATTGATATTTACCTTAGATGTTTTGACTTCGGAATCTGATCAGCATTTAGCTTTGAGTAACCTTATTTACATCTACCATTACTATCGAAATACTTGGCTTCATATCCAAAGCTTGTTAATAATATTTGATACCTCTTTGTTTCACAACTCGATTCATTTATAGTATCCACTTTATTATGGCTTAACATTGGGTATTCTTTATGGCCAAACAGTGATTCAATAAATTGGTTATTTAATAACGGACTCAGTTTAATGATTCATTCATATGTTTACACTATGTGGTGCCTGCCATATCGTCCACGTTAGACGTCGAATTCAAAGAACAAAGACTTGTCTGAAAGTTGATATTTCCAAAAGTCGTTTCTTAGAGGATGTTCACGTAATACATATAAAATATAAGTACCTAATATAAAGTTCAATTTTTTATTTTTTTATTACTTGGTAGTTTTGGCTGTGCATTGAGTCAGCCAGAATAAATACTATTTTATAAGTATAAGTTAATGTCTAAACCTCATAAGTATTGAACAGTGAGAAGCGTGGCAAAAGGGATTCTAGAGATTTATTTATTTTATTCAGACATTCATTTCTTTTTTTTTACTGGCTAGTACTCTCCAAAGTGTTTAGATATAAAAAACCCAATATGAAAGCCCACCCTATAGAAATCGACGCTCGAAAATATTAAAACCGCAAAGCTGGACGTAGTTCTGGTTTTTTTTGGTATGTTGTATAGATCAGGTAGAATAGTGTGACTCCAATTTGCTCGCTGCGCACCACGCGATAACCTGCGATTTTTTTTTCACATTTTGCTCATAAAGTAAAAAAACTATGCATTTTAACTTTTAGAGCAAAAAGTCCCAGTTTATCACGTGCTGTACAGCGAGCATAAGCTTTTTGAAGTTGCAAATTTGGTTCACATCACCCTTTACTGATCACATATCAAAATTTCAGAACTACATTGCGCTTTGCGATTTTAATATTAACTTCCACTGGGCTAATATAACTTGACTCTTGACCCCGGTTTGAAATTTTGGATCAAAATAACTAAGAAAATAATCTTAGTGTTTGAAGTATCTAGATGAAGTACATCAAGATACTTCAAATAATAAGATAATTTTGCCAATAAACTAAAATAAGGTTAAATACATAACAATAGCAACTTAACGGGCCCTACTATGACGTCTTAAAACTTTTATGATTCCAGTGTGAGAGAGACGGAGCTATACAGGACGAATAGCAACATATTTTTCTCACAACATAATCATGATGGCATTGGCACCTCATTGTACGACCGGTTCGATTCCCAAATATTATATTTCCCGTCTTACCAAGTGCACGACCGTCCTTTTGACTGTGCGTTGTCGGAGATAAAACTTTGACCTAGAGCTGGCCTAGAGTTGTAAAGAGTTTCTATAGAATAAGAGGTCAGCTCATACTGGTAATTAGGATTCCTTTCCCGGTGCAGGGTTTTTTTATTTTTTTTTTATTTATTATTATTAGGCAGGAGTGGGAAATCCTCATGGACGAATCGGCCGCCCACTCTGTGAGACAACCGAGACAGTGCCGGACTCTTACCGGCTAAAACCCACTCCTGCCTTTTCTCAAGTCTCCCCTGACATGATCAGAGTCCTTGTGAGACGACAGGACATTATTTAAAAATTTTGTTTTTGTTTAGGTGCACGTTAGTGTTTCCTTCTTAAATTTAGCTTAAATTGAACTAAACTTATCCTATTTTTCAGCTTACTTTATTTATAAGACTTATTTTACTTATGATACTTTATGTTCCTTTATGTACTTTATTCTAATGCCTTATGTTTTACAACTTAATTAATATTTATACGCCTTAATTTCTTATGTGCTAGTTTAATATATTCTAATTAATATATATCTAGCAGTATTTCTATTCTATTTGTTTCTTAAAATAACAGATTTGGCAATATCTTTACAGAATTCGACGAACATTTCTCTGGTCTTTTTATTTGAGATAAGCTCGGGGGGTGCAGGGAATTAACCGGTACCCTATCACTAAGCTACCTCTGTCTGACCGTCCATCGGACTGCGACAGGTACCTTTGAAACTGTATTTGGTAGGTAGATACTTACCACATCATTTTTTAGCCTAAATAATTACTCGAACCGCATAAATTGTAAACCAAAAAGTTTTTCCCGTACAAAGACATCTTTGTTTTTGCTCCTCTATCATAAAAAAAATACTACAAATATTTTTTTCATTCATCAAAATTCATTTAAATATCGTGCTTGCAATAAAATAAAAGTCATGTGCCAGCCAAACTCCCACAGCAAGTATTCGCAAAGACATAAATATTTCGATGCTCACAAAACTTTAGAAGAAAAATATTTCGTAAGAAGAAAGTTCTCTCAACAGAAAACGTACGAAACCCTTCATTCGCTAGTCCGACACGCAATTGACCGGTTTTAGCCACTGACGTGCGACCTACTCTACCAAGTTCACGAACGTTCTCTCGTGGCATCATTGACACTTGTATGGAATCCCGGTCAAGTCCACACGCCATTCGTTCCGTGTTACTTATGCGTCGCACTTCCCGACAGTTTTGCATTACTCGACCTGTTTATCCTTACTAAATATAAGCTACTAACTTTTGCCCGTGGCTTTGCTCGCTTTTTTGTATGTTTTTGCCTAAAAAAGGAGTATTCATATAACTGTATCTAGCGTCCCATTTATCTCTGTACACTGTCACAAATCGGTTAATCGATTCACGCGTGAGAGCATTACAAACAAACAAAAAAACACTTTCATATTCATAATATTAATTATTTACAATTATAGTTAGGATTTACGCTTGTTTATACATAGTAGATAAAGTCAACAAAAGTCTTACTAAAAACATAACCCTCCTTCTTTCGCAGTCGGGTAAATAGTGAAATGTCACAAGTTCTAACATGAAAGTACAATCAAACTACCTTGAAGTCGTTCTACGCGGTAAGGCAATGGCGCAATAGGTACCCATGTAACTGAAGAAAGAAAAGAAATATAGAAAACGCTGGACCCATGCGTTTAGTAGGGCTTCAACACAGCATACGTCGTCGAAAAAAATACACTACCTACGAAAATTGCAATACTAAACCTGCGTCAACGAAGTCGCGGGCGAAGTGCTAGTTGCATATAAAACCAGCACGTATTTCGTTCGCCACGAAGATTTAGGAAATTCTTCACATTTTTCAATCCAACATTTTAGTTTCAATACACAGTTTTTACTACAGCAATATCCGCTTACATGACGTACAGGGATACGATCGTTTACGCAAATACACGAATAAATTCTAATATAAGCAGTCTTCGTTCGCGCGATTTCCTTTATTTTTTTCTTTAAACACTGAGTTCGATATGTTTACGAAGAGCTCATGGCTAAACAATAACAGCCACTGTTGATAATTATTTAAGGATAAGCAACACTTGCGGATGTCGATCCATAGATTGGTGACTGTCGTTAACATATTCAGACCTGCGGTTCTAAAAATACCACTTTAGCAGAATCATATTAGGATCATAATATTAATCACACAATAATTTGTCTAACTTCATTTTCATCTTTATCGCTATAACGCATAAGGTTCAAGGTTGATCGGAAAAATTTGACAGTGACAGGTAGCATGATTTGCTTTCTGATTCTGCCCAAGTGGCCGTTTTAGCCCCCTTCGGGTGCATCCAAAAACAGGTGAAGCCGTTATTCCCGGCTGTCATAATTATTTGACAGTAATATGCTAGATTCCATCATCCACAAATTGCAAAACTATTTAGTCCGTCAGTTAGAGTATTGAAAAATAATGGACACGTATTTTTTGTTTTTGTAAATCAATGAATATTGACAAAGATAAAACGCATCAACACTCGGGAGAGGGGGCTCATGACGTCACGACTCACTAAAAATTATGCGAAGGTGTGACGTATTGAGAATTTTAAAAGCGTCGTAACTTCGTCAATTTTGGTTCCCGTAACAAAAGAACAAACACGGGTCAAATACTTTTTGATAATCTAACTAACGGACCAATTAGATTTTTTCAGGACACAAGCCTATTACGTCAGTCTCAGCTTAGAAAATGTGATACAAGCTTACCAAGAGGTATCGTCTTTCCAGCTCCTGAAAGTCGGACAGACACAGGCAGTGGGTGCTCCCACTGCCAACCTTGCTAGGTTGCGGTATTTTTTCAAAAGAGTCACCGCTGCCCTGGAATGCAAAGGACATGAGAAGGGACATGGATAGGTTTTAGTCAGTAAGAATCTGATACTCCCACGCTCCACCCAGAGCGGAAGGAGTCATTTGATGATTTCCCACCCCTAAAAAAAACTTTATTACGAACTGGAGAGAAGGAGAGACCGCCTGCCATTGGCCTGGTGGACCTCCATGGAAAGAGACCTTAAGAAAGTCCAATTGCACGAAACGACAACCCAAGATCGCTTGACTCGGCGCAGGAAAGTGAGGAGACCCAATCCCAAATAATGGGATATGGAGAGCAAGAAGAAGAAAAAGAAGAGAAACAGGCCTGATCGAGTTCAATACGTTTACATACGAGATACGAATTTCTGAATCATACTCACAATCATTGATTGGTTTTCTCAGCTGTTGCATCTACGTCAGAAACGTTTTCCTTGTTGGATGTTTGTCTTTAATCGTCTAGACATCAACAATGACGTTTCAAATTCTTTCTCACTCGAGCCAAAAATAATAGGAATGTCTCTAGTTCTTCATTCATGACAATGTTTAAATTATATTTTCATGCTCGTCTGGTAAAACGTTGTTTTTAAAGTTTATTGGGATTTAGCGAATTCTATTCAGTATATTAGGGTCTGTTTCAGCCAGATTTGGCGAAGATTTGATAGGTACTTGACTGAGGGACTGGAATCTAGTTAAGGCAATCCAATTCAATTCTATTAATATTTTAAGGTCCATTATTTTGTATATTTCTGAGAATCCGTTACAATGATCATTATTATTACAAAATAGAAATCAAGATTATTCGATTTTATATACCTACTAAGATCAGTTTAATTATAGCCTACTAGCTTCAGCCCGTGGCTTCGCTCACTTTAATATGAGATTTCTAAAAAAAGAGCAACTTATAACACTGCGGAACAAAAAAAAATATGTGCGGCATTAAATTTGTTAATCATTTTTGTAAATTCTTGTTCATAAACATACGCGGTATATGTTTACTTTATTGAATTGACTCTGGTTCACGAGATAAACGCAAAAAAAAACAATGAAAATATTGAAACTACGCTCTTCTAGTTGGCATGAAGTTTGATTAGGTACTCTCACTAAGTAATCTGTTTACGAATTTAGTTACAACCATTTCTCTAATAACCTATTAAACCTTTAAGTTACAAATTCGGGTCGTATTTGAATTATAAAAGAACTTTTTGTGTTAAAAAATATGAGTTCGCCACAAAAACCTCGTGTTAACGATCCCAACAGTTTTTGACCCATATGTGGCAAATTTTGGTCCCAAAACCAAAAGAGAAAAATCACAGAGTCTGTAAAAATACCTACCAAGCATACTTTGGGATTGAACTTCTACAAAATAATAAATTTTGGGTGCCATACATCGTGTGTAAGTCTTGTGTAGAATCTTTGCGATACTGGAGCCAAGGAGGATGCAAAGGACTTAAGTGTTTTACCATTTTGCTACGGAACCCTAAAAAGCGTCAATCAAATCACCACGAACAAAAGTGACCAAGAACTCTGACTTATCCGAGATGCTTATTAAAAATTGCTGAGGAAGATAAATTACGAACCAATTTATAAACCCAGAGAAAAACTTGATAAAAATAATTATTCTTTTCCTGATAATACAATTATTAAATAAAGTGGGAGCCTCAGATGTAGCTTTAAATTTGTTTCTTGCAAAGAAAACAGAACTGAGTTTGCAACCTTCAAAAGCTAAGGAGAACAGCTGATTGTGGAACATTTTATTAGCACATTATTATAGGCATAAGAGCACTTAAACGTTTTATGAGCAAATAAAATCATTGTCTTGGTATGCACTCTATGCTTCGCTTAGGTATTTTACAAGATACAAGAACATGTTTAGTAATATGCTTTGGACTATTAATTGCGTATATTTTTCTTCCCTATAGAATCGATAAAAATTGCATTATAGATAAAGAGCAACAAAGTTCATGAGTGAGGGCTGACGTCACGTTTTAGTAAAAATATAGTATCGCGTATCGTCACGCGAGTTTCGAACGCACTGTTCCTTTTACATTGTCTAATATTTTTCAGATATATAACTGAAACTGAACTTTGCGGAAATCGCTGGTGACGTGATCAAAATATTCAATACAATCTATGCGTCTATGTAAAGTTAAAAAAGTAAATTTAAGAGCGTGTATTCCGTCCACTAGCGCCGCCAAGCATTTTTTATTATTTGTGGTAAATTTAAGACACGTAGATAAAAAACCGCTCTGTAGTGCACTGAAGTTAATGTATTTATTAAGTTTTGAGAATTATGTTTTGTACTTTAGAACATATTTATGTTCTAAAGTACAAGCAGGGGGGGGGGGGGTAGTAAGTAGTAGTGTCGCTAGTGGACGCAATACACACTCTTAAGAGCGTGTATTCCGTCCACTAGCGCCGCCAATCGTTTTTTATTATTTGTGGTAAATTTAAGACACGTAGATAAAAAACCGCTCTGTAGTGCACTGAAAAAATGTATTTATTATGTTTTGAGAGTTATGTTTTGTACTTTAGAACATAAATAGTTGCCAAAGTCGATATTTTTGCTAAAAGTGGCCACTTTTAGCAATAATTGCCGTTTTGGCTATTTAGCCATGAGTTATGTATTAAAAATAGCTGTCAAAAAATAATAGATACATTTCTTTAGTGCACTACAGAGCGGTTTTTTATCTACGTGTCTTAAATTTACCACAATTAATAAAAAACGATTGGCGGCGCTAGTGGACGGAATACACACTCTTAAGGTTAAATAATAATAACGATCCCTTATTCATCAAAATCACTCAGAACAGCTAAAATTTCAAACAATGAAATCCTGACTAGAAGTCACTAACTAGGAAAATGAGTGCAAATGTAAGTATTGTTGCAATTTTGAAAAACAAACTTAAACCGTGAATGAACTCCCAAGAAAACCGTAAACTTTAGATTGAACTTTAATCTTGTTTAAATTAAACTGTGTCTCTTCTTAATTAACTTCATAACTACAAGTGTATATAGAGAGTTAACTTAAACTTGTCTTATTAAGAAAACATGTATAGGTTTATTCAGGGTTACGTGGGGATAAAAATATGAAAACAACTTTACCTACTACAGCATAAAGATTGACATATTATTATTAAAATGATAATTTTTACGTTTTGTACTGTTCTTCGTGTAAACCTGTAAGTTTTGGATAGCTTATGCTGTAAGATTTTGAAAAAACTTAAACGTTTGCTTAATATCTGCAAGTATCTGCAGAAACGACTATTATATTTTATTTTTGTACGAAAGTTTCCACCGAACTTACAAGACAAATAATTCACTACAACACCATTACAAGTTATATATACCATACCATACGAAACGGAAACCTTAAAACATCAAAGCACGAAATTAATCATCTCTGATTGGAATCTGCATCAGATCCGTACGAAATACTCCTAGCAATAACATGACATGCACGATGCATCCAGAGGTTAAACTCAATCCAACATTCCTTCTGACTCACCGGGAAGATACCTCCGGAATGTGTGACGTCACACAGCATTTGTTTCGACTCATCTCTCTTTGTTCTCTGAAATGGAACTGTCATTGAAACTGAAATAATACACCTCGTTTTACGTCATTACATTCGCGAACATTCGAAATTCAAAATATAAAAAGTAAAAAAAATAAAACATGGCCAATTAATTAAAATACCCCCATTAGCACTCCACAAAACAATAGCTTTTTTATTTAACACGTACCTAATAATGAAAACTTTTTCGTTGTCTTTGGGATCGCTGCCAAGAATGTTTTGAATACTTTCGAAGTTTCGTCTGATATCGTTGTAATAGTCACAAAGTGGGACTAGATACATAGCAATAACGATTATGAAGTGGGTATAGTGACACGGTATATTTTTGAAAGGAATTTGACTAAAACTCGGTCTTTTCTTCAGACGTATCGGCACAAGTTACTTAAATATTTATATGCTAGCTTTTGCCGCGTGTATAAGTACTGTTTCTTCTCGTTCTTAGTAGGAATTTTGGAAAATCCCAGAATCCATCTCTTAGTACTGCCCTACACTATTAGTAATGGGATTGTCCTTAGGAATACTTTCAGTGCATACAGGGATAATCGCCGGTTGGTGCCCCATTACATTTGAAATGTCTAACGGGGCCTCTGCGAGTTGGTTTCGGCCCCTCGTACGCCTACCAAAGGACCGGGTCTCCAGGGACCCGGGAAAGTAAAAATAAATAAATAATAATAATATCCTTGGACATTTCACACAACGCCATATAGTCCCAAGCTATGCTACCTTATGCTTGTGTTATGGTAACGAAATGGCTGATAAACTACTTATATACATTTTTTTTTTTTTGTAAATACATACATATTATAGATAGAAAAACACCCTGACTCGGAACAAATACTTGTAGGTCGTACAAATATTTGTTCCGTGCGGGAATCGAACCCGCGAATTCCACTCCCCAAGGAACCTACATGCCAAATTTCAACTTTGTACTAATGTAACTAATACTATAATACTTTATAATAATAGTTTTGGCTTTGCATTGTCTGTCAGTCACTCAGTAGCAGAAGAGTTTTACATTTATGTTACGGTAAGCGTGATTGATTGAAAATTGTTTATATTTTCGATCAATATTAATAATTACTGTAAGTCCAGGTTAAAATAAGAAATTAATCACATTTATCGGTGATTATTACTAATGTAACCTTAGCACCGGATATGTAGTAAATTAAAACTGGCCAAGGGCAAGTCAAACTCGCGCACGAAGGGTTCCGTAACATTATCTATAAAACGGCAAAAAAAAACAAGTTTTTTGTATGTGAGCCCCCTTAAATATTTATTTTATTCTGTTTTTTAGTATTTGTTGTTATAGCGACAACAGAAATACATCAACTGTGAAAATTTCTACTGTCTAGCTGTCGCGGTTCTTGAGATACAGCCTGGTGACAGACAGCGAAATCTTAGTAATAGGGTTTTTACCCTTTGGGTACGGAACCCTAAAAACGGCGGCAGAAGTGAAAACTTGAACATTAACGTTGTGCATTTTTTAATCATCCGTCTTACGAATTTTCGATCAGGTCACGTGTTCTGACGCGATTTTAACATTTTATACCCATCCCAAGAAAAATGTTCAACGCCGCTAAAGAAGTTTTCACTTTAAAAAATAACGTACGCCAATCGTCTTTCCAAAGCTAAAGATCTATCACTAACACTAAACTGTCACAATAAAAGAGCAACTTTGTTTAAATGCCATCTGTATAGGCCCGCAGGATACGCCGGGTGATGGCTTTTTTTAAGGATGGAAAATCGTCAATCGGAGTCTGTTTCTTGATAGCTACAACCTGGGAGTCTTTAAGTCAAGAGTGAATTAGTTACTTCTAAGCAAGCGTGCTCCACCTTAGACTGCATCATCGCTTAACATCAGGTGAGATAGTGGTCAAACGTATGCCAATCAATAGTAAAAAAAAAAATGACTATTTCTGCTATGGGCGGAACAAAAGGGAGTGTCAGACTCTTACTGAATAAAACCATTCCGTGTTCCTCCTAATGCCATTTGTGTTCCAGAGCCACGGTTACTCTTCCAAACAAATTCCACAAGGGTTTTGTATTGCCTTCGAAGAATGCCATTTATTGCACTTCAAACTCCAGGAAGGCAAAAATATAAGTATGATATATTCTTTTACAAAGAAACTTTATTGAAATTGCTTCTGAATCATAGTTCCAGTTCTATGAAATATTAAGGAATGTAATAAAACTCGTTATTAACTTTGACTATGGACTGCAGTGGAGTTATTTTATTTTGAATTTCGAGTTCTTGTATCGAGCAAAAAGTTATTATATGTTTTTTTTTTAACAAGAATTCGTGCTTTTCCATACCCTACCTGCTCAACACTTAACAGAAAAGGTTATGATAATGTATAATAACATTTTTCCAGAAAAATATAAGAAGCTTTTTCGTCCAAATTGCTCCTAAAATTTGTAAACTGATAAGAAATTGATCACAAACAACTTTAACCTACTAATTACTCGTACCTACATACCTTGGGAAAAACAGGTAAATATAAAAAAATTGGAGCCAAACATGACATCAAACTATTTAGTAAGTGTAGTTGAAAAACTTTTTTTTTAATTATGTTTACCAAATTTTAACTGAATCGGTTCAGAGAAAATCAGTCGTGACAGACGGACAGACTGACACACGAGTGATCCTTGAGGTATATGAGGTTAATAGGGTTCCGTTTTCCAAACAAACAATATTAATAACCGACTCGCTAAAATTATTATTTCAGTTCATATTCAACAAAGAGATTGATTTGATTTGAGATATGATTTCGACTTATTTTAATACATCAATTTATTTATTGTTATTTTTGTGTTAACGTAAGTGAAATTGATTTATGTAAATACGCCTTTTTAATATGATTTAGTCTTTTATTTACTTTTTTTAACCGACTTCCCAAAAAGGAGGAGGTTCTCAATTCGGTTGTATTTTTTATATTTGTTACCTCATAACTCCGACAACTATGAACTGATTTGAAAAAATCTTGTTTTATCTGAAAGGACTTGCAGCCATTTAAATTTTAACAAAATCGGTTACGAACTTTAGATTTTAAATCGAAATAGCTGGAATTCGTCTACTTGGATGATGGTTTTATATAATCTAAGTAATCGAAATTGCATATTTTGCTTTTTCTGCGATTTTGCAGTGGTGATGTAAATACTTGCCGACTTCCAAAAAAAAAAAATACTACAAATTAAAAAATAACTTTAATTTCGGAAGTCGGTGTTTTATTAGTTTCTTCGTATTTTGACACCTACTTCCGAAATTATAGTTATTTTTTACTTTGTAGTGCTTTTTTTTGTTGCATTTTTTTTTCCTTGATCTGTCGCCGAGAATCTCGTCTTCTTTACATTAAACTATAAATATCAAGACAGATTCCCTTCTCATTTGCCATTATTTTGATGAAGCGTCATAATTTTAATGTCGTAAATAACTATGATATAAACGAGGTTGTACGTGACAAAACATTAATAAATTGAACAAATATATTTATAATCTTCAAGATCTATGTCAAATCTAAGAGTTGTTATAGAATCCTAATACCTGCATATCAAATTATAAAATTCATCCCCTATTCAGTAGTCACTCAGTAGGGGATTGGAAGAATTTTGACTGACAGACAACGCACAGCCAAAACTACTGGTCGTTAAGAGTTGAAATTCGGCATGTGGGTTCCTTGTGTAGGGCAACACTAAGAGAAGAGTTCCCGAAATTCTTACGGAAACGGAAAATAACGGGATATGCACATAAAAATAACGGGATATGCACATAAAAAAGCAAAATCTAGTAAGAGATAAACCTGAACTGAATACTTTATGCAGAGTTTAGATTCGTGAATATTTTAATGTAGTACTAGAGACCGCCCGCGAATTCATCCGCGTATAAGTTCTCGTTATTCCCGTGTAAATCCCGATCCCTCGGGAATTCCGGGATAAAAAGTAGCCTATGTGTTATTCTGGGTCTTCAGCTACCTACATACCAAATTTCATCGTAATACGTCCAGTAGTTTTTTCGTGAAAGTGTAACAAACTTACATTCACATACACATACACATTCACCCATCCTCACAAACTTTCGCATTTATAATATTAGTAGGAAGGATTATTTGCTTACTCTATATAGTTGAATTGCATCAACATTTTATGAAGACTATATTGCACGTTAGTAAAGTAGTTTTTATATGGATGCATTTACGAGTATTACTCTTACGTCAGTGTTGATTATCCGTCATAAAGGCAATCCACACATATCCGGGCTGTACTTGGAACGTTGATAGATCGTGGTCCGTCAGGAGTAAAATAATAGGAACTGGGGAAAATTATCGGTGCGTAAATATTTTGGTGGATCACGGTCCGTCTACGTCCCGGGCACGGTTCGGATATTGTGGCGCAACCTCTACTGAGAATTAACCAATAGTAAGAGCCTTGACTGACGAAAATTTAGAAGTAAGTAAGAATTAAGGTACTAAGGCTTATATTAGTGCGGTTTTTCTTCACACTTACTATCAACAACTTGAGAGGAAACTCCTACGGAAATCAAATCATTTATTTAAAGGACATGGTAAAAAGTGGCCTATGAATCAACTCATGCGAAACCTTTACTATTATTATTCCTAGTTTTTTTTTTTAATTACATTTTACTGATTAGAATAGAACGGACACTTTTAAATTACGAAACCATTTTAAAAAGTAACTCACTTTGGTTTTATAACCCGGCGCCATTACTACAAAAAGAGTAAAGCGATTAAAGCGCTGTATGACACGAACACTATTGACACTGACAGTCGATGAAATGACAGTTGACACTTTGATGTACCTAATGTATTTGGCACCTGATACCAGGGAATCGGCCGTCGACCTAACTTACCACGCTTTCATATGTTAGAAGAACATAGTAACACTACTCTATACATTTTTTGGTGAGATAAAAAGTCTGGCAGCTCTGGGATCTTAGTCCATTTGGTATGTTTCTATTGTTTGGTATGTTTTATAACCTCAAAATCCGAAATCATTTTAGATGTTTTACAATTCTGGCAAGTGTCCGTGATTTTAATTTAGTTTTAGTCGAACATATGCATTATTTAAAACACAGATAGTAAATTCACGTCTCTGTTGGTTCTTAGGCGAACGATGTATGGGCGATGAGCAATGTCCTTTCTTAATATTATAAATTACATAAAATACCAAAAAGTTTAATTAAATTTTAATATCACTGTCGCTGAACTAGGAGGGTCCTGTGTTTCAGGCGAAGAAGTTCAATATTGTATACATTCTTAAATATATATATATAATAAGCAATACTCGATTTACACAATTACTTTATATCTAACAATAGCTTCTCTGTTTCATCAATACTAATAAATAATAACTATGTAATGTCATAACACAGCTGCAGGAATCTTAACAATTAATTTGACGATAACTTCAAGAGGAACATAAGCTATATTCGTTTTAAAGTATAGAAAGAAAGAAGAAAAAAGAAAACAAATTTATTTGGAACACACAGATACACACTATATGTAGGTATAAGTAAAAGGGAACTTAATTCTAAAACAATAACATTGTAACTATTTGGCGTAGCGTGAATCACTTTTACAGTGTTAAAAATACAAGTAAATAAATAAATAAATATACATATAATAGCGTGTAGTAAACGATAATAATATGAATAATAATTTGGTGTCAAGGGACAGGTAGGTAGGTAATTTGTTCATGTAAATTAACGATATCCATCTGTATCCGATAAGATCTCAACATAGTTGAAAAAACGCTTCTCATCAAAATGCATAGTCATGCATTTAGGGCGCATTTAGGGCTCGAACGATAGTTTAAGCTGAAAAACGACGTTCAATCTTTAGGGAGTCCCCAGAAGATTGGACGTCGAAGCCATGTCCTGGAATGATAGGACATAGGATACTTTTTATCCCGGTAAAATGTTCCCTATAATTATCGACATTCACGTAGACAAAGCCAGAAATAGCCAAAGATAATTATACTAATATTATAAAGCTAGTTTTTTTGTTTGTTTGCTTGCTTGAACGCGCTAATCTTCGGAAATACTGGTCCGATTTGAAAAAATCTTTCAGTGTTAGATAGCCCATTTATCGAGGAAGGCTATATCATCACGCTAAGACAAATAGGAGCGGAAAATTAATGGCAAATGTGACGCAGACGAAGTTGCGCGGGTCAGCTAGTAATAAATACTTTTGAAAGCAACCTGAAATATTCGCTTATTTATGATATATAGCTGAATTTAATCCTGTAAAATTCCTGTGAATACTCCAAGTACGTAGACGGAAGCATGAATCACAGCTCATAAGTTCGACGAAACAGCGATCTGTCAAACGTAATGAGTGTTAAAGAATGGAGGTCGCAGGCGCAACGCCAACCAACTATTCACCCTGTCATTCAACCGAACAATGACAATTTCTTATATATTTTTTTCTTTTTATTTTTTTCGTTAGCATCATCTTCCTGCCCTTATCCCATGTTACTTGGGGTCGGCGCAACACGTTTTTTTCTTCCAGTCTGCCCTTATCAGCCGTCAAACTTTCACTAACTCCCTTTTCTTTCAACATATTTCTCGCACAGCTGGCGGATAGCGAAAATGGCATCCGTTGTACCCCGACCAGGCATAAAACTTATTTTATTCGTTAGCAATATCTAAATACTACTAGCATTTTCATTATGCTGAAAAAGAATAATAAGAGCCAAAAATATTGTTATGGTCGATATAATTTAAATTTTATATTAGTAAAATTAATAGATGTAAGACTATCGCAAAAAAATAATAAAAAAAACATACAAAATTCTCGTTAAAAAAATCACATGCGGGACGCGATATGTTATTTGCGTTTTCAATAAATTAACACACATTACTACTACATTCTACACATAAAATAAATTTTATTTGGAATCGCGTAGTCATATTGCCGCGTCTTGCTTTTCAGCGAGAGCCATGATAGGTTAGACATTCAGCCAATTAGAGCAAGCACAGCTTTTACCGGACTTCTGTGTCGCGATAAAAAGAATCAATGTTATATACACTATTGTAGACGATATAGAATTGTTTTTAGCTGACGGTTTTATTTTTCATTCATAAAATGATAGTCTGCCGAATTGCGTTCTAAATATACCCTTTATAACGAATTTCAAGGGACCGGGCATTTTCTTTCGTTATAAAGAGTTTTAGTTATACCGAGGCAAGAGAAAAAATAATCCAAATTTAACCAATTACATTAATTTCTTATTTTATTACTATCAATACAATAGGGCTCACTTTGCCTGACGTGTTTTGCTGTGCCAATATTTGGATGGTGTGTTTAGTAACTGATACCAAAATTAATGACTAACTTTTTCAAAAGTTAGTCAGTAGTAGTTAGTTTTTCCAATGACGTATTATATATAGACACGTCATAAACCAACATCGCGGCGCTTAAAAACGGCGAAAATATTAATACGGATGAAGAAAGGGAAATGCGGGATGCCTGTTGCTAGAGCGAGATAAATATACATCTTCAGTTACGTCACAGGATAAGTAATAGTCAAATTGACAACCAAACAAACGTAGTGTCGCGCGACAGGTTGGTGCGTAACTAAGCGCGATGTGGCCAATTGGCTTCATTTCATGTTGTCATTTTAGAGTGTGGACAACGTATCTATAGTTTTATATATCATTGAGTTTTTCAAGAGTTACTTTCAAGCAGCTCTTTAAAGTTTTCTCACTCATGAATCAACTGAGATTGAATGTCATGGTTTACAGGTTTCGTATACCTAATGATTTACTAGTTTTAACCCATTAATCTTTTACTATTACCCCTGTCTACATTCGAAATGGATTTTCGAGGCTCTGTAGATATTGTGTACCTACCTGCAACTAGTTAATAAATCGATTCTAGATGTGTATGGAATTTCTGTCCTGTAATTATTATCCGAAAGCAATACAAGTTTTTTTTTAAAGTTATTTCGAGTATTTTAACATCGCACATTTTGAGCGTATCTCTTATAATTTGATTTATTGTTGGACAAATAATTCATCTAAAAAGTTATTTCTCTACTTTCGACACATATACGACGGGGCCGTTTCCCAGACTAAGCACTTCATTACACCTATCATCATAATATAACATAATCTGGGAAAAGGGTAATCGAAAACCACATGAATTTCGAAGCGTAGCCAAGAATTCCACTGATTTAAATTTATATTCTGTCAATATAAACGTTTTATTATACACACATTCTCACACCATTCAATCCGAAATTGGCATAGACTGTGAACATCTGTACTAGACATGACTCAGGCTTGGGACAGCTGCCGGTTTCTGTCAAATATAAATCTAGATGAGTTTAATTACAGTACTGCACTATTACGTTTATCAAAAAGTAAATCGCAACATTTCCGTGTATTTTGGAATTTTCATCTCATATTCTAGCACAACAAAGTCTATTTCCAAATAAAAATGTGCAAATGGTTTCAGAAATTTTGTTTACGTAGATGACATACACTTCATCTCGAAACTTCTTTGCACAGCTTATAGCTAATGAATATCAAGCTTTTCTAATAATCTATTAATGGAAAGTGAGTAAAAAAAACTACAAAGACTATTAATTTTGATATTTAATCTACCCTCAATATAAGTTTTACAAATTAGAAAATTAATTTTAATTTCAAAAAGTGTCTGTTGAAGCGCGAAATTTTTGAACAAACTAATATTATAGGCGATACGACATTTTTTAAATGAAAATATTTATCAATGGAACCGAAAATAGTGTGATATGACATTTATTATGGTTCTTGGATTTATATTAAAACTAAATGTGCCAAGGTTCGGTGTGGAAAACAAACATCTGGGCTTTGAAACAAAATATCAGAACTCCACAATATATCAAAACTTCGTTTATTATTAAATTCAAAGATCTATATATCAATTTAGATCTTTGAATTTAATAATGAACTATCAGAGCTAGTAAGATACGAATGTCATCTACACAATGATAACCGTACTTATCGTTTCAAACAGAAAGAAAACGAGGGCAATAAAGTATAAAAGAAACACATTGTCTTATTTTCTTTGAATTTCATTTGTTAACTCTCTCTTACGTCATACAAATCACTTCTTTTTATCGTGCATAAACTATGCGAAATCCTTGACATTTCATACAAATCCATTCATACGTTAAATTCTAGACGAAACAGTGTTTAGCGAGAAGTCAAACAATCCACAAAGAAAACATCTTTAGCTCTGGCAATAAAGATCGTTTACACAATGTTTTAGAAACAGCTGCGGTCAAAATAGCAGTAAAGGATACGAAAAGTTGTAAAATGATTTGCTGTCTAAATAGACAGCAAATCATTTTACAACTTTTCGTATTTTTTTACAACTTGTTTGTTGTGTTCATTTGTTAACATCCAAACTTATTATTATTTAATAATAAGTTTGGATGTTAACAAATGATAAATTATGCTTGAGAAATAAATTCATAAGAAACGTATGTTTTGGGTAATTATTAGGGTTCCATACTAAAAGGGTAATCAACGGAACCATATTCCAATCTATCAATCGAAAATTCCTAGTAAGATAGATCACTTAGAAATCCACGCATAATTTATTTTATTACTAGTTTTTGCCCGTGCCTGGTCTCTCATAATTAAAGTCATTCGCAAAAATAATATCCTTCAAGGTCTCATCTATTTCTGTGCCAAAATTCATCAAAATCAGCGAAGAGATTTATGCATGAATACGTTACAATCAAATAAACAAAAATATTTACTTTCGCATGTATAATATTAGTTTAGAATTTATATATATACATATAGGCAAGCGTGCTCCACCTTAGACCGCATCATCGCTTAACATCAAGGTGAGATAGCGGTCAAACGTATGCCTTACAATAGTAAAAAAATAGTAATATCTGTAGGAGATATACGCACGATGAAACTATTATTTTCTTACATTGACCTTTAATAAAGGCGAATATCTACCGCCTGATATTAGACACTGCAAAACTTTTACAGTTTTAAAAAAAAGAGTGAAAGAACACTACCTTTCTGTACCGTCATAGTTGCAAGTATGTATTTTATTTTTATTTGTATTTATCTTAAAATATTATTTAGTATATTATATTAGCGTCATTTTTGTTTTAGTAATATTTATGTATTGTATGTTATATTCAAAAGTTTATTGTTTTATTTTATTTTGTTTTTTTTTTTACTTTTACACACGTGTCTACATCTTTTTTATTTGGCTCTCCTTTCGCAGGTATGCTGGAAGAGATTTCATTAGAAATAAGCATCACCTTTGTACCTTTTTCTCTGTCTCCTTTTTTGTTATCTGTTTGTACATAAATTGTAAAATAAAATAAATAAAATAATATCTTTTAACCTTAGTAGAAAGTAATTTCTTAGAAAGTCGCCTTTCAATTAATTATTGAGACTTAATTTATGTACCTATTGTTGTTAAAATATTCTACCAAACTTTTTTTATATTCCTAATTCCTGCCAGCGGCTTCACCCGCGATTACGTAAATTTACATTTTAAAATGAGAGTATACTACGCGCACAGCAAAGGGGTGGAACTCTCTGTCTGCGTCTGTGTTACCGAACGCCTACAACCCTAATCTCTTCAAAGTTAGAGTAAACAGGCTCCTTCTGGGTAAGCTCGCTCCATCGTAGACTTTGTCTCTGTCATCTCTGACCAAGACGAAAGTCAAGAGCAAAACCATCTCAAATAAAAAATATTAAAAACTACCGGGGCGAAAAGTATCCTTTGTCCTATTCCGGGACATGGTCTATTTGCGTGCTAATTTTTACCTAAATTCCTTCAGCCGTTAAAAGGTGAAAAGGTTATACAGACAAGGTTGTTTTTACATTTATAAAATTACTATGAATTTAATTAAGACCGAACTACTGAGAATCTCATTAATTAAAATTAAAATGGACTTTCGGTGGCTTTGAAAACGTTTTAAATACTAAGCTTCATGGATTAAAAATGATGTGAAATTTTCTGTAGCTCGCGGCTTCGCTTCCGTCCTTCTCTAAACAGGAACAAATACAACGAAAAAAGAATTAGCGAAATCCGCCCAGCCGTTCACGAGTAAAGCGATGGCCAAGAGAAATAGGGATTCATTTTTATAGTATATCGATTTTAATAGCCGTACTAACGCCCGATTGGATGCCAATTAGCAAGTAGTTCCTTCAAATCTTTCCATAATTGAAGCAACACAGAATAGGGAATATGCATTAAAAAAAAATTATCCATACAGTTTATCTAAAAATTGTGCAATTACGTCATTTTTCTGAATCGTGGTGTTAAGATTTTCCGCGGATTAATGACCCTCTCCAGTTATTATTTAACTTTTGTCGTTTGGTAGGTAAGTTGTACGTAGTTGATTGAATGTTGTTGGTCTTTAAAATTGTTTTGGTTGCTCGGTTTCTCAAAACACAATTACAATATTACTTCGTTCTCGTTCTTCGAGTTCGAAGCTGTGATATTTCTGTTTTTGGGATATCGGACAGTTTCAGCGATTGTTTATCATGCCTTAAAGGATATCACAACTTTCCCGTCAGACATCCCAGACATGAGACAAGAGCAGCTCGAGTACGCCGTACGGAAGAGCCTCTCGAGGAATAGAGAAAATATTTTGCAAGCACTCGCTGGGAAATCTAGCTCCGAGCGTTCACAGCGGCTTGCTAACCAAAGCTGGAGAACATCGCAGGTCCGTGCTCGGGAATCTAGCGCTGAACGTGCACAGCGTCTCAGTGATTTAAAGCAGCATGGCTCTGCAACAAGGGACAGGGAGTCTAACGCTGAGCGCTCGCAGCGGCTCGCTAGCCTAGCTACATACATATTATTATTATGCAATAAAAACAAAACCCTCCTTTTGGCAGTCAGGAAATAAATCATAGCAGTCAGTACTAACCGAACCACACTCATAATTTCATCACAAGTTAAAATGTTTACCGCCCAACGAAGTGGGCACGGGTCAGCTAGTCATATATATATCGGTTCAATAATATAGTTACATTTTACCTGTATTCATAGAAAGTGAATTAAAGCGAATTTTAATTGAACATTTTATTAATATTAAAATAACGCGGACAGAAAACAATTTAATTATCCATTACAAAATGTCAATAGTTAATTTTGTAAATTATTGTTTTGCGCCAAAACACCATGAAAGTATTTTTGTTTCCTTAAACGTTTTGTTTTCGCAGAATAAGGCTAAAAACAATATTGTTTTATTTGTACTTCGACCTGGAAAGGAATCAAACTTCATCCATTCAATTAACTTTACCAGTCGAATCGTGTTCATCAGGGAACAATAAATTAAACACAATATGCTCTTCCGAAGGTTGTAATTACTCGCAAATGGAGTTGCTGAAACACGTACATAAGCTTCTGAATGCTCTCATTATTTTGCCAATAATGAAGCTTTACTACCCACAGGACGGGTTGTTGTGGCGACACAAGGGAGGCTTTGTCCAGCAGTGGAGGTCTGTTATTTATTTATTTTTGTAAGGATAACCAACGAGTAAGTACACAAAAACTTCTGCAAGATACAAACTTGTTACGGAATCTTCCGGCTGATATAGTGATGAAAGCAAGCTCCACTTTGTTGAAAAACCCCTATTTTATTCAGCAGCTTGAACAAGGAGGGGAATCTGTGAATCATAGTACTTATTGTATTGAATAACTTTTGTTTTACGAAACTTTTCTAAAGTTTAGACAATGACAAATAACTCTTAAAGGATTTCTCGAACAGTCGTTACCTCTTGATGTTTGCGGAACTAAAAAAAGTTTCTTGAAAATTGTTGGAGATTCCCTGTTGACTTCTTTTAAGAAATTATCAGTCAAGGTCACTGGAAAGTGTTCTTTTTAGAACTAAAAGTATTAAAGGCTTAAAGTATTAAACTTAGGGAGTTCCAAGCTTTAGTTAAGTAAGAAGTATATTATGGTAGGTACCGTAATCTACTTCATAACATCTTCATTTGAAAGCGGGAATCACAGAAACATACCAAATTTCACCATGTTTAAGGGCCTTGTAATAGCAGACGCACCTTTGAACATCAAGCGGGCATAAATTCTGACTGCCAGCTGCTGCTGAGAAATTACTTTGCCCAGTCTCAAAATTAAGTACATGCTCATAAATTCTTTCTTTTTTGCTTTTGCTCAGTTTGGCTCAGTAGTTTTTATTTTATGAGCATTTCTGCTTACTTCGATGATATGATTTCTGCGTAGACGATGACGTCGCGCCATCCAAGTAAGTGAAAAATAACACGTGAAAAATAAAAAAGTAAAAAAAATAATAATCGGAAGCTGATGTCAAAAAACGAAGAAATAAAACCAAAAATACCGACTTCCGAAATTAAAGTATTTCATAATTATGTTGTATAAGTGTTTTTATTTGGAAACTAGCTTTTTCCCGCGACTTCGTCCGCGTTCCTGTCGTTTCTCGTAAAAAAAGTAGCCTATGTCCTTCCTCACGGTTCAGTGGTTTTGATGTGGCAGATTAACTTTCGTATTTTAGTAGGGAAATATAATAATTATGTCAATCTACAATACTGTTGAAAAATATCGCAATACGGAACCGCACAATATTATTGTTTAATAGCTGTGCCCGCGACTCCGTCAGCGTGTAACTCCTTGTGTGTTATTAGTAATACTGTTTAGATCACGTTCACATGAGGCTTAAGTACCTATAGAACGAAAATACTTCAGCGCAAAGCTTCCAGGTAAACTATGTTGGAAGTTGACCCGTCCGGCACGTGAACATAAAGATTTCAAAGATAGAACTGCTAACCCGGGAAAGAGCGACGTACAACTGACCATGCGAGAAACAACTGACACCGAGATCTACTCCAGCAATACGAAAAGTCTGCCCTTGAGCCTTATTAATTGTCATTGCATAAGACAGCGATACTGGGAATTGCATTCTTTTAAATTGGAATGGAAAATTATTTGGTATTATGGGAATTCTGGGAATAAAGACGGTTTCACCTGCACCGCAACCTGTTATCGAGTCTCGATTATGTTTTGTTGCAACTGGGTTACTTTTAGCCGAGTTCCATTGCAAAGTTGTGGTGGTCTTAAATTTCGGAGCAGAATAATGGAATGCCAATTTTTAAACAAATTTCGTGAGAAGGAAGTCCGGGAAAATTCAAAGAATTTAAAAATTCTATCGGGTAATTAGTGGCTTCTTGTTCATTGACCAGCATGATTTAGTATTCACGCGCGATGGCTTCTTATTAGCGTATTTCATGTATAACTTTGGTGTTTCTATACCGATTTCTATGATTCTTTTTTATGGAATAGTTAATAATGCTAACTTTTTTAATTAACATTATTAACTATTCCATAAAAATAATGGGATGACTGAGAGTGTTATAAACGTAAGAGTAGACATATAATAATCAGAAAGCTACGAACTGCTAAGCTATCGGAGGGAGTTACACGTGTTATTGTGAGTCAATCATAAAAGATAGACATATGCTGTCGTGGGATATTTTTTATATAATTTTAAGGAGAACATCTCCGTAATACATGATTTCTGTGTAGCTTTAACCATTAAGGTTGCACACGCGACGGAAGCTTAAAAAAGGAGTAACTTCTCCCGTTATTGATTGTAGCGTGATGAAAAGTATACTATAACCAGCTCAGGAGTATGAAGAATAATTGTACCAAGTTTCTTTAAAATCCGTCTAGTAGTATAACCGTTATAGAAACAAAAACTTGTTTCTATAACGGTTATACAGACAGACAGACATACAGACAAAATTTTTGTTGATTGCATTTTTGGCATCAGTATCGATCCCTAATCACCCCCTGATAGTTATTTTGGAAATATATTTCATGTACAGAATTGACCTTTCTACAGATTTATTTTAAGTATAGATAGATAAAAGATAGACATATGCTGTAGTGGGATATGTTTTATATAATTTTAAGGAAAACATTTCCGTCATACATGATTTCTGTGTAGCTTTAACCATTAAGGTTGCACACGCGACGGAAGCTTAAAAAGGAGTAACTTCTCCCGTTTTCCCAACATTTCCCTTCACTGCTCTGCTCCTATTGATTGTAGCGTGGTGAAAGTATACTATAACCAGCTCAGGAGTATGAAGAATAATTTTACCACGTTTCGTTAAAATCCGTCGAGTAGTTTTTGTTTCTATAACGGTTATACAGACAGACAGACAAAAATATTACTGATTGCATTTTTGGCATCAGTATCGATCCCTAATCACCCCCTGATAGTTATTTTGGAAATATATTTCATATACAGAATTGACCTGTCTACAGATTTATTATAAGTATAGATTGGTTGTATTTTATCATTTAAATGCTGTTTTCGCAAATGAAACCCACCCTACATCACAACACTGACCTACTTTCAAGGCATCAAAATCGACAATATGTTGACATTTAGGTCTTTGTTATATGTAGGTATATAGCCCTTGACCCAGCCGCCTAACAAGAGCCTCTTGTTAAGCAGAAACCCTTCGCCATATTAGCCATCGACTCAAATGACTCGAGCCAGAGCAAATCAAATGATGGAGTCTGCAAAATGTAATGTACTGTTTATTCTATGAATCCCACAGTTATAATAGATGAAGAGAGAATTACAGCAGATTTTGCTAGCAAATAATACCAACATTAGGTATAACTATTTATTTCGGTGTATTTGACTGGTTTTTCTTTATAACATACCTCAAAACCTAGAGCAAAAAATGGCGGTGTTGTCAGCGTTTTAAAATCTGTGACAGAGACAGTAATTGCGTGTGACGTCACTTAAAAGTCGTTATATTTAATTTCGAAACCAATAAAACATTCTTAGAGTTCGGTACTTGTACTACCCAATAGTAATATATAAGTGAAATAAATATAAAAATAAGTGATGAGTAAATAAGTGATGAATAATATACGAGTATAGGTGAAATCCGGAACCGCGGTCCTAGTTCCGAAAGCCCCTCAACCCGCTCAGTCAATCAGTGAGTCAGCGAACAACTAAAGAGCATACATATTGATAATTTTTAGCTTAATCTATACTAATATTATAAAGCAGAAGAGTTTGTTTGTTTGGTTGAACGCGCTAATCTCAGGAACTACTGGTCCGATTTGAAAAATTATTTCAGTATTAGATAGCCCATTTATCGAGGAAGGCTATAGGATATAATCATCACGCTAAGACCAATAGGAGTGGAGTAGTAATGAAAAATGTTACGCTGACGACGCTGCACGGGTTAGCTAGTGTTTACTAAATTTCAACAGAATCGGTCCAGTAGATCCGGAGAAAACTGGTTGTGACAGACGGACAGACAGACACTCGAGATTTCCTGGTTCCGTTTTCCACGGATTTTCGGAACCCTGATACAGTAATTTCATTTTACTCTAAATTAATAAATTGCAATATTTATAGTGTATTTTCAAAATATTAATTGGGTAGGTAGGGTAGCCAGTTGACGGGAGCGAAGCCGCGGGGTACAGCTAGTAAAATATAAACTCCAAAAGATACGTCTTTTTAAATGCTGTATTATCTTCGAAAGTTGCCAAAGTGTCTTAAAATGATCTCGAATATCTTAAAAGTCTAGCTGTTTTGTTTAAATTTGCCACTGTCAATGGAAACCACTGCAGTGAACTGAGAAAACTTTTTATTCATTCAAACTTTATGCACAACTAGCTGACCCGCGCAACTTCGTCTGCGTCACATTTTCCATTATTGCTCCGCTCCTATTTGTATTAGCGTGATGATATATAACCTTTAACCTTCCTCGATAAATGGGCTATCTAACACTGAAAGAATTTTTCAAATCGAACCAGTATTTCCTGAGATTAGCGCGTTCGACCAAACAAACAAACTCTTCTGCTTTACAATATTATAAGTATAAGTATAGAAGTATAGATAGTGGCACATGGGCGGACTTATTGCAACAAGGCATTCTCTAAAAGTCAACTTTTGGGTTAAAAAAACCGGCCATGTGCGAGTCGGACTCACCCACCGAGGGTCCGTACAAACCAGTAGGTATTATTTTATAAGCAGAAGTTGCGATTTACGATTTATGACGTATTAAAAAAACTACTTACTAGATCTCGTTCAATCCCATTTTCGCTGGTAGTTTACATGGTTCACATCATATATTTTTTTAGTTTTATCATTCTCTTATTTTAGAAGTTAAGGGGGGGGGGGGGGCATTTTACCACTTTGGACGTGTCTCTCGCGCAAACTATTCAGTTTCGAAAAAAGTGATTTTAGAAACCTCTATAACATTTTTGAAGACCTATCTATAGATACCCCACACGTATGGGTTTGATGAAAAAAAATTTTGAGTTTCAGTTCTTAAGTATGGGGACCCCCCAATAATTTTACTGGTTTTTTTTTTTTTTCAATTTTTGTGTGAAAATCTTTATGCGGTTCACGGAATACATCTACATACCAAATTTCAACAGCATACTTCTTATAGTTTCGGAGAAAAGGGGCTGTGATGTGTGAAGACATACGGACGGACAGACAGACAGACATACATGACGAATCTATAAGGGTTCCGTCTTTGCCATTTGGCTACGGAACCCTTAAAAGACTACACTGTGGTAGGTGTACAACAAACAAATATAAAAAAAAAAAACAAATCGAATCAAAAATCAAATTAAGAGCATATTATTTTCATCAATGAAACTGAACGCGATCAGCATAATATGAAACTCGTTTACGAGCTGTCAATGTAATTATTTTCTATGGAATATTGGTAAAATCTGATCTAACTGCTCCAACGGCCGAACCCAATAACCTAACTATCACCAGATTTGGCATACTGGAGATAGCAAAACAAATGAAACAATATGAAAATTATATAGGTTTTCAGTTGTTTCATTTGGTTTCGGCCGTAAATCTAGTTCGAACTTTTGAAGAACGTTTTCGTTATTCAAACAACTGACTGTTACCTTTTTGTTAAACAAAAACATATCAAATTTTTGATCTGTGAACGTTCAACAATGTTACTCAAGATGTTTTGTTTCTTGGAAATTTTATTGCCTCGGGAATTATTTACTTAATCAATTTAATTCTCAATAATGGTAAGCTTCATTATCGCTTAGTACCACAGGCTATGTTTCGTCCCAGCTACATTTTTGGTTCGGTTTGAAAGTCAGAGTAGGCTGTAATCTAGCTCGCGGACCCAGTGCGATTTAGACATCACATTTCTTCGACTTTTTAGGTACTTTTTTTTGTATTTGACTACAATGGAAATAATTTTTCAATAGTAAGTCAAATAATATTTAATTGATATATGTTATTAAAAAAGTAGTATTTGTAAAAAAAAAAAAAATTGGTGGCAACACAGATGATTTTCAAGTTATTCTTTTATCTTTGTCACACAAAATCTCGTTCAAGTATTGGTTGGAAATGGTTAATAGGCTTGTTTACTAAAAAAATCTAATTAGTCCATCAGTTAGATTATCAAAAAATATTTGACCTGTATTTTTTCTTTTGTTACGGGAACCAAAATTGACGAAGTTACGACGCTTTTAAAATTCTCAATACGTCACTCTCCGGCATAATTTTCAGCGGGTAGTGACGTCACGGCCCCAATCCCGAGTTTTGATGCGTTTTATCTTTGTCAATATTGATTGATTTACAAAAACAAAAAATACGTGTCCATTATTTTTCAATACTCTAACTGACGGACTAAATAGTTTTGCAATTTGTGGATGACGGAATCTAGCCTACTAGTGCGCTGACAATACTGTTATCTTTTGAGATTTTTAAGTAAAATTTTTAACTGCCTTCTCTTGGTTTTGAGAAATGAAGGTAATAAAAAGTTCAGTCACAAACCTTGTACTACGTTATGGCAGTTTTACTAAAAACAAGTGCAAGTCGGATTCGCCATGAAGGGTTCCATACTATTATCTATGAAAACGGCAAAAAAATCAAGTTTGTTGTTTGGTAGCCCCCTTCAATATTTATTTTATTCTGTTTTTTAGTATTTGTTGTTATAGCGGCAACAGAAATACATCATCTGTGAAATTATCAACTGTCTAGCTATCACGGTTCTTGAGATACAGCCTTATGATAGACAGACAGACAGACCGACAGACAGCGAAGTCTTAGTAATAGGGTCCCGTTTTTAACCTTTGGGTACGGAACCCTTTAAAAACCCGATTAAAAGTTTATTTTGATGACATCCTTCTTTCTAGACTTAGGACAAAATTAACATACATTCAGGACTCTTTGTTTATTTAATCCTAAACACGAGGCTTTTTCTTTTCGACTTATCCAAATATTGTTATTTTAAACTTGCCATTGTTCATTGATTTTATCCTTATTTGCCTGTTTATTGCAATGTCAATCATTTTCATATTTCGATTTTGACATTGATGACTATTCACAATACTCGTATGTCATTAAGTCAAAAAGGTACAATACAAGTTTTATGTTTTTAATTGAAAGCTGAGGTTTTGTGTTTACAGGGTAGGTGTTAATGCGTTAACTGTAAGACATAGTTAGGTATTTAAATTTTAGTCAACGATTTACACATAGTCTAGTACCACTAGATTAAAATATAATCACTAGAGGCCGCCCGCGACGTCATCCGCGTATAAATTCTCGTTATTTCCGTGTAAATCCCGATCCCTCGGGAACTCCGTGATAAAAAGTAGCCTATGTGTTATTCTGGGTCTTCAGCTATCTACATATTTCATCTTAATCGGTTCAGTATTATTTGCGTGAAAGAGTAACAAACATCCATACACACTCACAAACTTTCGCATTTATAATATTAGTAGGATAGTATGATTATCGTTTATGGCACGTGGTGTGGAACATTCAATTTTTGCTCCGATTGGGTTAATTCATCTGGTTACAAGCACGCCAGTTGCACCTACGCATCAGGCCTGGGGCCCGAGTCTGCTATTACAATAGTGTCAGAATGGTCGATCACTGATTTCAAAATGGTTGATTTTGACAAGTTTGGTAATCTACTAACACAATGGTATCATAATGGCGTCATTATGACATTCCAATGATCAACCACTGACACGCCATTGAAAGAAAGCCATATGAATGGTAATCTCGTACCTACATAATGACAGATTTAGTATTTACGAACTTCTCACTACTTCAGATTGCCTAAAACACTGATAAATAATATGTAAAACTAAATATAAATAAAATCTGGCATGAATAAATGCTCAAATTTAGCTCGGTTTTATAATAATGGCAATACGGCATGCCTACCGCAATTCTATTACGAGACCACTGACGTCCCTGCAGTGACCGGCCACTGACGTGCCGTGCGATTATGAATTTAGCAGATTACGAACTTTTAGCAAAATGACAATGGCATGACAATGGGATCGTGTCGGAATTACAAATTTATAAAAATAGCAGACTCGGGCCCCTGGTTATCACATCAATGTTCATTACCCGACTGCGCCAGGTGGAGGGTTATGTTTTTATTACATATATTGTTTTCCTCTTCCAGAGTTCATCCCTCACAGACCTGATCTCCGCATTCGACACAAAGGCTCAAGCACACACCGACCTGCAAAAGGTGACTGCATTCAGCGGATCGTTCGATAAAAACCACAAACCTACATTCTCCAAGGATGAATATGGCAAGTAAGTAAAGGTGACGTCATACTTTTAATGAAGACTGAGTTTTCAATTTGCTTATTCAATTTGATGTGAAGAATAACTATGGCGGTTTATGTTTATAATAACTACCATTTTCAATAAATAAATAATAATCTTTATTTCAGACCATACAAGATCCATAATTCACATTCACTTTATTAATAACAGACATTAATAACAGACAGTAAATAGAATAAAAACAAAAATTCAATCCAATTCAAATTCGTTCAATTAAAAATGTCAGTGAGTTAAAAGATTTATAACAAACCTGAAGAAGTTTGCAATTATTCGGTGACATATAATTCTGGTATACGACAAAATATCCTAAATGATAAAACCCCTGACTTATATAACTATAATTATAATGTATCTTTTTTGTACAGGCCTCTTATTGTCGATAGAGCAATGAACACGCATGATTGTATCTCACGATAAGTATTTGGGTCTTTTCACAAAATTGACAGTAGGTTTTCATCTGTCTGACCTTTGTTATAAAGGTTCCAGTATTTTATTGAAGTGAATTAGTGCAGAAACGGAATAATAACTTTTGTAGGCCGTGAATTTCTGTAGAAGTACTCGTATTTATGAAATACCGATATTCTGTCCGTTCCGCCTGTTTCAGCTTGATCAAAGTCCTAGTATGGATTAGTTGTAGGTATAGTTTGATTTTATTGTACGATTTCTAGTTTTAATATTGTTTCATGACCTCAGTTTCGCATCAAACAATGTGTTCTTTTTATTAACGGCTAAAATTACAAGCTCTATTTAAAAAAAAAAAATAGTAAAACATTACTCCAATAATCAAATCAAGTAAATTAATTTATATCATATAAAGATATTGTAGATTACCAATGAAGATTCAATTGTATTTTAGTTGTCAAAAGATCTTAATTGATTTCGATTTACCTTTCCATTTGAGTTCATTTTTATTAACAGACTTCTTCAAAAATGAGAAGGTACCTATATCTCCACCATTGTGGACCTTTTTTTTGTATTCCAAACCCTACCCTCCTGAGGTGGACCTATAGATTAGATCAACCAAGTCAGAATCTGATGAGATAATTTAACGCAATTCAGATATTTGTGCCTAGTAATCATCACCTCATGTTGCTGAGCTTATGATAGAAGATATAAGTTAGGATCTAATGATGGGATCCCATGAAAAATATTTGTTCAGCGATATTTTCACCAAGTGTCGACCGATTTTGTTTGGAAGAGTACTGTCTCATTTTAATTTGATGAAGATCTGATGAAGAACTTCGGAGATAGTCACTCTTCAATAAATGATAGCTTAAGGTATCGAGGTTGCTGAAATCGCAGGTTTTTTATTGTTTACACCATGAAAAGACGAAGTTTCGTAACATAAAATTATGCTGGTACGTTGTAACTGGGTACACAGGTACCTATGAAAGTAAAAAATAAAAATAAACATTTTAACAAAGAAATACTACCAACTTCCAAAAACAAAACTCTACAAAATATAAAATAAAAATTTCAAAAGTCGGTGTCAAAAAACGTTAAAAAAAAAACAAAACCGCCGACTTTTGAAATTAAAGTAATTTTATACTTTGCAGTGTTTAGTTTTTGTAAGTCGGTTGTTTGTTTCTATGATTCTTTTAATAATTAAACATCTTCTTGGATATCGCACACATGGAAACTGGTAATTTTATGATTTAACATTGAAGGCTGTGTAAATTATTCCTTAATAGGCTATCAAAGGATAAAGACATAGATAGGTAACGGTGTACCGCAATAATATTCGTAGCTGGCATTTCATTATCGCCAGACTTAGGGATAATTGGAATTCCTCAGAAATAATCCTAGACAGAGAATCGATCAGAACCTAATGTCTAACAAGAAATAATAAGTACTTTCGTATGTAAGGCAGGATTACAAGCCGAGACTGATTAGGTGTTGCTTCGAATTCCGCATAGGGTAATCTATTAAATTAGCATTTTTGTGCGCAACAACTTTAATTGAAGCCTTGATTTGTATTCAAAAAAATAGTATGAAAATATTAAATCAATAACTGGGTCGTCTTTTCATCAGAATATTGTTTTAACGAAATCCTGTGTAAATTTTGCACCGGTTTTCGCGAAAATCATTAGTGAAGGATTTTATTTTAAACATATTTTCTGGATTTTATATTAAACATATTTTCTGTGATTGGGTGTTTTTCTATCTATAATATGTATGTATTTACAAAAAAAAAAAAAATGTATATAAGTAGTTTATCAGCCATATCGTTACCATAACACAAGCATTAGGTTGCTTAGCTTGGGACTATATGGCGTTGTGTGAAATGTCCAAGGATATTATATTATTATTATTATATTATTATATTATTTAAACTGTTTCAACCGATTATATTTTCCGGACCGATTTTCTGACAATTCAGCATAAATGAACTTTAATTCGACGAAATTATTCGCATAAAAATAATGTTTAATTTAACAAAACTGACATGCATGCATCCATGAGCCATGCTTAACGATATTATTATAAGTACCTAAGTTGTTTTAGTACCTAGAGACAAAATATAAGATTCTTACTGATGTAATTACTCGAACGAAATTCATTAAATGCAGCTACTTCAAAATGTAATCTCACTTTATATTTTGTGCGTTTGTCCTCTCTACAAACACTTTTTTCCAGACCTATTCCCGGTTCGATGACTGAATTCCGAGGAGCCCAAGCTCAAGCCAGAGTCTGCACAGAAATGAAAGAGCTATGTGAAATTATCAACGAGTACGGAAAAACGCCTTGCAAGAGTCTTCTACCTCCCGAACTGAAAGACGCTAGCAGAGTCATCTCCTTTGGGGAATTATTTTCGGTAAGTGCTAGACGAATAAAAATTGAGCATCAGCGTATATCACAAAAGTTTGCCCATCAGTGGATTGTTCCAAACAGGCTTTTCTGTTTGAAATATTATAACAAAATATAAATGGCCAGTATTACGACCTCCAGTTTGTATTTCGAACAAAATCTATATATTTACGACGCATGATTTAGGTTTTATCTAATGTAATATATGAAAATCTCGTATCACGGTGTTTGTTATCGAACTCCTCCAAAACAGCTTCACCGATTTTGATGTTTTTTTTTTTTTTGTTTATGGTCTAAGAATAAGTCGTAGGCATTTTTTTTTGTTTTGCGAAAAAGGAAATGCTTACGACCGGAAAAAACCGACGGAAAAAATGCCCGGTTAGCGTAAATAATATTATAAGGATTCCTTTTTACCATTTTGGTACGGAAACCAAAACTGTTATAGTAATTTTTACATTTATGATCACTAGATAACTTTTACAAATTGATTACTATTGGTATTCTTAAGCTACACTAATATATAGCTAAACATTATATGATTTATACGCCAAAGAGGAATAATTACTTGTAGTCACACCAGAAAAATTAGTGAATATATATAGCAAACCATCAACTCTCTGAGGCTTTTATTCGTCCCTACTTCGTGTTGGGTCATTTGTCTTGACCAGTGAGGGTTTTCTGAAATATCGGGTGGCAGCACTAGTCAGGTCCCAAAGGTGCTGGATATTTCAGAAAACCAACATTGAATGCCATCCCTACAGAGCCTTGTTTATAGCTCTTGCGTTTCAGTAAGGCAATAACCGTTATTGCATTGACCACCTGTATTTATTGAATATTACAGAAATAAACACATAGTACCAAGCTGAAGCCACATCTATCGATATCCTATACATTTAAAGTAATGCAAAACGATACATAAATAATTGTTCGCAATCCGTGTAGGGCAGTGACCGTTGTTGCCATGCTAAACCGAAACACCTTTATATTACCTAATTATCATCAAAATATTTATGGAAACAACATGTAAGTGGAGCAAACAACAACATGTATAGAGATATAAACCTTTTGAGATTAGTCAAGTTCTCAAAGAAAATTCTTCCAGTTGTGTATACCAAAAACCAAATACTTTTAAAGATCCAAGGCCTGCCCACACAGACGATTTTCCGAGAAAATTATCGTTGACGCGAATAAATACAAGATAAGAAATCATCTAGGGAATAGTAACTTTAACTGGTTCGTCGAACTACCCAATTTAGATTTACAATAGAACGACCATGAATTCTCTAGGGGACCGTAAATCAAGGATCCAAGATTAATGCAATGACGTGTAGCGGAATTAACTGACTGTACAGAATAGATATGTAGAAGGTCCGCAGCATATCGAGCAAAAACGCATGCTTTACGTACAGTGAGTGGAAGCATACTCGCAAATGACATTTGTTGGAAATTATGAAAACACGCACGCACACATAGACACATACAGCGAGTGCAAGCGCACTTGTGACTGGCATTTGTTTTTGAGTTTTCGTCCGTACGCGTCCACGTATGTACCTGCTTGTTTAGGCACTTGTCTCACCGCCGGAGATTAGTGAGTAAAGCTTGAAACTCGAAACGAGTTGGCGAGCAGCGAGTAGCGAGTGAAAAGTTTCGATAGTTTCGACGCTCGGCTTTCGAGTGCTTTTGTGCGACGGGCGATTACTCACAATACTCGTTTCGGCCTGCACTATAGGTCGAAAAATAAATTACCGCTGGTTGGTGAGTTCTGACCGCTAAGCGAACATCGCTGAGCAAGTGTCACTGAGCGAGTACAATCTTTGATAGCTCTGGTCGCTGCGATCAACTAGAGGTAAGAGCCGCTCGCCGGCAGTGTGAATTAGCATAGCTATGGATTATGAATGTATGTGTATCTTAGAATAATAACGCATAGAAGCCGCGTCTCGAACAAAACCCGAGCGTGTCCACTTCATTTTCTTTGTGTGCGTGAGCCGAATGTGTCTACGTTCCTCTAACGCACACAGATATAGCTTTCAGTGATACCATTACTAAGCCGTTACCCACAAAATATGGGAAGACGCATTACTATTTTGCTATCAAGGCAAGTATTTTTTGTTGTTGGGAACTGGAAAAGGTAAACATGATTTTTCATGTAATATGACATATTTTTCCGGAAGGTATAATTCAATTTATTTCAAAATAAAAGGAAATAAATCGCATAAAGAATGAGATATTGTTCAATGCGTTTAGAATGCTTGATAGGGTTATAATTATAAACAATGGTAAAACATCGGGTTTGATATGAATTAACAGTAAGTATTGTATTTTAAAATTACAAAAATGAAAAACATGAATGAAAGCAATGTGGATATTTTTTCCTCACAAATAGCAACACTGTGTTATGACATGTTAGGTTATTAGAATTTTGTTTTATTTATCGATTTACGTAAAAATAGTGCATAGAATGTGAGTACTTATTTGTGAAATGTTATTTTATCACATTTTTTTGTTTTCCTGATGTGCTATAACATCCTTTCACGCAAAAAACTGTCATTTTTAATTATTTACTCGCGAGCTGTTTTCGACGGAACGTGACATTGAGTACTGACGGCCTGACGGCTAGGTTTGACGGATTAGGCTAAGTTTTAGTTGCCTCACTTTTTGCACTCGTACTAGGTTTCTTTGCGTTATTATTCTAAGATGTGTATCTTTTATTCACACGAGATCTATATCCTTTGTCCCTTTCCTCAGCGAGCAAATAGTCGTTAGTTTATAGCTTCCTGGCCGACGATAAGACAACAAGCCTCGTTGTACGGCGTCGATCTTCTGCATCTACTTTTCTATTTTGTACTAGTAGGGTGAATCCGTGACCTCTTTGGAGAATGAGCGCTGGACATTGAAATGTAGGTCAAAAGTCATGGGGGCGAGATACAGCCATGCATTATGTAGATATGGTTTCCGTTGTCTTTCCATCTATTGTTTTCGGGAATGGACCATATATAATAATAGTTACTGTGTTCCTAATTCTGTTTGTTTGTCTTATGTGGCCTTGGCAGATTTTTTCAGACTTCTTCAGATTTATGGTTATATTAGTCCTATCAAGGACTAAATAATTCACAATCTAAAATGTATAACTGGCAGTCAGGCTCATTATTCAAGACCGGATGTCTTTTCGATCATAAAGATATTCTCGTTAATAATTATATCTGTCTAAGAAAGGAGGGTTTCCTCTGACTGAAACCACAGGTCTAGAAAGGATCCGGTACCTCCAATGAATCGGAAACCTTATTTGAATATAAGTGCTAGTCTGAAATGGATATTCGTTATTAATATTGGGAACATTAATTCATCAATATCTAACGTACCTAGGCAAGTAATTGAACCTTAATATTAACGGTTATTGTTAATTTATTCAGGGCAATAGTAATAGGTTCTCCGCTGTGGTTTATTTCAGGACTAGCTGTATGGCTTCCCCCCTTCTTTTCTTAAGTATTTTTTTTGTAAGTTTTCTTTCTTTTTAGGTTTCCTTACCACGAAACGAAAAAGCGAAACCTTTAGAGGATCACTTTGTTGTCCGTCCGTCCATCCGTCTGTCTGTCTGTCAAGACCCTTTTTCTCAGAAACGCGTGTAGGAATTTATATCAAATACTCAGGTCAACAATACTCCCTCAATGAAAATGTCAGTGTCTACCTATTACGCTTCTTGAGATACCTACAGACCGTTGACAGACAGATGGGCGGACGGACAGACATAGAAACCTTAGAATTAGGGACCCGTTGGTTACTTTTCGGGTACGGAATCCTAATAATATTAATAGGTTTCAGAGTGAAAAACGTCGATATTTAGAAAGAGGTTTAATACAAAGGAGTTCTGAAGTCTGTTAATCTTTCAGACGGAAGCTTGTTCGTTTCAAAACTCGGTGAAGTTTGAATAAGAATTTCCGCCAAAGAAATTTTATTCATCCCGATCATAAACACGGTATTATTCAACAAGTTATTAGCTTCGGTTTTAAGAACATAAAACCGTATTGTTAAAGGCTTTTGAAATTACAAAGTTATGTTTTGATTTCCATGGTAAATTATTTAATGAACATAATTATTTCATGTTTGATAAATTCAAGTATTTCAGTTAAGCCAATTATTTAATCGTCCCATCAACGTATTTGCCAGCGAAAATTAGGAAGTAAATTATGTTTTGGTTTATTTAACAAATTGACTTGTTTTTAGTAATAAAATTTTTACGATCTTTTCTACTCTTTGCATGCAAATTTGTTATTACCCTACTTACTCTGCGGAGTACACAAAGATTTAACGATATTAAATTGACATATTTCATCGCTGTATTTGGACTTTTAAGTTCATTGCTCTAAGCATATGAGAAAACTAGCTAATGGCAGTGGCTTCGTGTTTGAAATCAGGAATTATCATCATGGGAACACATTTCCGGGATGAATATTCTGTTAAATTCCAGCGCATGATCTGCCCGTATGCAGTTTCATTCATTCAGCCGTTGCGACGTGAAAAGGTAACAAAAACACATACAAACTCACTTTTGCATTTAAACTATTAGTTTGGATGGTTTTAACAAGAAAGTGATTTTTAAGGTGACAACTAATTCAGGGTTGCGGAATTCGTTTGAAAGAGTCAATGCGGCCCTGGAACACAAAGCCCAATAAGCCCAATCATAAAATTGTTGCGAAGAGCGTTATTATAATGTATTTTCAGCCTTTCTTGAAATGAT